>CM058047.1:39140928-39183787 GCA_030169165.1 Centaurea solstitialis
ATGTATATGTTGTATAGAAGTAATTAAAACTTATTTTTGGTTTGTATATACGCATGCATGTTAAACAAATTGCTTACAAATTATTTATATGTATATTAAATAAATTGCTTACAAATTACTTATATAGAGGGAGGTTCAAACGAAAAATATAACTTTTTAAGAAAACGCGAGAAGCAATCTCAACCACTCATCTCAGTCAATAAATGTGGCTTTGACCGGTCCCCCTTTAATAATCTCTACCCTCCCATGAATCGCATCAATCCTCCGTGATCACGTCCACCGTAACCGCGAGATGAGTGGTTGAGATTGCTTCTCACTTTTTCTTAAATTGATATGCGTCTCGTTTGAACATTCCCCTACTTATTTATATATAAGGGGTGGGTTCAAATGTGAACCACTTTTTGGTTATGAACGTGAGAACAGCCCAGAGCGCGACACGTGGCAATCTAACATCCGCGGGTCAAGGCTTATTCAGTCTACATAAACCCGCGGGTTAGTGTTATTCATACTGAATAAAGCGTTATGCAGACTGAATAAACCTTGACCCGCGGCTAACCCGCGGGTAACCCGCCCGCGTCAAAGTGCGTCAGAGTGCGACTAAGCCTTATGCATACTGCATAACGCTTTATTCAGTCTGAATGATAGCGTTATGCATTATGAATAACACTAAGTCGAGAAAATTTCAGATTGCCACGTGGTACACTCTGGATTGTCCTCACGTTCACAACCAAAAAGTGGTTCACATTCTCTCTCTATATATATATATCGTGTAGGGGTGGGTTCAATTGCAAACCACTTTTTCATTGTGAACGTGAGGACAAACGAGAGCGCGCCACGTGTCACTCTGAATTTCGGCGACTTAGTGTTATTCAGACTGAATAACGCTATATTCAGACTGAATATAGCGTTATTCAGTCTGAATAACACTAAAGTCGCCGAAATTTCAAAGGACACGCGCGACTTCAACCAAAAAGCGCGCGACCTTAGTGTTATTCATACTGAATAACACTGAATAACAGTGTTATTTAGTATGAATAACACTAAGGTCGCGGGGAAGGTCGCGCGTGTCAGAATTTTTTTTTGCCACGTATCGCGCTCTCGTTTGTCCTCACGTTCACAATGAAAAAGTGGTTTGCAATTGAACTTTCACCTATATAGGGGTGGGTTCAATTGCAAACCACTTTTTCATTGTGAACGTGAGGACAAACGAGAGAGCGCCACGTGTCACTCTGAATTTCGGCGACTTAGTGTTATTCAGACTGAATAACGCTATATTCAGACTGAATATAGCGTTATTCAGTCTGAATAACACTAAAGTCGCCGAAATTTCAAAGGACACGCGCGACTTCAACCAAAAAGCGCGCGACCTTAGTGTTATTCATACTGAATAACACTGAATAACAGTGTTATTCAATATGAATAACACTAAGGTCGCGGGGAAGGTCGCGCGTGTCAGAATTTTTTTTTGCCACGTGTCGCGCTCTCGTTTGTCCTCACGTTCACAATGAAAAAGTGGTTTGCAATTGAACTTTCACCATATCGTGTATATATATATATATATATATACTTTTCAAATAAAGAGGGCATACCTCAATTTTACATTTCTTTTACAATTTTGTATGGACCTGATCCTATGTATATGTAAGTGTGTGTCTAGGAGGCTTAGAATGTACAAACCATAATGTACCTTTTATTACATTATTGATTTTTTGACAAATTTCAAATTTTGCGTATTTAGAGAACTTAGACAATAGAAAAGTGAAAACCAAAAAATTTAGGGTGTGTTTAGTTGTGGAAAAATTTTCTGTTTTCTAGAAAAATTTTCCATGAAAACTGAAAATTTAGAAAACTTGTTTAGTTGATTCAATTTAGAAAATTTTTTCCAAGAAAACAAAATTTTCATTTTCCAAATTTACACTTGAATTAGAAAACTACTTTTTATAGTTTTCCAATTCTCATTTTCATTTTCCATTTTCATTTTCAATTGTCGTCCCCTTCTCGGCTCCGGCCACCGCCACCGTCGCGCCTACCGCCGCCGCCGGCCATCGCCACTACCGCTGCCGCCACCAGCCACCAGCCACCGCCACCGCCACCAGCCACCGCCGCTCGCCTCCACCGCCGTCGTCACGCTACCGTCATCCCCTTCTCGTCGTCGCGACCACCGTCGCCGCCATCGCCGCCTCAACCACCGCCGCAACCACCCTCTCACCACCGCCCCACCGTCGCCACCACCATCTCCGCCGCCGTCGTCGCCGCCACAGCCACCGCCACCATCGCCATCGCTGCCGAGGCCTCCAAGGCCACTGTCGTCGCTGCCGCCGAGGCCACCGCCACCACCGCCGAGGCCCCCGAGGCCACCGCCGAGGCCCCCGAGGCCACCGCCGTTGCCGCCGAGGCCACCGCCGTTGCCGCCGAGGCCACCGCCACCACCGCCGAGGCCCCCGAGGTCACCGCCGTCGCTGCCGAGGCCCCCGCCACCACCGCCGAGGCCAGCGCCGTCGCCGCCGAGTCCACCGAGGCCACCGCCGTCGCCACCGAGGCCACCGCCGTCGCCGCCGAGTCCACCAAGGCAACCGCCGTCGCCGCCGAGGCCACCGAGTCCACCGCCGTCGCCACCGAGGCAACCGCCGTCGCCGCCGAGGCCCCCGAGGCAACCGCCGTCGCCGCCGAGTCCACCGAGGCCACCGCCGTCGCCCCCGAGGCCATCGCCATCGCCGCCGAGTCCCCCGAGGCCACCGCCATCGCCGCTGAGGCCACTGCCACCATCGCCGTCGAGGCCTCCAAGGCCGCCGCCATCACCGCCAAGGCTACCGAGGCCGCCACCACCACCACCGTCAAGGCCACCAAGGCCACCGCCACCATTGTCGCCGCCGCCGTTGCAATATTTGGAAAAATGGAAAATGGAAAATGAAAAGTAATGAAAAATGCACAACTAAACGAGTTTTCTAATTTTCTAAAAATGGAAAATGAAAAATCCATGATTTCAAGTAAACAAGTTTTCCAAAATTTTCCTAGAAAACTGAAAATGAAAAATCAACTCCATTTTCTGTTTTCATTTTCTTGGAAAACAAAAACAGTTTTCCACAACTAAACACAACCTTAATATCTTGTTGGACTTTGTCTACTTGTAGCAAGTTGAGCCTACAACAAGAAAACTAAATGCAACTAATACACATGTATTTCGATCTTTTTAGCCAATTCGGTCCAAACCGCTCAAAAACGTACAAACGATTGATTGGATGAAAAATCTAGCAATTAAGCTATTATCAAGAAGAGATCAGACTCTCAAACCGCTCAAACCGCAAAAAGATGGTCCAACTTAACTTGGTTTCATCGGTTTCAACAATTTTTTTTTTCAAAAAAGTATTCATGAATTTGGTGGTTAAAGTTTAAAGTTTTACCTAAATAATTTGTGAGATCGTATCGATATATATATATAGGTGGATTTTAGTTTGTATGGTACACCTTATTAAAACATTACATGCATTACGAACACTCTGATGCACCAAAACTCCTAGGAGTCTGCCGTTCCCGTTTCGGAAACGGCTCAGATATGGATACGGCTAGGAAACGCCTAGAAAAGTTTCCACTTCACCAGAAACCTTTCTGGTGAAGTTTCGAGGAAGTTTCGGCGAAGTTTCTGCGAAGTTTCAGGGTTTTTAGGGTCTTTTTAACTCCAAAGATGGCTAATGGGATTTTTAACTCCAAAGAAGGCTAATGGGCTACTAAGCGGCTATTGCGCTCCCTAATCGTTATCGATTATGGCTTTATATTCTCGGCTCAATCGATCACTGATCATCAATTCATCATTCATCAGTCGACAGTAGAATAGTCAATCATCAAGAGCATTTCATCATCAGTCAATCACCAATTCACCATTCCATAATTCGTAATTCCCTAATTCCATAATCCTATCTATCGATTATGGCTTCTACTTCTCAACATTCTCTTGAAGAAACACAAGGATCAACTACAGACCAACCTCCATTGTGGGACAATGTGACTAAACTGGAAAAAATTCCTAGATCAGGAGGCTGTTGGAAATTTAAGTGTAACTTAAGGAGCATATTATAGAGTTAGAGCACATTTGCTTGGTATCAAAAGTAATCTACTAATTTTTGCATTATATTTATGATTTTCGGCTCTGTATGAATCTAGTAAGGATGTATCAATTTGTTATGAATCTGTTAAGTAAGGATGTTATGATTTTTGGTTTTGCATTATATTTATGATTTTCGATTGATCGGTTTTGTATGAATCTGTTAACGGTTCTGTTAAGTGCATGAATCTAGTAGACACAAAAAAATATGTATTTATGCTGATTGCTTTCTCTATTTGCAATATAGGTTTTGGGATTTCTATTTGTAAGAAAACAACAGCGGCTGACAAACTTAACTTGCAACAATTAGATGCTGCGTATGAACAGAAGAAAGTCGAGTCAAAGCAAAAGAAGTCGAGTTGCCATGTGAAGCTGGTGTTGGATTTAAGAAAAGAAAAGGTATTGCAACTCCTATTGAAAGAGATCTTGGTGTTGAAGTTAGGGACCAACTAGATCAAGAAATAGCAAGGATGTATTGTATAGGAGGTTTACCTTTTAATCTTGCAAGAAATCCACACTATCTCAGGGCTTTTCAGTTTGCTTCTAACAATAAAATTAATGGTTATGTACCTCCTGGTTATAATAATCTTAGAACAACATTACTACAAAAAGAAAAAAATAATGTTCACAGGCTATTGGATCCACTTAGGTCTACATGGAAAGAAAAAGGTGTGAGTATTGTGATTGATGACTGGAGTGATCCTACAAGAAAGCCTTTAATCAATTTCATAGCTACCTCAAGTAATGGTCCTTTGTTACTAAAGACAGTGAATTGTTTTTTTTTAAAGAGGTATCCCAAACCACATTGGGCCCAGACTAATCCTCGGCAATTTTGGGCCGAAGCCCGACTGCTAAAGCATGCAGCCTGGGGTCGAAGCCCCCGTACCTCCAGAATGTTTTGGGGAAGTAAAAGATAGATTTTTTATTACTGAATTGAGGAAAGAAGTCATCAATGAAATTGGTCATCAAAATGTTGTGCAAATCACAACTAACAATGCAGTGAATTGTAAGGCGGCTGGAGAGATTATAGAGAGTCAGTTTCCTCACATCTATTGGACACCATGTGTTGTTCATACGCTTAATCTTGCTTTGAAGAACATTTGTTCACCAAGGAATGTGGAAACAAATCAACTGACATATGAACAGTGCAGCTGGATAAAAGAAGTTCACGAAGAGGCGCTTGCAATAAAGAATTTCATCATGAACCATAACATGAGACTCTCGATTTTCACCAAGTTTACTTCTCTTAGATTGCTATCGGTTACCGACACTCGCTTTGCCTCCATCAAAAGGGGTCTTCAAGCTATGGTCATAAGCGATGAATGGTCTTCTTATAGATTAGATGACACTGGGCAAGCAAACTCTGAGAAAGAATATATTATGAATGATGAATGGTGGGAAAAAGTAGCATATATTCTTAGTTTCACTGGACCTATATATGAGATTATTAGAGTTTGTGACACCGACAAGCCATGTTTACACTTGTGTATGAGATGTGGGATGCGATGATTGAGAAAGTGAAGATTGAGATATACAAGAAAGAAAAACGTCCGACATCTCAAATAAGTTGCTTTTATGATGTTGTGCATCGTATTTTAGTGGCTCGATGGGCGAAGAATAAACACTCCCCTACATTGTCTAGCTCACTCTTTACATCCAAGGTATATGATTTTAAATCATACACTTGATTTCTATAACTATTAGATACTTATGTTTTAACTTTTGAATGTTGTAGATATTATAGTGATGCATGGTTACTTGAGGATTCTACAAGATGTGCTCCACAAATGGATGGAGAAATTTCACAAGAAAGGATTAAATGTTTTCGAAATTGTTTCCTAATGATGATGAGTATAGCAAAGTCCTTGATGAGTATGCAATGTTTTCAATGAAGACTGGTCCTTCCGAGGATTTAACGAGCATTTCAAAAATGGGTACTATGGAACCCAAGAATTGGTGGGTTAACTTTGGTGCTCAAACTCCTTTACTCTAGACTTTGGCTTTTAGATTACTTGGACAACCTAGTTCCTCTTCTGTGCTGAGCGTAATTGGAGAGCTTATGCATTTATTCACTCGCTTAAGAGGAACAAGTTGACTACAAGTCATGCTTACATCCACAATAATCTCCGATTTTGTCGGGTAATCCTAATGCAAATGTAAAGATGTGGGATGTGGTTGGAGATGCTTTTGATTCAATGAAGATGTTGGGATTTTGGAGGTTGCCGATCTCTCACTAGATGAACCGGATTTTGAGAATGATTTGATTATTGATAATTAGTTACCTTTGAAAGATTGTGAATTTTTGGAGCTTACACTTTACATCAATATATATCTATTTTGGTTGGATTTTCTTTAATATATATATAGATTATTTTATATTTGCCGTACCTTTGTCGTATCCGTATATTGAATTTTTGAGATTTGTCGTTTCCCGTACCCGTTACGTATCCGTTTCCCATTGTCGTATCCGTTTCCGTGCAACATAGTAGAAAGATATATCTTTTTTTTATAACACAACTTAACGAGGTGTTTGGTTTATGAAAGTCGATGGAATTGGGAATGACAAATTTCATTGGCCAAATTTATTAGGGGGTGTTCGGTTTTGCTGACTGAATCGAATGGACTTTGCTAAATTCTGTGAATTTCATGGTTAGAGGATGTGATCATTGTTTGCATCAATCAAGGAACTGAATTCTATTCGTTGGTCAATGTCAGTAATTATGGAATTTGACTATAAAAAGACAAAAATACCATTTAAAACATGCACATTAATTAACACCATAACTTGTTCGACGCCCCACCCTAATCACCTGCTGCTACCACCCTATCATCATTATTATATCTAAAGATCTCGGTACTACCATTGATGCCTTTCTTGCCATCACCATCATTATCGTCACAACAACCGCTTCCACATCCACCACCACAATTCGTGCTATTATTTGTTTTATCATTTTATACTTTATCAAGAACATACTAAGTATCACAAAGGGGTATTTTTGCCATTTATCATTATTTAATCACAATTCCATAGTTATATGATGAGAACCAAACATATAGACTCAAATTCTTTTGACAAATTTCATTCGGTCATGTTATATAATATAGGGTTAATTTCATATATGCCCTTCTTAAAACTCAAAATATCATATATACCCAACCTAAACTATAAATATCATATATACCCTTTTTAAATTATCAAAATATCATATTTACCCAAATAACATTTTTTATCATTTTTTTATTATTTTAAATTAAATTTAATAATTTATAATTATAATTTTAAATAAAAAGACATCTTTGCCCCTCTATTACTTTATATACATATACATGAACTTTATATACATATACATGATGCCTTCAAATGCAAGCCCCCCAAGTCACGATGGCCTTCACCTTCATCAAAAACTATCTGCAACAAAAACAATTAAGGTCGACGGTTAGGTCAGCCATTGATGCACTGCCCAGAAACACTGGTGGACCTCCATCGCCATTCTCAAAAGATCAATAAATCCTCAATAATGCCCAGCCATGTTACAGTGGTGTTGAAATATATCATCTTCGATAAATCCTCCATCGTCTCTCCGACTCCATTCCACATGTTTGGACTCCTTTTCGGCCACACGCCACCATACAATTCTCCTTTATTTGGTGTTATTCATTGAATTTAACAGTGTTTTCAGTTTTCCCCAAAAATCACTCTGTTTTTTAATTCAACTGAATCGAAATTAGGTTTAGGTTTTGAATTGAACTAAATCCATATCAGTTTATTTTTAGGTTTTGAATTCGACTTAATTGAAATTAGTTTTAGGTTTTGAGTTAAACTGAATTGGAATCAGTTTAAAGCTTTGAATTGAACTGAATCGTAATCAGTTTAAAGCTTTGAAATGGACTGAATCAAAATCAGTTAAAGGTTTTGAATTGAACTGAATCGAAATCTGTTTAAGGTTTTGAATTGTTGGAACTGGATTTTGTTGAATCTATTGGAAGTTCATGATGGAAAACTGGACAGGAGGTTTGCATAGTGAGCCATGGGAGGATGCAACGGTAAATGTGCATCTCATGAACTTCAGCGCCGAGAGCAAACACTTCTATGCAAATGGTGCGATGCAATTTGGTGCTCACTTGTAAATTAGATACCTTGATCGTTGGCATAGATTCCATGGCAGCTTTCGACGCCGGCGGTTGTTCTGACCGACTTAATCCGGTTATATTGATATGAGATAACTGTTCAAGGTAATGGACCAACTACACCACTAAGCACAATAACCGGATTGAGAGGAGACCGGTCGCCGCCAAGCATGAAGATCGCAACGGTAGGAAATCGTCGACGATTCTCCTTCAACGAATCCTCCCTCACAAAGATAAACATCAGTAACTCGTTGACTCGTAGTTTTCGATTCAGTCAATCAGATCCCGCAAGTCGGTAACAAAAGTACAGTCGCCGGTAAACAATATTCCATCGTCGGAAGCTTGCACACACAACTAGGATGGACTACGGGGGAATTTGCGTGAATGGATATGAGGTAAAATTAGCTTTTATCATTTGTATGTATACATGCAAAATGATATAAGTGTTAGGAACTAGTTGTATCTAGTAACAACTTGCAGGTTTGGGTGGGGACGGTGGAGAAGAAGGTCCACCACACCATGGAGTTTGGGGCTTGCAATCTGAGGCACCATGTGTATATATAAATTATAATAGAAGGGCAAAGATGTCTTTTTATTTAAAATTATAATTATAAATTATTAAATTTAATTTAAAATAATAAAAAAATGATAAAAAATGTTATTTGGGTAAATATGATATTTTGATAGTTTAAAAAGGGTATATATGATATTTATAGTTTAGGTTGGGTATATATGATATTTTGAGTTTTAAGAAGGGCATATATGAAATTAACCCTATAATATATATGGATTATAGATGTGTGTTTAAGTTTATTATTATTATGACGTGTAATGATAATAATAACTATTTCCTAGGTTAAGTGTGTAATGCCCCATTTCCCAAAGTTAATTTCTAACTGGGTTCGTTAAGTTCCTAAGTCGTTTTGGGGACTAATTGTGTAACTTTCAAGTGTAGGGACCCGTGTGTCACTTTCGTAAGTGGAGGGTGGTGTATGTCATGTGTATATAAGAAGCTTGAAAGCCCAAAACCCTATTCTTGTGTTAGACGACTTCTAGAGAAGAGAGAAAGGGGGATTCTTGAGTGCTTCAAGGCTTTGGTTCAATCGAAGGAGAAATTGGACGGTCGTGGAACAATTGATCGTCGGGGTGTCGTTAGAATTGAATTCCTAACGCAAGGTATGAACCTAATCGTGTTAATTATTAATTGTGTCAATAAATTGGGTTTTTGAGGGAGTTAGGGTTTTGGGTTGAAAGCGGTGAAATTGGTGATCTTTGGATCACCAATTGAGTTGTTAGTGATGTTTTATGGATGCCAAATCATGGGGTTATGTTAAGGGATCGAAAGACATGTTTAACTGAGTAATTTTGGTGCAAAAATCGATGACAAGGATGAGGTTTCGGACCTTGGATCGAAATCCCATCGAAAATCAATTTTTGGGTTCTGAAGGTGCTTCGCGCCGCGAAGGAGTAGGTCTTCGCGCCGCGAAGAGTAGGCCCTCGCGCCGCGAAGCAGTGCTGTGCATTGTTGCGAAGCTTCGCGCCGCGAAACCTGGGTCCTCGCGAACGCGAAGACTTGTCTGTTCGAATTTTGAACTTTTTCGGTCGAGTCTCGTTTGGGGTTTTCTTGTGTGGCCTTTCCCTTGGCACTTTAGTACAAGGCCTTCGGTAGAGTTTGGGACAGATTGGAATGGTCTAGCTACGGCTAAGGCTTGGGTTTCGGTATCGAATGTTAAAGTGTCATTTTGAATGATTGTTTATGTGTTCTATGCATTTTTTTATTATAGGTGCTGAACTGTGAACGTGTGTGGTGTGTTGATACTTTGATAATTGCGAAGCGAACTAAGGTGAGTACATTAACCCTTATACGTGGCTTATGTGCAAATTACTTGATATGCGTATGTGGTTACGAGACTAGCATGCTTATGTGAAGCCGTACTCATCGTAATGGTGGTGGCCATCGTGAGTATTGGTAGTGTGTAAATCTGATATCAGAGTGTGTGATCCTTCACGGAGTGACCTTAAGGACGCGTGTGAAAGTATGCCTAGTTCTCGTTACGTTGTGTTTGTGATATAATGTTATGTGTTTGTGGTTTGTGCTCACTAAGCTTTCAAGCTTACCCGTCTGTGGATTTCTCTTTTAGTTGCAGGTTCCTCCGGGAAGGTTAAAGGGAAGGGCTTGGCTTGAAGCTCCGATCGACTCCATGGCTCAGTTAAACTATGTCAAAGAGCAAACGAGTGTTAATGATGGGAATTTGGTTGTTTAATTTTAAAGTGAATTATCAGATACATTATATCTCATTTTAGAAGGGTTGCGATTAATTTAAATTGTTGGTTGTTTTCTTAATGAAATTCGAATTTAAAGTTTGAACCTTTTACTATTTCCGCTGCAAAGGTTACTTTATTTACTTTCGTTAACTATTTCCGTTAAACTTAGAAAATTGGATTTGAGTTGTTACAATTGGTATCAGAGCCTTGGTTTAAGGGATTCGGGCATTCACGAGAGGTGAGTGCTTAGACTTAAACCTAAGAGCTTGTGTTTTCAAAGCAAGAAACCTTTAAAAAAAACTTTGATTTTTATGAAAAGGGAGTGTGAACTGAGCCAAGGATCGGAGCATCAAGACGGGGTGAGCACATTGTTCTTATATCACATGATTGATATTGTTAATTTGAATTGTGATTAACATGCTATCGTAGTGACGTATTAGCATGATTGAGTGTGCTTAACTTTAGTGGGATGTGAATGTTATGTTGAATATATTGTGATGTTGTTGAATTGTGGGTAACATGCTATCTGCTGATTGTGTTAGCATGTTATGAGACTGTAAATGTGATGAATGTGCTAGCACGATTATGATATGAATGTGATGTAATAGTATGGTTAATGTGTTCATGTAATGTGTGATGTGATGCTATAATAGATGCTCGATGTTGTTATGTGTGCACGAGCACTACAGTGGCTACAAATGTGTAGAGGTAACTCTTATTGCGCTGGATAGGATGTTGCCTTGTAAATGTGAATGATTATGTGGTGTTAACCGAAATTGGGGATTAGGATTCTTGGTGACGAAGTAGAGCCTAGACATGTAGGGTATAATTATGATGATATAAGGGCCCATATCATTACAATTATATTGTGCATGTTCGGACTTGGCGAAGTTATAAGGGTATCTATGAACCGACTAGGTTGGGAAGGGTAGATAGCATGGTATGATAGGTTGTATAAACCTTAGTTGGGTTGATTGTGTGATGGTTTGTGTAAGGGCATGCTATAAATCATGTGATAGGACGCATGTGTGTATTCTCGAAAAGGGTGGTTAGACCACTTAGTAGCGGGTGAGGAAGGGTAAAAGGTAGTGAGGGTCATAGACCTAGACATTTGTGGACGGGACGAAAACGAAGTGGTCATCATAAAAGCGTAATGTTATGTGGGGTAGTATGGGTTGTGGACAAAAAGTGTGCCCTCGTTATGTGGGAAGTGTTAAGACTGTATATTCAGATTGAATGTCTTCATTCAGGGGTGTCGTTGGTGAATCTGTAGGTCAGGATACTAATGGTGAAGTTAAGACCAAGTTTGTATTGATGGGTGGAAATTTCGTGGAGAATTCTCTGGCATGTCTTTGTTGGTTGTTGCCGAGGGGTTCGAAACACGATTTTCACATCTGGGTTGTTTATAAACATCGATACAAATTTGATTTCGACGAAATCATAAGGGATCTTGAGATACCGATAAGGACTAGAGGGTGTATAGGCTCACTACACGATAGTATTGTCCTATATAGACAGTATTCTGGGTCAGCAAGGTTTTGCATGGCGTGCGTTCAGGTGTTATCACCCAAATGTGGTAAGAGTTGGTAATGGAGATCTACAGCCGAGTGAAGGACCCGTGACTAGCACTCGCTGGATGGTTGTGGTAAAGGGTGCATTCTGCACTAGCTTCTGTTCAGTGGAAGAGAGGATTCTTTACGCGTCGAACCTGCTAAGGATGACGGCAACGTTTGGTGGGACTTGAGAGTCCGATCGTGGTTGGAGAAGCAAGTCAATGCTATGACATATGAGCGATTCGAGGAGCTGTTCTGGGAGCAGTTTATGTTGCAGGTTGAGGTGGGATGACTCGCGAATGAGTTCTTATCGTTGGCATAGACGACGGAGCCGGTGAATTAAATCACCGACTTGTTTGTGGGAAAGGTCGCTCGTTGTTCTTTTATGTGGCGAATGGGAAGTTAGAGACGTATTGTCGTGGCAATCCTGAAGCCAAGCTTCGGGAGTTTTGTGAGGGTACGGTAGAGAGTCCGCTAGAAGTAGAATGACAGACGAGGGTACCGTTGGTTAGTGATGTGTAGGAAGGAAGTGTATATGTTTGGAAAGGATGAAGTTTCGCATGGACCTCGTTCATATTCCATTTGGGGGAAATCTATGTGGTGGTTAGTATGAACTGGTTCGTTTGTCTTAGGGCTCGTTTGACTGTGAAAGTCAACTGGTGGAGATCCGAACTCTAAGTGGGGGGGTTCTGCTCATCAGGGAGCGGGTCGAGGAGACAGCCGAAGCTGTGATCGATGGCGAAAATAAGAGGATATGTTCACTATTAAGGAGTCAGCTGTTTGATGTTTGTGAGTGATAACCTGGTGATGTTCCTTTATGAGAAAATTTTCAGATGTCTTTGCGGACAAGTGGATTTCGAGTTAGATTTGATTCCGGGAGCCTCTATTCTTTTTCGTTTGAAAAGAAGGATGGCGATGTGGATGTGCATCGATTACCGTGAGCTCAACAAGCTTATGGTGGAGAACCGATACCCGCTATCAAGGATCGATGATCTCTTTGATCAACTTCTGGGAACCGCGTGGTCCCCGAAGATAGATCTTCGTTCAGGGTACCATCAGGTGACGGTGATAGGCGGGGACGTGCTGAAGACCGCGTCCAGTTCAAGGTACGGATGTTTTGAGTTTGTAGTGATGATGTTCGCGTTGGCGAATGCGCCGACGGTGTTTATGGATCTTATGAATCGTGTCTGTGGACCTAAGCTGGATGGATCGGTAATCGTTATCACGCACGATATACTAATCTACTCCAAGATCAAAGGGGAGCATGCGAACTTTGGGTTGAAGGTTAGAGACGTTGCGAAAGGAGAAACTGTATTCCAAGTTCTCCACGGGTGACTCTAGGTTACAAGATGGTCCAATTCTTAGGACACTCAATTAACCGGGAGGACATCAAGGTGGATATGGCGAACGTTGATGGAGTGACGAAGTGGGAAGTTCCAACGACTCCCACCGAGATTAGGAGTTTTCTTGGGGCTGGCCGGATATCATAGATGGTTTACCCAAGACTTCTCGAAGATAGCGGTGTCTTCGATGAGGCTCAAGTGTAGGAGTGTGAAGTTTTGTGGGGCGAGGAGTGGTAAGAAGCTTTCGAGTTGTTGCGGAAAAATTTTGTAAGGCGCCGGTATTGATATTACCGGAAGGGATCGAGGACATGACAGTCTACTGTGATGCCTCTTATCACGGGCTAGGCTGTGTGTTGATACATCGTGGGAAGGTAAAAGCTTATGCGTCATGTCAGTTAAAGATGCATGCAGCAAAATTACCCGACACACGATTTGGAGTTGGCAGCGGTGGTGTTCGCGCTGAAGTTGTGGACATTATCTCTATGGGGTTAAGTGTACCATTACTCTAATCTGAGGATGAGTCAGTGGTGGTGGCTGGATGTGGTAAAGGATTACGATTGTGAGATCTTATACCATCCGAGTAAGGCTAATGTGGTGGTGAATACGTTGAGTCGAAAGGCTCACAGTGTGGTGATGAGAGTACCGATAATGAGATTGACAGTGTGACGAAACTTATAAGTCCAAGTTTTCTATACACTCGGGAACTACTAGAATTGTAGTGGGACTTGAAGACCGATTATGGGTGGCCAGGATTGAAGCGGGTTGTGGCTCGCTATGTTAAAGAAATGATGGCAAGACAGGGTGTGCTAGTAACGGAGGTCTCTGATCGAGAAAAGCGGTTTATATCGCGGTTTTGGGGAAGATTTTATGAGGGGATGGGTACTAGACTGCAGTTCTGTACCGCATTCTATCCTCACATAGATGGACAGAATGAGAGGGCAAGGCAGACTCTCGAGATTATGTTAAGGGCATGCGTGTTGGATTTTTGGTAGTACTTGGGATACCTATCTACCGGTAGCCGGGTTTTTGTATAACAACAGTTTCCATGCGAGTATTGGCATGTCTCCGTGTGAGATGTTGTACGGGTGGAGATGTAAAACTCCTTTTGTGGGGGAAAGGTTGACCCGTGTGAGTTAGGCAGCACCAAAGGAATTCAAAAGACGATGGAGGGCATGGAGATGATTCGAGAGCGATTACGGATCGCTCAGAGTCATCAGTTAAGCTACGCCGACAAGTGAAGGTCGGATCTATAGTTTAACGTGGGTGATGAGGTGTTGCTGAAAGTATCACCGTGAAAAGGAGTAATCCGATTCAGAGTGAGGGGCAAGCTCGGCCCTAGACATATCGGACCTTTCAAGGTGATAGCGTGTGTAGGCAAGGTGGAGTGTAGAATTGAGTTACCTCCAAAACTCAATCAAGTACATAACACCTTTACGTTTCTCAGTTGAGGAAATGTTTAGTTGATGAGTCGGATCACATTCCGACAAGTGACATTCAAATGGGTGAACTTTGGGAGGCCAATTGTCGTGTTGGAAAGGAAGATCAAAACGTTGCGGAAGAAAGGGATGGGACTAGTGAAAGTCCAATGGGAACATCGCAAGGGGTTAGAGTGGACGTGGGAGTCAAACGCCGTGATGAGTGTGAGTTTCCGGAGCTGTTTTAGCGTAATCGATTTCGGGGACGAAATCTTGTTAAGTGGGGGAGAGTTGTAACGCCCCATTTCCCAAAGTTAGTTTCTAACTGGGTCCGTTAAGTTCCTAAGTCGTTTTGGGGACTAATTGTGTAACTTTCAACTTTAGGGACCCGTGTGTCACTTTCGTAAATGGAGGGTGGTGTATGTCATGTGTATATAAGAAGCTTGGAAGCCCAAAACCCTATTCTTGTGTTAGACGACTTCTAGAGAAGAGAGAAAGGGGGATTCTTGAGTGCTTCAAGGCTTTGGTTCAATCGAAGGAGAAATTGGACGGTCGTGGAACAATTGATCGTCGGGGTGTCGTTAGAATTGAATTCCTAACGCAAGGTATGAACCTAATCGTGTTAATTATTAATTGTGTCAATAAATTGGGTTTTTGAGGGAGTTAGGGTTTTGGGTTGAAAGTGTGAAATTGGTGATCTTTGGATCACCAATTGAGTTGTTAGTGATGTTTTATGGATGCCAAATCATGGGGTTATGTTAAGGGATCGAAAGACATGTTTAACTGAGTAATTTTGGTGCAAAAATCGATGACAAGGATGAGGTTTCGGACCTTGGATCGAAATCCCGTCGAAAATCAATTTTTGGGTTCTGAAGGTGCTTCGCGCCGCGAAGGAGTAGGTCTTCGCGCCGCGAAGAGTAGGCCCTCGCGCCGCGAAGCAGTGCTGCGCATTGTTGCGAAGCTTCGCGCCGCGAAGCCTGGGTCCTCGCGAACGCGAAGACTTGTCTGTTCGAATTTTGAACTTTTTCGGTCGAGTCTCGTTTGGGGTTTTCTTGTGTGGCCTTTCCCTTGGCACTTTAGTACAAGGCCTTCGGTAGAGTTTGGGACATATTGGAATGGTCTAGCTACGGCTAAGGCTTGGGTTTCGGTATCGAGTGTTAAAGTGTCATTTTGAATGATTGTTTATGTGTTCTATGCATTTATTTATTATAGGTGCTGAACTGTGAACGTGTGTGGTGTGTTGATACTTTGATAATTGCGAAGCGAACTAAGGTGAGTACATTAACCCTTATACGTGGCTTATGTGCAAATTACTTGATATGCGTATGTGGTTACGAGACTAGCATGCTTATGTGAAGCCGTACTCATCGTAATGGTGGTGGCCATCGTGAGTATTGGTAGTGTGTAAATCTGATATCAGAGTGTGTGATCCTTAACGGAGTGACCTTAAGGACGCGTGTGAAAGTATGCCTAGTTCTCGTTACGTTGTGGTTTGTGATATAATGTTATGTGTTTGTGGTTTGTGCTCACTAAGCTTTCAAGCTTACCCGTCTGTGGATTTCTCTTTTAGTTGCAGGTTCCTCCGGGAAGGTTAAAGGGAAGGGCTTGGCTTGAAGCTCAGATCGACTCCATGGCTCAGTTAAACTATGTCAAAGAGCAAACGAGTGTTAATGATGGGAATTTGGTTGTTTAATTTTAAAGTGAATTATCAGATACATTATATCTCATTTTAGAAGGGTTGCGATTAATTTAAATTGTTGGTTGTTTTCTTAATGAAATTCGAATTTAAAGTTTGAACCTTTTACTATTTCCGCTGCAAAGGTTACTTTATTTACTTTCGTTAACTATTTCCGTTAAATTTAGAAAATTGGATTTGAGTTGTTACAAAGTGATTATAGTTATGATGTTTAACAATGAAATTCGAATCAGATGTAAAGCTGCTATAAAAAAATGATTAAGAGCATCCACAATGAAGGTTTCTTATTAAGGTTCTTCATAGAGTTTTTACAAGAACCTCCAGTGTGAGGCAGAGGTTCTTGCACAGTCATAGGTTCTTATTGGAACCCATGTGCTTGAAGAAGAACTCATGTTCTTGTAATAGTTTCTTTTTTTTGTTATATAATAATTTACATAAATAAAAACTATATTATAAATAACAAAAAGGGAGGTTTTTGTAAGAATCTGCATTATAGAGTTTTAAGGAGGTTCTAAGTTTGTTGAGATGATAATGACGTGGCAAAAAGAGTATGGTAAAAAAGGTTCTTAGAGGTTACACGGTTGTGAATGCTCTAAGGAATTGGATTGTGTATGTAAAATTATATAGTTATCAATAATTTAAACAACTGAGTCTAATAATTCAACTTTAGTTTTCTATTTTACAATAATCACTCTAAAAAGTACATTCACACACTTCTAACATAATTGAAATAAATTTGTATTATGATATAAAAATAGTGTTTTAAGGTACATACACCATATAAATGTTGGATTTCTATGAGAAGTTGTGTTAAATAAAGAAAGATGAAAAATTATTGGATGTACATTAAGATGAGATATATTAAGATACATCAGACCAATTCCTGTATCAATCACGATTCATGGATGGATTTGAATTTATAATTAACAATGATTCAAATCCACTTCTCACATTCTTAGATGTGTAAATAGCAATCCCCTTCTCATGGAGGAAGGCTAATTGCACTCCTAAATTGTTAAATACATTCCTACAGTATAAAATCTTTCTCACACGCATCACCATCACAAGTCACAAATAGCCTTTTAGATTCCCAATGTGCGAATGACATGATTTTAACGTTCTTAGAGCATCCACAATGTATGGGTTTTTCGTGTAGCTTTTTTCACAACTTTTTTCTTACGCATTATTACCACCTCAACAACCTAAAAACCTCTACATATATCCACTATGTGAAAAACCCCATCCAAGCTTTTTCAGAATTTTTAGGGTCCTACCATTTTAACTTTATATCATTTATACTTTTATTCATAAAAATAAATACAATAAAATTATAAAAATACTTATTTTTATATATTTTAATAAAATATATTTTATAAATAAAACTAAATTAAATCATACTTATATTACAATAGTTGAAATCAAACAATAGTTTATATTACAGAAATTACACATACTCGATATTACAATATTTGAAACTAAACAATACTTTATATTACAATACTTGAAAAAAGAACGTTTTCATTCAAGATCGCTAAGAGACCAAATATGTTCAACCAAGTCGGAACGCAGTTGATGATGAACTTTGTTTGAATGTATCTCGGAATTTCTTTGAAGGTATTGCTCGTTGGTGGAACCTTGAAATATTCGTGCAACAAAAATAAAAAAAATAATATTGAAAAGTTAAAAGTGAGTTAAAAATATATAAAAAATGGTACAAAAATCTTTAACTTTGGGACATTTACTACACGACCTATGATGCAAAAACCCATGAAAAATCTCATCCGAAAAACCTTTACACTATGTGAAAAACCTCATGTAATAACCAAAAAAAAAAGAGACATAATTCTAAGTAACAAATCTGAGGGGCCAAATGTGTATATGTTGAGTAAGTGAATGGTTTGTACCATGAATGTAATTCAATTTCCAGGAGGTTCAAAAGTCATGAAACCTTCCAATCATTATGGCACTTAGCGATACCATTTCTTAAAACCGTCCGGCAGATTAATATAAAAAGGTTAGGAGTTGTGGTGGGTGTAAAAAGCTCATTGAGAAAGGGAAACTAGAGTTAGCAAAGGCGACAGTGAGAACCGAATCAAATTTCGACGGTGTGCTACTCGGCAACTAGGTCGGCATTAATCGGGAAGACGCTAATTACATCGAAGGACGGTTTGGGCTACAATCACTGTGAGTTATACGTGATTTTAAAACGGTTGCATATGTTTTATTTAAAATTGCTTGCAAGCATGTTTAAAAGTTTTGTTGATGTTTTCGATGTTGTTTATGCAATAAATGTGATGCTTTGTGAAATACCTGTTTTTGTGTGGCAACGGGGGTGTACTACGAGCATGCTGTGTGAGCTCGTTTTAAAACCGTAAGAGCAAACAATGCTGTGTGAGTTTGCCGGGTTAAGCTGTGTGGAATAGACACCTTCCCAATGCCGTAAGCTGTGTGGATTATATATCGTATGTGCGATAAATTAAAAATGCTTTGTGAAATGTCTTTTGCATAAAACCGTATATCCACTGGGCCCTAGGCTCACCCAACTCTTTTCAAAAAAATATTGCAACCAGGTGTATTCTATAGTGGACGAAAAAGTGGGATGCAAGGTGGATCGGCTGAGGGTGACAACGGAAGATGGTCATGTCAGTTCAAGGCACTAGTATATAGAACAAACTATGTTCGTAAAAGTCGTAACACTAGAGATTTTATTTCCGCTGCAATGTAAGTGTTGATCTTGGGATGATATTTCTAATAAATTGAGGTATTCGAAATTTTGGGATGTTACAAGTGGTATCAGAGCATAGTTTAAGTGAACTAGGTTATTGTAAACCTAGACTTAAGCTGAGAATGGAAGAGTTTATTATTGATAGGTGTACAACTAAAGCTTGATTATAGTGATGAGCGTAAGCGTTTATTTGGAGTTATAAACCTAGTTTTGAACTTGATCAAACTAGAGAAGACATTAGATGGCTTGAATGACACTAATAGAGATTGTCTATAAGTGATGAAAAAAAAAAAGAACGCATGGTAAGATGCGATGGAAAAAAAATGGGTAGTGAAAAATAGGGTTTCAAGAGATAAAGTTTGGTGATAAACTCCTATTAGTTTCCTTGAATGAGAAGGAAATATTTTAAGCTTTAAGAATAAGAAGAACCTAAAGCCTTGTGATAAATGAGCTAATTCCTCTCATATTTAAGCAAGTTAAGGAACATTTCGTATATCAATTGGCTGAAAGAATAGTCAAATATGAGACTAGCTACGAGGTTCTCAGTTTCATCAATGGTGATAACGAATTCATGGTAAGAACTTATGATGTTGATTGGATGCATGACTAATTGAAGATTTATATAAGCAAGAGTTAGAATGTTTCAAGATTCTGTACAAACCCTATGAAAAGATCTAAGGGTTCTCTTAAGATTAGCTTCTTAATATAAAAGACACGATATAGGTGTGTAATATGGTCTTGTAATGTATAGACCATGGTCGATTAGTGCAATTGGAAATAGAGATTCTATTATTCTCCATGTATGTATGGAGAGTAGTTGAAGGGATGACATTATCTGACTTGATTTGATGAAAACAATTATATTGGTAAGCATGTATTAATTTGACTAAGGTATATATGAAAGTGAGAAAGTGGTAAGAAAAGTGTTATGATTGTAATTGAGTATTACATGTAGTAAGCAAGAAATATTTTATAGTAAAATGTAAGGTTTATCCAAATATGTCTTACAAGCCATGGAAAGGTGGCAGTGGATTTGTTCTTATGTATATAGCTAGAAAGGTACCATGCTAAAATACTACAAACATAGCATGAGATATTTACTTAAAGTGAGAGGAAGCCAAGTAAGTTATGATACAAGTTGAGAGGATGAAATAAGTAAAGATGTTTATTTAGAACCATCATCATTATAAATGACGAATAAAATCCTAAGTATCAGCAAGCACGTGATGGGCCATCATCAAGAAACTTCTTTCAGGATGACTACTAGATGATAAATATATGAATTGCTTCACTAGATGATAAATATATGAATTGGTTCATAAGAACCAAATGGTGGCATGTATCATCAAAAGAGAGTTAATTGCTTAGTTGGTAGAATATGTATAGTGACACTCACAAATGGTACTTATGTCTTAAAAAAAAATTGTGACTAGTACCTAAGATGAATGTGATGCAGGATATAAAGTTTTATTTGATGAAAATGAGTTAAGTTAAATCTATGACCTTAGAAGGAGGAATTCATATATGAATCTAGTAAAATACTGAAATAAGTCAAGGGTTGGTAGTCAACTAGTGATCGATGAAAGTCAATAATGAGCAATGGGATGTTTAAGCGTATATCACTCAAATATGAAATGATAATGTGCAGATTAATATATCTTGGCATAAGAAATAAGCCTTACCAGTAAGAGATATATGATATGATGGGCAATGGGAATCCACAAGAAAAGGTTACGGTGAAATTAGAATCCTTCAAGGAATGCTTGACATGTTTCAGATTCCACAAAAGGTTGAAAAGGCGAATAATAAAGGTAAAACTAAAAGTAGAGAAAGTTGAATAGATAAAAGGTGTGAAAGAAAGCAGTATGTGGATATAAGATATCATTTTGTGAACTCGTCTCAGTATCTATGAATACTAATGTGATCATGATTTGGAAGTGCTAAAATTGGAATAAGGTGAATAATGTTTATGTACTCGGAAAGGCTAAATGTACATCAATTATCAGGATGTAATGTAATTATACGGTAAGGTCAGATTAGAAAATAAATGAAGTATGCAGAGATTGAAAGGAAGAATAAGAAATGCATCTAGAAGGTCTATGTTAGATTAGATAAACAATTTATTTTGTTTGGATAGGATGATACTCGAACGTTGGCACTATGATATATATTAGGGATAAAAGGAAAAGTTGTAATTTGGCCATGTTATTTGAAAATATATGACCTTAAATTAGTAATAATGTGGAGGAGTTAAAAAAATGGGAGTGTACCTTATATAATGGATTATGTAGGCTATAGGCACTAGCCATAACATTTTGTGGTTAAAGATAAAGTACATATATGTGTAGTGTATGAATATAAAAAGGTATGATGTTGGAGCATGCTTGAGTTAGCAACGAATATGATGAATGGCCACTCCTTTTAGTGTCGAAACAGAAAAGCCGAAGATTGTCTTTTCAGAGGAGAAAGAAAAGGAGAGAAAATCCCTTTTTTTTCTCAATCTCTTGTAGCTAGTAGTACCTACTAGCTGAATTACTTACGATAGCTTTTAATGTGGAGGAATGGAGCATGCTTGCATGCATGTTGCCAAATTTTGTAGATAAAAACAAGATGGTACCTCTATAGGATGACGTTTAATGACAATTGGCCTAAGTTAATGATTATTAGTGGGTATTCAAACATAATGTTCCAAAGAGTGGCATGATAAGTTTGTCGAGCTATTATAGAAGAACAATAAAAAGGATAGATGGATTGGAAGTTGACTATTATTGGTTAGAGAATATTGCTCAAATTAGCGATAGATTGATGATTGCCAATATAGGCAAGTGGTTATTTACATGAGCGGAAATTGTGTTTAGAGCTGAGACAATTCACTAGTGGGTATAGTGATATTTATTTCATGACGTATCAAATTTAAGGAAATGCTTAGAATTAGAGGAAGTAGTAACTTTTAAGGAAGTGGGAAAAAAATCAAAGATCTAAGAACAAATGGACTTCTTTCGTGAAAGTTCAGTGACGATGTCATAATGGTTGGAAATTACTTGGGAAATTGAGAAGTAGATGAGATTGAAATACTGTCATTTATTTGCCTAGGGTAAATTTCGAGGACGAAATTTCGTTAAGGGGGGAAGTTTGTAATAACCAAAAAAAAAGAGACATAATTCTAAGTAACAAATCTGAGGGGCCAAATGTGTATATGTTGAGTAAGTGAATGGTTTGTACCATGAATGTAATTCAATTTCCAGGAGGTTCAAAAGTCATGAAACCTTCCAATCATTATGGCACTTAGCGATACCATTTCTTAAAACCGTCCGGCAGATTAATATAAAAAGGTTAGGAGTTGTGGTGGGTGTAAAAAGCTCATTGAGAAAGGGAAACTAGAGTTAGCAAAGGCGACAGTGAGAACCGAATCAAATTTCGACGGTGTGCTACTCGGCAACTAGGTCGGCATTAATCGGGAAGACGCTAATTACATCGAAGGACGGTTTGGGCTACAATCACTGTGAGTTATACGTGATTTTAAAACGGTTGCATATGTTTTATTTAAAATTGCTTGCAAGCATGTTTAAAAGTTTTGTTGATGTTTTCGATGTTGTTTATGCAATAAATGTGATGCTTTGTGAAATACTTGTTTTTGTGTGGCAACGGGGGTGTACTACGAGCATGCTGTGTGAGCTCGTTTTAAAACCGTAAGAGCAAACAATGCTGTGTGAGTTTGCCGGGTTAAGCTGTGTGGAATAGACACCTTCCCAATGCCGTAAGCTGTGTGGATTATTGTTGTCCCAAAAACAATGAAAAGAGAAGAGAAATGGATGGAAATCCTATCAAGAAGATGAAATCAATATGAACTTTGATAAAAACTCAACAATGGTGATATTGCCCAATTTGGTAAACTATGATTTCATACACAAAACCCTAGAAATCCTTTACCTTATATAGGTAGAAGGAAGTTTAACAAAGTTACGAGAAAGGCCCCCGAGGTTACAAACCTCTAAACAAGGGCATAACAAAACATCATTGTTTACAAAGGAAGGAAATTAAACTAGAAAGCAGTTAAAGATAGATGATTCTGACTCTTCTCAACACCTGGGTTCTACAATCTCCCCCTTTGAGAAGAAGTCAGAATGGTGGTGGAAGCTCCAGTGCTGGCTCCCACTTGGACATCTGCAGGTACTCTTCCCACTCGCCTATTATCCGCGCTCTCATCTGCATTGCAGCTTCTGCCCTTCTGTACATCAACCGTTCCTTAAGCTTCTTCTCGATCAACCTCATTGCCTCCAGCAGCTTTCCTTTTCCATCTATGATTCTCCGACTTGGTACCTGATCCGCCAGCAGTCTGCTCTGCATGCCATTGTAGACATAGAGAAGGGTCCCGTCGCAAAACCTGGAGAGCTCTCCAAATCTCATGAACCTGCGCTCCTTCTTCTTCTTAGTCAGATAAAGTACCCCATGCTCAGGTATCCTGGTTGGCATGTACGGAATGTAGGCATCGATACCAGGAACGAGCAGGTTTGGTCTAAGCAGGTTGACCTTCGGCTGGCGGCTTTCTATGGCAAGCTGGTAGTCCGTCACTCTCGCGAGAGAGATTGCATGACGGACATATTTCTTCAGTATCTCTGTGCCATCTCTGTAGTGCTCTGGTCGGAGGATCGGGCCTTGGAGGTATTTGATGATCGTGAGAAGGTCTTCTAGATGCACCCGATCTAAATCAGCTTCCGTGAAAGTCCAGTTCTGCAGTTCACCTCGAGGGACACCGGTGCCGTACATGCGGACATCATACTCAAGGAATAACTGATGGCCATGTCTGTAGGGGCGCATAGCAGTTACCTTGGTAAAGCGACGTCTGATCCTCTGGCGCCCATGAGTGGCCCAGTTGCACATCCGCTGATGTACGTACGCTGTCCTTCGTCTCTTGGTCTTGATGTGAGAGATCCCGAAGTAGACTTTTCGGGACCAGGCATGCAGCTTCTCTTGTTGATAGATACGGGTGAACGTTTCTTCTAGAAAGGGCCGGAAGATGATGGTGTGGTTCCAGTTGAGCTGAATGACAGTAGTAGCAGCGGTTTCTGGATCAGTGGAATGAATGGTCCGTGGAGCGTCTGGAGTTGGAAACTTGAGCGCTGAGAGGAGGTTGGCGTAGTCAGGATCCTTGACGAGGTCGTCTCCCTTCTGCTAGACCCTTAGGCTCTGTGCAAGCGACCTCAAGATCTTCCGGGCTGCTTCCGGAATTTGGAACTCTGAAGGAGCAGTCGGCGCTGCTTCTGGGAGAACGGCATCAATCTGAGCCGTGTCCGTCATTTGGGGAAACTGAACTGACTCCCCTTCCGGAATCCTCTCATATCGCCAACTCCCCATGTCCGGAATGTCTTCTGTATCAGAGTCGACATAGGGAGCTTCGGCGGCATCGGAGTCTGTGGGAGCACTCGAGGGAGCGGCAGAGGAACCTGGAGCTGTCGAACCGGATCCGGAACCAGGTTGGAGGTCGGTGCGAAGCCTTTTTGCAGCTTGCACCTCCCCCTCATGAGGACCTGGTGCGAAATCATCAGCGTCATCATGCCTCCTCTTCGAAGGCTGAGCCTGGGACCGACACACGGCCTCCAGTTCTCGAATCCTTTGCTGTAGCAGCTCGATCTGGGCCTGTTGCTCTCTGACCTGGGCAGACAGGCGGTCATTCTGAGTGGTGTAGGAAGTGACCATCATCAAATGTTCCACCTCAGTGACGTAGCCTGGGATCGGAGGAAGGTCGCCCGTAGTCGGAGGAGCAAGCCTGAGGACGTCTTCTGATGGCCTGGGAATGGGAGCTTCGGTGGACGGGGCAGCCTCAGAGTGTTTGCCCTTGATCTTCCGTTTGAGCTCGTAGAGCTCCGCATCCCGGTCTTCTTGAAGCTTGCGTGACGCCTCAAGATCAGCTAACCTCTTCCTCTCCGTCTCGGCCAAGGCTTTCTCAAGTGCCTCGACCCGCGCATCACGAGCCTGGTTGGCTTTCTCCACCGCGAGTAACCTGCTTTGGACGACTTTAAGGATGTCGTCCGAATCCGTCGGACCTAAAAGTCCCGTTGGTGCAGGGGCGGTTTTAAGGATTCCGCCCGAATCCGTCAGGCCTTCAAGCCCCGGTGTTGCGTGAGCATCTTTAGAGACTTTGCTCGAGTCTGTCGGACCCAGTCCCAGAAGTACAACACCGGGTGCCACTTGGGCTCCAGTTGACGAGTAGAGTCCTATTGAGGTGCTCTCTCGGCCCGATGTCACCGCTGGTATAATGCTGACGGTGTCGGGGCTTCCGGTGGATCCTCGAAGGGCGTCCGTTGACGCACCAACTCTCCCCGTTCCGGCCTCGCCACTCGGGCGGGCAGATAATGCATCTAACAGTGTCCTATCCAAATGAACGACCCTAAA
This sequence comes from Centaurea solstitialis, assembly GCA_030169165.1. Lineage (NCBI taxonomy): Eukaryota > Viridiplantae > Streptophyta > Magnoliopsida > Asterales > Asteraceae > Centaurea > Centaurea solstitialis. The sequence goes on from CM058047.1 coordinate 39,166,549, forward strand.
GGTCTCAGTAACGGGCTCTAGGACAACTGGTGCTCTGAAAGACGTCGAGAGGTGGGGCAGAGCCTCTCTCATTTCAACACCGGCAGACTCCGATTGAGTGGCCGGTGGAAGTTGAGCTAATTCCCCGTGTGAATGTGAAACGACCATCTGTTGAGAGATGGCCGAGTGGCTGGTTTGGGCGTGCAATTGCGTTGGTTGGCTGCCAACGACTTGACCTGACGTCAACGAGTGACCGGTCTGTATGAGGGTTGCCTCTGTGGGGGTTGGACTCTGGGCTGTAGGGATATCCGATTCTAACCTGTGCAGCTCTACTTCTACATCCGCCTCCTCTAATTGAGCCCAAGGCTCGCTCAACTGGACCTCTACGTCGTCGGTCTCTTTTTCTCTGCTCTCTCTCTCCTTTTCTCCCCTCTCCCTCTCTTCTTCTTCTTCGCTGTCTTCTTGTCCCCAGCCGGTAGCAACCTCGGCCTCACCTTCTTCCTCCTGACCGACAGTTCGGTCATCCGACGCCAGATCCGCAATAAGAGTGGGATCACCTGAAATCCGGTCGTCGTTGAAGGAGGAGGTGGCTTCATCCAAATCTATCACTTGGGCCTTCCCGCCCTTTGGTGGTTCTGAGAGTTGAAACTCGGAGTCGGATCCGTAGTCAACTTGTTCTGACTCTGTTGCCTCGTCATCGGGCTCACGACGGTCCGTAGGAGTGTGCTCGGAAGACTCGTGACCGTCGGAGTCATTGCCAGATGGATCGCCTGAGGGTTCGCCTCCCTAAGAAGTGACGGCTGCCGAGTGAGGTGGTGGAGGAACGTGTGCTTGTTCTTGTGGGGAAGCTTCCACGTCCTCCCCAGTAGGTTGTTGCGGCGGCGTCGACGATCGGCGCTCTTCCGATGACGAGTGGATCGGAGACTGCTGAAGGGTGCCCATGTACTGCTTCACCCTGAAATGACTCGTGTACTCGCGTTCGCGGATGACATCAGTAGATTCCTCCACAACAGTAGGAGTGCGAGCACGAGTGGCACGATTCTGAATCATGGTCTGGTATGCACCGGCTCTAGAAGTGTGCGGAGTGGCAGACGTACCGACAATTCTACCCGCTCCTCCCCTAACGTCAACTCTCATCACTCCCGAGCCAGAAGCTCCCCCACTGGAGCTCTGGCCCGCCGTACCAGAGGCACGGCTTCTAGTTAGGATGGGTTGCACGTCTTGGGCAGGGCTCCCCGGCTCTGAGGAGTCCGTAGACGTGTCTTCTAAACCTATGGATATACGGTACATCCTAACACTCATTGACCTACGGTCTGCCATGTTGAGCACGTTTGCCGGTATGTGCATCTCTACCTGACCAGGCCTCAGACTCTTCTTGTTGGCTCGGCCGATCTGCTGGCTTTCAAAGCGGAGATGGTTTGATCTGCGTCGGACAGCACGGTTCTGGTTCATGTGATCTCGAATGACCAGACTGAAGAAGCGCATCCAAGGGATGGATGTGTGTTTTGTGCGTCCTGGCCCAGCTCTGACATCACCGATGATGTCTGCCCAAATTTGTTGAGCAAAGTCGATCCGCCTCCCGTAGGCGACCGCATGGAAAATGTGCCAGAACTGGGTGGATGCCTTGTCCACGCCGTGTGTCTTGGAAGAGATCGTGCGGTTGAGTATGTTGAAGAAAGAGTACCAGATTGGGGGCAGCATTCCCTGTGAGATCTGGGAGATTCCTCTCGGCCTGTTGTTCTCGGTGAAGTGGACTCCGACAGCGAGCACTTCGCTGAAGAGCTCAGGTCCAGACACGAGAGGGTCAAACGGGGCCTCCGGAGTTGCAGCTGGCAGACGAAGGATTCTGCGAAGATCCTCCATAGTGAAGACCAGATCAGTCTGGTCCACTCGGCCGATGATGGTTGGCATTCCGTCCCGGTTCTCGACACGGGAAGTGTTCCAGAACTGCTGCAGATATATCATTGGGATGTCAGCAGTGGCTTGCATCGCGTATGCAAGGGGATGTGCTCGGAGAATCTCGAGAACAACGTCATCTTGGACGGTGAAGTTCGCCAAGTCAACGAACTGGTTGTTCTGGTGGATCTCGACGATGTCAGCCGGGTTGATCAGTGCGAGATCAGCAGCATTGGCGACGGGTGAAGTAGGGGCAATTGGTTGTTGATCAGCCATTTCTGCAATATATTAAGTGTTATGAATAATACGACGTGAAAAGACTATACCCTCGACTAAGCGCGAGTCGGAAAAACTCGAAAACCCAATAATGAGTATTTCGTATTTTCCGAGTCGGAAAACGAGCAAACTACACGAGGGGAGTTTTCCGATTCGGAAAAGGGTGTTTTCCGATTCGGAAAACTCAACACTTAACATAGGATTAAAACAGACAAGTTTTCCGATTCGGAAAAGGGTGTTTTCCGAATCGGGAAACTCCTACACTTAGAGAAAATAAGAGAACAAAAACTTGTAGGTTTTCCGAGTCGGAAAACATGGTTTTCCGATTCGGAAAATGTCGCGATACTTAGAAAAATTTTTGACAAGGCTTGGTCTCTCAAACGAGTCGGAAAACCTTGGAAACCCATAAGGGTAGTTCCACGTTTTCCGAGTCGGAAAAGATGCACTTGAAAACCGAGACCAAGTCCGATTCGGAAAACATAGTTTTCCGAATCGGAAAACATACATAAAGGATCATCGTTCTCCGATGCGGAAAACTTGAACATTCAAGTTTTCCAATTCGGAAAACTTGAATGTTCAAGTTTTCCGAGTCGGAAAACGGAGACTGTTCGAGTTCCGGATTTAAAAACCGCTCAAAAACCGTCGATCTAAGGCCCTAAACTATCAACATGCATCCTAAATCAGTTCATAACAAGTTTTTAAGCAACAATGGATCGTTTTATCGTCCCGAAATCCCATTCCAAGAAGTTTGGGTTTCGGGTAAGTTTTAAAACTTTTAGGCTTCGATCCAGGCCTTAAAACAGATGATTTAGATGTTAAAACTATATAAGGGTTGATCGTTTACTTACCAGGAATCCGAATATGTAAAAAGATCGACGATCGGAGCACAAACGAGCGTAAAACGAAATCGAGCGCGAAGTGGGTTCGGGTGAGAATTCAGAGAGAAAAAGATGAAAATTTGAATTTTGTGAAAAGTTAATCTTGAAAACCGGTATTTATATTTTTACCGACTTACACTGTGTTTGGGTCAAAAACACTGTGTTTGGCTCTCCTTTTGGCTCTCTTAACCCGACTTTCACCAATTGGCAAAAACCACCCCTGGACTTGAAGTTTGATGAAACTTACAAACAAGTCCCTGAACTTGTATTTTCAGAAAATTTCAAAACAGACCCTGGACTACAAGTTTCACAAAATTTGCAAAACGAGTCCCTGAACTTTTAAGAAACAGAAAGTGGCAAAGTTAGTCCCCGAACTTGTAAGTTCAAGACATGTACTCTACCGCCCCCTGAACTTTCAAGTTCACAAAAAGTTACAAGTTCAGCCCTCGACTCCCGAGAAAAGAGACTTACCGGGTGCGTCTCACTGGGTTTAGAGCGAGTCCTGATCTGAAGTAACTAGAAGTCGTAGCGGGGATCCACACCTACAAAATAAAGTATAAATTGGTATCCAAGGTGTTGTGGATCCGAGAACGTTAGCACACATAATAAAGATCAAAGCAAGACTTGGTACTCCCCCTCAATACATGCATTCTCTCAGAAACTCCCCCTACACACATGCATACACTATAAGAACTCCCGACTCCCCCTAGACCTCAGGCGGGGAGGTCTAGCATTCCTAACTTGCCTAGGAGAAAGAAGTGTCGTTTCTCATCAAACGGCTTAGTGAATAAGTCAGCAAGCTGATAGTCACTCTCAACAAAGTAAAGTTCAACGTTACCTTTCTCGACGTGATCCTTGATGAAATGATAGCGAATGTCGATATGCTTCGTCCGAGAATGTTGAACTGGATTCGCCGTGATTTGAATTGCACTCTTGGAGTCGCAGTAGATGGGAATCCGATGCATGTTGTATCCGAAGTCAGCGAGTTGAGTTTTCATCCACAGAACTTGCGAGCAGCAACAGGCGGCAGCAATATATTCTGCCTCCGCGGTAGATAAGGAAACGCAATTCTGTTTGCGGGATGACCAACTCACCAACTTATCTCCAAGGAACTGACAAGCACCAGATGTGCTTTTCCTATTTAGCTTACAACCTGCATGGTCTGAGTCTGTATATGCTATTAGTTCGAAACCAGAATCCTTTGGGTACCAGAGGCCAAAGTCCGGTGTGCCCTTCAGATACCTAAGGATTCTTTTGGCAGCAGACAAGTGAGACTCACGTGGATCGCACTGATAACGAGCGCAGACACCCGTAGAAAAGACAATATCTGGTCTACTAGCCGTGAGATATAAGAGGGAACCAATAATTGCCCGATAATTTTTCTGGTCAACCGGTTTACCAGAAGTATCTGCAGATAGTTGAAAATTTCTGGGCATTGGTGTGGCCGCAGAGTTTGAACCACCGAAATCAAATCGTTTTAAAAGATCTTGAACATATTTGGCTTGATTTATAAAAATGCCATCAGGGCGTTGTCGAACTTGAAGTCCTAAAAAGAACGTCAACTCGCCCATCATGCTCATTTTGAATTGGGATTTCATGGTGTTCTCAAACTCTTGGCACATCTCAGGTTTTGTAGACGCAAAGATAATGTCATCCACGTATATCTGAACGATAATTAAATCTTTACCTGACCTCTTGAGAAACAGAGTGGGATCGATAGTACCTTTCTTGTAGCCAACTCCGAGTAAGTAGTCAGTGAGAGTTTCGTACCATGCCCTCGGAGCTTGCTTGAGACCATAAAGCGCCTTGTCCAAAATGTAGACGTGATTCGGGAATCGAGGATCGACGAACCCTTCCGGTTGTTCCACGTACACTTCTTCTTGAAGAACTCCATTCAAGAAGGCACATTTGACGTCCATTTGATAGACTGTCATGTTTTTGTGTGCAGCATACGCAAGGAAGATTCGGATTGCTTCGATTCGGGCTACCGGCGCGTATGTCTCATCATAGTCGATACCCTCTTGTTGGCGATAACCCTTGGCAACCAGGCGAGCTTTGTTCCGGATGATGAGGTTATTCTCGTCGGTTTTGTTCCGGAGTATCCACTTGAGGCCGATGATTGTCTTTCCCCATGGTCGTTCTACCAAGCGCCAAACCTTGTTTCTCTCGAATTCGGCCAGCTCATCTTGCATGGCGATCACCCAGTCGGGATCGGTGAGAGCTTGCCAAACATCCGATGGTTCAAAATCGCTTAAGAACCCACCGAATAGGATCAGATTTTCCGTGTGCTTTGCAGATCGCGTGGTTACAGGTTGTGAGGGACTCCCGATGATCTGGGAGGGGGGATGATCTTTTGTCCACCTGCGAGTGTGAGGGTGAGTGACATATGCCTGTCGGTTGTTGGTGGCGTCGTTCTCATCTTGCACGGCAAAGACCTCTTCTAGGTTCCCACTTGATGAGCCTTCAGCCTGATTGATCCGCGGTGCAGCCTCTAACCGGGGCTCTCTGACTACCTGAGCATATGATCGTTGGGCTGTGCTCGGGGAAGGTAGTGGAGCTTCTTCTGGAATTGGAGTAAGAACAGGGTGCGGAGTCTGTTCTTGTTCAGGTGCCGGTGAAGCTGCGGATGAAACTTCAGATGGAGGAGCCGCGGACTCAGGTGTCACGGAGTGAGTTGAAGTGCTGGAGGAGGGTTCCATGACGAAGGCATCGGATGTCACTGTGGTTGTGGTCGAACCTGTTGGAGCGGGAACTACGATTGGACTCGTTAGAGTGTGCAGATCGTATTCCGCGAGATCTAAAAAGTCTAAAGCAGAAAAGTTAGAAGACGGATCTGTGCTCGGTGGTGAAGGGAACAGTTCAGGGAAAGATGCAGACACATTACTAGAACTAGCATTCAGATAGGTTTCAGATTCAGAGAAATCAACATTTGAGCTTTCCAGGATAGTTCGGGTCCGTTTGTTGAAAACCCTGTAAGCCTTAGAGTTATGTGAGTATCCGATGAAGATAGACTCATCAGACTTAGGGTCAAACTTACCCAAATTCTCCCGGTCATTAAGAACATAGCATTTACAACCAAAAACTCTAAAGAAGTCAATGTTTGGCTTACGCTGTTCGACCATCTCGTAAGCGGTTTTACCAGTCCGCTTTACGATCAGAGTCCGGTTTTGCGTGTAGCATGCGGTGGAAACGGCTTCAGCCCAAAAACTGTTGAGGAACTCCAGAGTGAGCCATCATGGATCTTGCTGCTTCGACCAACGTCCGGTTCTTCCTTTCTATAACCCCATTCTGTTGAGGAGTGCGAACTGCCGAGAAGTTGTGAGTGATCCCTACTTCTTCGAGAAAGGATTGCAGCTTTGCGTTGCGGAACTCAGTACCGTTGTCGCTACGTATTTTCCTCACCCGACGACCCAAGAGAACTTGTGTGCGTTTGATGAAGGCTATGATTCGTTCAGCAGCTTCTGATTTTACTCGAAGAAATTCAAGCCAAGTGAACCTAGAGAATTCGTCTACGAGAACCAGCATATACTTCTTTTTTGCAAGACTTTCTACTCTCATAGGTCCACAAAGATCCATGTGTATTAGGTCGAGGGGACTTTGGCAATTCGTATCCATTCTTGGTGGATGAGAGCTTCTGGTCATCTTTCCTTGTTGGAAGAGTGTCCTTGGAAAGGCGAAGCTCAGGTAGTCCCCTGACTAAACCCTTAGAAACCAGCTTGTTCATATCTTTGAAGTTCTGATGACATAGTCTGCGGTGCCATAACCAACTGTCCCCTTTTGATGCTTTTGTGAGCAGACAGATTGCATTCTTCGGTTTAGCTTCAAACTGGGGGTGTGTTTGAGGGATTGAACGGAAGACGGTTGTGTAGAGATTGCCATTTCGCCTGGCGGAGAGAATAGCGTTGTTGTCTTCATCGTTCACGTCACTTCCGTACTGAAAGGTCTTCACCCAGTATCCGTTATCACAGAACTGGCTGGAGCTAAACATGTTGTACCCCAATCCCTCCACATAACGTACACCCTTGATGATGTACTTTCCATTGGTGATTTTTCCCGACCCTAATATCGGCAACGACGTTCTATCGGCAGTCTTTATGTATCCCTCAAACTTCTCAACGTAGTCGAAGATGAAGGACCGCTGCCCAGTCATGTGTGTGTGAGCCCTCGAGTCAAAGTACCACACATGACTGATCTGCAAAACAATTAGGTTTGTTTAGGGACCCATTGCCAAATGGGTTCCTTAGGGTCAGAAACAGTTGAGTTGGTCGATGCAGTCTCCTTTTCGGATTTCTCCTTAGGCTCAGGGGACTGCACTGACGAGGAAGGTTTTCCCTTTCCTCTTTTTCTCCCTCTTCTCTTTCGAGATTTGATTTTAGGCACATCAGCATCAAAAGAATTATATACACCATAGCGCAGAAAATTGTCAAACATAAAGCACATGTCATTACGCAAAGAGTCAAAAGCATGAGTTAAATGTTGATTACGTTTTACAGACATGTTTGAATTAATTCCTACGCTAGGTGGAGCATAGCCAAGACCCGCACGGTTAGGACTATGCTGCTTAGGGAAAGCTTGAAAAGAGTTGGGTCTTCCTCGGTGATCCTTCCTTGGTGGCTTCACTTCCTGTCCACCATCCTTCTTCCTCCCATCTGCATTACGAGCATGGTGTGAGTTAGATGACGGTTTAATAGGAGAAGAGTTGCCACCCTTTCCAGAAGATGTTTTTGAAAATTTAGGTTTTGTGGAAGAGAAAGGTTGCTTTGGTTTTAACTGAGAGGTCTCACCCACTTCAAAGCTGCTTGAATTAAGGTCAAGACTTTTAATGGGTTTGGCTGAGTTACGAGCATCATTAGACTTTGTATGCTTTTTCTGGAGTCCTTTGGGTGCGTGAGGCTTAACTGACTTCCACTTGTCAGTACCAACACATTTTTCACCCTTAGGGTTACTGTTCTCAGAAACAGGAGCTCGTGACTCAACAGACTTCTCAGGTTTTACAAAAACAGATTTTGGCCCTTTTGGGATAAAGCCTGAAGGATCATCACCTTCATCTAAGAACACCTTCAGATCGTATTCAACATTAGGATCATGGATAGTCTTTGGTTCAGTTATCCTGTGGTGTGAGTTGAGGGGTTCATCATCATCTGACAGTAAGGTGTAATAGTCATCTACATCCGTAACAGATTTGGATTGGGAATTAACTATCGGATGGTTGAGGAGTGGAGTAGTCCTATCATTAACTGAGTCTGAAAGGTTTTCAAAGTACATGACTTTTCTTTTCAAAATGGAATTTGACACACGTTGGTTGGTTAAGGCCACACGATAATTGATCTTTTCATCATGATCAAGTTCTCTTGTAATTTCTGAATGTACATTTAGGAGAACATATCGTGCCTTAAGATCCGCAACCTTAAGTTTAAAATCATTAAAGGTTGAGGCTGCGATCTCACACTCTGAAGACATTCTAATTCTCTCGGCATTTGCCTCGATTAAGTCTTTCTTCAAAGTGTGAACCAAGTTGTCTTTTTCTGAAATAAGCACTTTCAGATTCAGTATCTGATGTTGACATGCGTCCAGATCCATGGCTTTTAGTCTAAGTCCAAACACTTCCTTCTCTAGTTCGACTAGGTCGGGATCCTTAGTTGCGGAAACATCCTCTGGTGGGATAACTAAGGTCTCCTCTGAAAAATCCATCTTCCTAGAGTCATAACTAGTGTTAAGGTCTGAGTAGTTGATGGGAGGCATAGCTACTCTAGGTGTGACAACCGTCAGTTCCGACCTCCAGGTTAATTTACGTGTTCAGTCACTCTACAGCATTTCCGTAGGTTAGAAGTTAGTTAAATAAGTTCTAAGATGAAAATAGATTAGTTTGCGAGAAAAAGTTAGGTTAAAATCCTAAGAGTTCCGAAAACTGCCCGAAAAAGCCCGAACCGGCCCGAAATCACCCGATAATCCTAAAATGCCAGAATTAAGATAATTTTTGGAAAATTAAGTTATAATGTATAAATTATATGTAAAGTAACTTAAATAACCTAAAACCACTTTCGAAAAGTTAGAAATTGCGAAAAAACGACAAAAACCCGGTACCGCGTCAAATTAACAGTGTCAAATGTACACTGTTTTATTTTAAAAAAAAATATAGGGAGAGTGGGTGGGACCCACTAGGGGCCGGCCACACCACCCCCAAGATGACCCTTCCCCTCTTTGATATAAAACCCATCATTTTTCCCATTTCCCCAACAAATCTCATTATCATTTTTTTCAAATCTTCATCTCTCTCTCTATTTCTCTCTACTCTCTCACTAAAACTCAGCCAAGAACACATCTTCAATCCAGATTTTTAAAGGTTTTAAAACCTATTTGAGATAAAGATTGGGTGTTCATCAAAGGTAAGCAAAGTTAGGGTGTTTCTACTTCGATTTTCAACTCATTTGTGAGTTTTTCTTCTTCTTTTTCAAGGGTTTTAACCCCTTTTTGATTCAAGAAAGAAACTTGTGTTTGGGAAAGAGATTTAACCTTAGAAAATGTGGTATCACAATCTATGAAGGTGAAAATCAATGATTTCCCCATAAGAACACAAGAAATGAATCAAAAATCATTTAGATGATGTTTTTGACCACCAAACTTGTGCTAAACTTCATCAATAGTTCATGCATGGGTTTGGATGGTATGAGAGCATATTTTAGTTATATTACATTTGAATAATCTGAGTTATGGGTGAAATAGCAAGAAAAACCCCGAAATGGTATGATTTTATGTGTTTTGGTAGCATATTGGATGTTAAATATTGGACAGATTCTGTCAAAATAGTTGCATGTACTTTACACGACCCAAAAAGGGTTTTCTTGAACTTATTTCTTCATGAAAATTTTATGGGATGATATTTAAAGTGTTAGGGTTCAAACCCCACTGGATTGGTGCAAAAACACCAAGATTTGAACCCAAACCACCATAAAACATTTTTGTGTGCAACAGTGTTTGGTCAGAAATTTTGGTCAACTTCAAACTAGCATAACTCCTTGATTATTTGTCTAAAGCACGATTTTCTTGACCCTAAACTCAAGTACTTTGAGTTAGCTTTCTAAAAAGTCCAAGATCATGTCATTTAGAGGAGTTTTGGGACTTCAACCAATGAGTTTAAGTTGGTGGTGTAGGCTGTCCTCTTATGGCAGATTACACATGCACCACTTGAAAAGGTCATATCTCCCTCAAAAATCATCCTTATGACATGAAACTTGTCTCAAAAGTTTGGTATATGTTTTAGCTAGAAAATCTCTTTGGAAATTCGTGATAAAGTGGTGTATAGAATTATTTATGAACTAAACTTTACCCAAAGGTATTCTGGAATTTCAGCCCTTACCACTGATTTTGTAAAAATGGTTAAAAATAGTAAAAATTCTCTAAAAATCATGAAACTTGGTGAAATTGTTCCTAACATTCCCTAAAACAAGGGGTAAAAATTTAAGGACTTGATATTGGGAGGACCTAAGTTCAAAATGGTAATTTTTGCAACCCAAAAACTATGGCAGATTCTGGAAAATTGTTTGAGAAACCAAATTCATAAATTCTAAACCTTCCAAAATGTGGGGAACACACCAAAACGCAATAAGATGAATTTTTATTATTTGAGACACTGTAAAATAATATAATGGCATTATATGGATATCGATGTGATTATGACTTAGGGACCGTTAAGCTTAGAACTTACGATAAACCTATTGTGTCTTTTAGGGTAAGAGTAGTATCGGACCGGGACTTTACCGCACATCATCACTTACCGACCCGCATCAAACGCTCGAGGTGAGTATTCACAGCCCCACTTTTACCGTTTTATACGTTTTGGGGTGAAAAGCATGATATGATTGAATGTATTTATGAAAATGTTATGAATTGAACTGTTTCGAAATGAGCAAAATGGATTTAAATGAATCGAATTGAAATGAAACGTAAGTGAGTTAAATTTGATATGTTTATAGCTTGATATAGTGAGATAAAAGGAAAAATATGAATAAGTCCCCGAAGACTACTATTAACTCATAACAATGGGCCTAAAATACACGTGGATAGCGCTATTTGGATTGACATACCCACCTAGAACTGACGAGTGATAGGTGCACTGTATTGAACAAAACGTTCTACGCAAGTGGGATTTACTTCCACCGCTGGGGTAGATAGGGGCAAAGCATGTCATGAATTGGAAAGGATTGTAGTAACTCACTAATTATCTTGCGATTTACAAATCATCCGGAAAAATTTACTCACTGTTGGTAGTGAATGAACGGATTCACTCTAACTGTATACGATAACTTAAGCGAATGAACGGATTTGCTTTAGTTAAATTTTGAAAAGTGTAGTGAATAAAAGATTCACTGAAATGTCGTTGCATTTAAAATATTTTGTGCATATGAAAACCTGTGAACTCACCAACTCTTGTAGTTGACACTTGTTTATCATGCTTTTCAGGAAATCCGAAGATCTGATAAGATTATTAGGGGAAACTTTTGTATAACACCAGTCATGTCGATTCATATTTTGTTTAAATTTGTAAACCTGAATGATGGTTGGATTGTAATACTTGTAGTACTGTGTAAACTCTTCTAAACTTTTGATATGAATGATTGGTGTGTTTTATTTCCTATCGCGATGAAATCTTGACTGTGGCACCTCGTGGTTCCGCTTTAGCGGGGTGTTACAGATTTGGTATCAGAGCCATAGGTTATAGAGAACATCGGTTTTTCATAAAAACCAAGTACTATAACCAACCTTTTCAAAAGAAATTAAAACCTTTAATTAAAAAGATTTCTAGGCATAGGAAAAATTTAAAAATTCGTATGATTAGAATAGGTACTGTTCTGGTATATCATAGAAATGCGGAGCCTGATCACCTACGCATAGCCATGATATAAGTAGAATAAGACTTGTGAGCTAACCATGCTGTTAGAAATTTAAAAGTCGAAACTTTCTGAGAATTTCCTGCAAAGCATTTTTATTTTTGTGAGTTCGCATTAATATGTACAAGTTTTGAAAATATTTCTAAATTGATAACTTAAAATTTTTCTATCGCAGTTACCATGTCTCAGGAGACCGACCCGTCTGAGCACCAGTCCTTGGGGTCCCACGGACCCTCTAGGAGTCGGAGTGTCGCCACGCGTTCCCAGACCATCGACCGGGAACGTGACCCGTACAGCGACAGTGACGCTGACTCCCATCAGGTCCCCGTCCGGCCCGCCAGTCCGGCGCGACCTTACGGGCCTGAGACCCATTATGGCCTTAGGGGCAGGCGCACCGCTCGAAAGAGCGTGCCACTGCCTACCCGGATGACCTTCCGCATTCCCTCTGGGGATGGGGCGGGGCCATCACGGGTAAGGGGTCAGGGTGGGTCGTCATCGTCATCGTCGTCGTCGTCCTCGTCCTCTGCATCATCTGGATCTCCACCGCCCTACCGTCCGTCGTCGCCGATAGCTAGAGTTGCCCGACCATCACCCGATGCCCGACCACCGCCTGTCGTCCAACCACCGCCGATAGCACCGGTTCCTAGGCACCCACCAGTGGCCCGTGCCCCTGTCCTATGCCTGAGAGGCATGACCCCGCTCGAGCGTCAGGAGGTCGAGCGCTTAGCCCGGGGTCAGGACATCCACGAGCACATGATCGATCATCATGACCACATGATCGATTCCCTGATAGGTGTAGCCGGAGCGGATAGCCAGCAGCTATCCAGAGTCGTGGCCCTCCTAGGTCACACTATGGACTCGCTCAGTCACCTATACACCTTGGTGTATATGGTGATTGCTCTGGCTATCATCTTGTTCGTCTGGGCTATGTGGGGGGCTGGCTACTAGGAGATGGGATCTTATGCTGATTTATGTTTTGGGGCATGATGCCCAGTTATTGAACACTTATGACTTTTGGTATTTTGGATGACTTTAAAACCGTATGATCGTTTGGATATTTTTGGAAAATGATATGGATATTATGATGGTATGATTTGATATAAGTTGCATGTTATATTTGCATTTTTACGTATGAATGGAATGTTTAAATTATTATACATCTAATGACCTCGTTAGTTGGTATAATAAGTTTAATATGTTGCGTAAACACTATGGCTTGAATGAGTGGGTAGTTAGTAAATTGCAAGAACTTAGATTTGCTAGCTCATCACTAAATGCCTTTATTATGGTTATGTTTTAGAAACATGCCTCCAAGAAGGGAAGATCCGGAACTTGCAAGACTCGTTTCGGAGCAAGTCATAGCCTCTCTTCCTAATATAGTTAGCCAAGTGGCAGCTGGATTCAATGCTAATCAAAACCAAAATCACGAGCGTAGAGAAAGGGAGTGTACGTACAAATCCTTCCGTAGCTGTAATCCTAAAGAATTCCATGGAACCGAAGGAGCGGTTGGCCTGTTAACTTGGATAGAGGGCATGGAATCTGTCCTCCATATCAGCAAGTGTACGGAGGGAAATAAGGTACAGTATGCTGCCTGCTTGTGACAAGGACGAGCTCTAACTTGGTGGAACACTCAAATTCAGACCCGTGGACGTGAGGCCACCAATCAAATATCTTGGGAGGATTTCAAGAAGATGCTTAAGGATGAGTTTTGCCCGCGAAGTGAGATGCAGAAACTAGAAGCGGAGTTGTGGCACCATGAGATGAAAGGAAATGATGTCACCACTTACACTACCCGATTCCATGAATTGGCTAAACTAGTACCGCATCTGGTAACACCTGAACAGAACCGTGTAGATCGATACGTCTGGGGATTATCGCCAGTAATCCGGGGAAATGTAACCGCAGCAGACCCGAAAACTCTGCAAGAGGCAGTGAATCTGGCAAATCGACTCACCAACAATGCAGTTCGATCAGGAACCTTTCTGAGTGATGGGGCGAAAGGAAAGAGGAAGATAGAGGAGTCTACCAAATCACAATTCAAGGGAAAGATGGGCAAGGATAGAAGAGTAACCAGGAGCTACGGATTGCAGACTCAGATGGCAGAAAGAGAGAGAGGAACGAATCAGAAGTGTGGCAAGTGCGGGAACCTTCATGGTGGGAGGTGTATTGTCTGTTCTAGATGTGGCAGAGGAGGCCATACTGACAAGGGCTGTAAGAAGGGAACTTGTTTTGAGTGTGGGAGCTTAAATCATTACCGGAATGATTGTCCCAAGTTGAATCAGAGACCCTACGCAAATCGAGTGCAGCCGGCAAACCAAGCAAACCAAGCAAACCAAGCAAACCAAGGAAACCGAGGAGGACTAGCTCGAGGGAGAGCATTTGTGATTGGGGCAGAGGAAGCAAAGCAAAACCCCGACGTGGTTACAGGTACGTTTCTTCTCAACAACTATCCTGCTACTGTGCTTTTTGATTCCGGAGCAGATAGGAGCTTTGTATCGTTAGAATTCAGGCCTAAGATAAATAAAAAGTCACAGAATCTGAAAGAGGATCATATAATCGAATACTCCAACGGAGAATTAGTTAAGGCCGATAAGATAATCAGAAAATGCACACTAGGATTGTCTGGAAAGGATTTTAGCATAGATTTGATCCCGATTAAGATAGGGAGTTTTGACATAATTGTTGGTATGGACTGGATGTCCAAGCATCGAGCAACAATATGTTGTGCTGAGAAGATAGTCGTGATAGCATTACCTGATGGAAGATTTCTTGAAGTGTATGGAGACAAGCCAAAGAGAGACATTAAGATCGTGTCTTTTATGAAAATGCGAAACCATCTACGAAAGGAGTGTGTAGCATTTATGGCGCACGTGGTAGATAAGAGTGCAAAAGAAAAGCAAATCCAGGATATTCCAATCGTGCGAGATTTTCCTGAGGTTTTCCCAGAAGAGTTACCAGGATTACCCCCGCAGCGACAAGTAGAGTTCCACATCGATATAATCCCTGGAGCAGGCCCTGTAGCAAGATCACCTTATCGTCTAGCGCCATCCGAGATGCAGGAGCTGTCAAACCAACTTCAAGAACTGTTAGATAAGGGATTCATCCGACCCAGCTCTTCGCCCTGGGGAGCCCCTGTGCTGTTCGTCAAAAAGAAAGATGGATCATTTCGCATGTGCATCGACTATAGGGAACTGAACAAGATCACCATCAAGAACCGATACCCTCTTCCACGCATCGATGACCTATTCGATCAACTGCAAGGAGCAACGTACTTCTCCAAGATCGATCTTCGATCGGGATACCATCAAATGCGAGTTCGTGAGGAAGACATCGCAAAGACAGCGTTCAGAACTCGATATGGTCACTATGAGTTCTTAGTCATGCCTTTTGGATTGACGAACGCTCCAGCAGTGTTTATGGATCTAATGAACCGAGTGTGCCGACCCTACTTAGACAAGTTCGTAATTGTCTTCATAGACGATATCCTGATTTATTCGCAGAGCAAGGAGGATCATGAGCAACATCTGAAGCTGGTATTGGAATTGCTAAAGGCTGAAAAGCTTTACGCCAAATTTTCGAAGTGCGAATTTTGGATCCGAGAAGTTCACTTCTTAGGTCACGTAGTGAACAAAGAAGGAATACACGTCGACCCAGCCAAGATCGAGGCCGTAAAGAAGTGGGAAGCCCCAAAGACCCCAACCGAAATTCGACAATTTCTCGGTTTGGCAGGTTATTACCGAAGATTCATCGCAAATTTTTCTAAGATTGCGCAGCCGTTGACAACCTTGACGCAAAAAGACAAGAAGTTCGTCTGGGGAGAGAAACAAGAGGAAGCATTCCAATTACTCAAGCATAAGTTGTGCAATGCGCCCATTCTAGCGTTACCCGAAGGAACGGATAACTTTGTAGTGTATTGCGATGCTTCACATCAAGGCTTAGGATGTGTCTTGATGCAGAACGAGAAGGTCATTGCCTATGCATCCAGACAGTTGAAGGTCCACGAGAAGAACTACACCACTCACGACTTGGAACTCGGAGCAGTGGTGTTTGCCCTTAAGATTTGGAGACATTATCTGTACGGCACCAAATGCACTATCTTTACGGATCATAAGAGTCTTCAGCATATTCTGGACCAAAAGATGTTAAACATGAGGCAGAGAAGATGGGTGGAGTTGCTCAGTGACTATGATTGTGAGATCAAATACCACCCAGGGAAGGCGAACGTAGTAGCTGATGCGCTGAGCAGAAAAGAAAGAGTGAAGCCTACAAGAGCACGAGCCATGGGAGTTTTGGTCCAGACCAGTTTGAAAAGCCAGATATTGGAAGCTCAAAGGGAAGCCCTAATGACTGACAATATAAAGAAAGAAACCCTTCATGGCGTAGAAAAGGAATTCGAGAAGAAAGGGGATGGAGTATGTTATTTCAAGGGAAGAATTTGGATTCCAAGTGTGGAGCAGCTGAGGAAAATGATCATGGATGAAGCTCATCAATCAAAATATTCGATACATCCAGGATCCGACAAAATGTACAAAGGACTGAAGGAGCATTACTGGTGGCCCGGTATGAAAAGAGATATCGCCACTTACGTGAGTAAATGCTTGACTTGCGCGAAGGTTAAAGCAGAGCACCAGAAACCGTCCGGACTTCTTCAGCAACCAGAAATCCCAGAGTGGAAATGGGAGCAGATATCGATGGACTTCGTGACTAAATTACCCAAGACCAAAAAGGGGCATGATACGATTTGGGTAATCGTTGATCGACTCACGAAATCAGCGCATTTCTTGCCAATAAAGGAGACTTATAGCATCAATAAGCTTGCACGGTTGTATGTCGATGAGGTTGTTATGCGACACGGAGTCCCGATATCGATCATCTCTGATAGGGATAGTAGATTCACCTCGCGATTTTGGCAATCGCTTCAGGCAACCTTAGGCACTCGTGTGGATCTAAGCACGGCTTACCATCCTCAGACCGATGGACAAACTGAGAGAACCATTCAGACATTAGAGGATATGCTACGTGCTTGCGTGATTGAATTTGGAGGTAGTTGGGACGATCATCTACCTTTAGTCGAGTTCTCCTACAACAACAGCTATCATGCCAGCATTCAGTGTGCGCCATACGAGGCACTGTATGGACGCAAGTGTAGATCCCCACTTAATTGGTTGGAAGTGGGAGAGAATAAATTGTTTAGGCCGGATGTCGTGCAGGAGACCACCGACAAAATCAAAATGGTTCAAGAAAAGCTGAAAACGGCCAGAGATCGCCAGAAAAGTTATGCCGATAATCGGCGAAAGCCGTTGGAATTTCAAGTTGGTGACA
>CM058047.1:39183887-39484816 GCA_030169165.1 Centaurea solstitialis
GGTTTTGATAAGTCAAAAGTTAGGTGCTACAGGTGTAATGAATCTGGACACTTTGCAAGGAAATGCAAGGGAACTTCTTCAAATCAACAACACAACAACAACAACAAACATAACTTAGACTTCCAAGTTCAACAACAAGGCTACTAGTGGAGGATCATCTCAAGCACTAGTGTCTCAGGAAGGATTTGGGTTTGATTGGAGTGATCAAGCAGAAGAGGCAATTCAAAACCAGGCTCTTATGGCAGAAATTACAGAATCCGCAAGTTTAGAGATCCCCACAGAGGTAAAATCTAAACTTTGTACTAAAGCTTGTCTTGATATTGTTAAGAAGTATAGGGACCATAATCAGGACATGGGTGATAGTATTTAGAAACTAGAACAGTTTAGAAAAGAGTCTAATGTGGTCATATACAATCTGGAAGAACAAATCAAGCTAATAATTATTGGAAGTAGGAGAAAAAGGAATATGAGATCAAGCTATCTAAATACAGATCTAAACTTGAAAAAGTAAGAACTGAATTAGATGAAGCTAAATCTGACATTGAGAAATTCTCCAAAGCGTCTAAGGTAATGGATGAAATTCTTAAAGCTCAGATCAATGATGATCTCAAGAGAGGGATTGGTTATCACAACACTCCTCCACCCTATAACAACAATTACATTCCTCCTAAGTCAATTTAGTTGAAAGATTAGATAGAAAAGACCTAGGTAAAGGAGTAACTGATGTTGACCCAAAGGATGAGGTAGAGGTTGAAGATGATGATGATGATACCATGTCAAAATTTGATGTAAAACAAAAGAACATTCCTTTAGAAAATCATATTTTGACAAATGAAAAGGGAGGAAGACCTTTTATTGAGAGTAAAAAGGTAAAACAGATAAAAAGAGGAGAGGAAAGAAGTAAAGGACTGAACTACACACAGACAACCAATGTTGGTCCTAGTACTTCTAAACAGCAAAAGAATCAAGAGAACATTAGAGGAAATCAGAGAAATTGGAATAAGCAATGGGCAAATAAACATGGAATTGATCTCAATAAGATAAACAAACCAAAACCAAGTTTCATTTGTTGCAAGCTAAATCACTTAGCTAAACATTGTTATTTAATCCTGTGAATCAAAAGGTCAATAAAGGTGTTAATTTAGCTAACAGACCTTTTAGACCATTTGCTAACAGGAATTTGAATCATATGGCTGATAATGTGAGACATGTCCCCAAAAGGAAAATCTTTTCAAAAACTCACAGTGTGAATACTACTGCTCAAAGAAAAGTTTTTGATAATCACAAGAATGGAGCAGATAAGATTGTTCTAAGATGGGTACCTAAAGCAAGAGTAATTGATACTTCTAGCAATAATACTGACTACCAGTATTGTTACTATTGCTAGTTCTAATACGCTGCTAACCAAGTTAACAAAAGTATAAAGAACAATTTAGGAAATCCATTAATTGAAACAAAGTATTCCACCATAAGATCCAGAACTCTGGTCACCTTCTAAAGTCCAAGCTTACCAAGTTTAATTACATTGATGCTAAGGGAAAACCCAAGACCGTTATGGCTTGGGTGCCCTTAAGACACTAACTGTTTTGGGTATGTGCAGAGCAACCAAGGAAGAAAGGGAAACATTTGGCATGTAGACAGTGGTTGCTCAAGGCACATGACAGGCATCATGTCTTTAAAAGGTTTGATGGAGGACATGTTTTCTTTGGGGACAATCCAAAGGGAGGTAAGATACGTGGAAAAGGGAAGGTTCTCAAAGGTCAAATGACCTTTGATGATGTATACTATGTTGAGCAGTTAAAATACAATCTGTTAAGTGTATCACAGGTGTGTGACAAGAAACATAGCATATTGTTCAATGAACTGAGAGTATTATACTTTCTCCAGAGTTTAAAATAGTTTATGAAAGGATGATACTATTGAAAGCTCCAAGAAAGGATAATGTTTACTATTTGGACTTGGAGGATGTATCACACCACGCTAAAGCGGAAACACATAGTGTAACAGCGCAAAGTAGCACAACACAAGTATAGACAATAAACGCCATAGCATATCAAAATAATTAAGTTTTTACAATTTTACATCGAACTAAAGTCTTAAAATTTTTACAACGAAAACCAAAGTACAACAGAAAGGAAATTTAGTCTTGATATGTATGAAGGCGTAACACACGTGCATTTTATTCTTCTTACTTTGGCTCGCCTGAAAAGCATGAAAGTTAAAAGTCAACTATCGTCATAGTTGGTGAGTTCACGGGTTTAACAACACACATACATATCGTTCGCGTTAAAAATAATACCGGAGATACGTAATAAGTTCAAGCAAGAAGCTTAAAAGTTGGATTTTGCGCGGGTTTCGCAATCATGCGCGTGTCTCGCAAAATCCCGGCATATGGTACTTATCATGCAATACTTACACACAAGATTAACGAGCCACTACTAATCTCCTAGAAGCATAGTTTTTACCCCGCAATGCCATGCTTATCGCAACATGGCACAACAATCGTTCCACAACAAATCGTTCCACAATAAATCGTTCCAAAGAATCTTTTTTTTCAAAAATAGTTTCAAAGGTTTAATCAACCGGTAGTTTGTCGTGCTTTTCACCCCAAAAATGTAAAAACGTAAAAAGGGGCCGTGAATAACTCACCGAGTTATTAGCTCAAGAGTCCCGAGTTAGCGAGGTTCCACCGAATTCCGACCTAGTGATATAAAATGTTTTAATAAGTTCCTTGACCCATTTAAGTTCCTTAAGTGAACGTAAAAACATACGAGCGAACGAAACTTTAGTTTTTATAACGATTGTCGAAAAATACGTACTTTGGTGATTATAACCGAAGTGTGAAAGTTGGTATATGGTCATGCATTTGTGTTTTACGTTGATTCTACCCCATTTATCCTTCCAACAACCTTTTAATGTCCATGGATTACTTTTATGAAAGTGTTTTTAGAAGAAATAAGATTTTACATAAAATAACATTTATCAGTTTTTCCCATTCTTGACAGATTCGGAGGCTGTTTTGGAACATACATTTCGGTATGATGCATAACTCTAAAAATTACAAATTTTAATATGTTTTAGCTATATGAGTTTACTAATTACTGACCAAATTTCATAATTTTGGAAAAGGTTATGGTCCTCAAACAGAAGGTTTATTAAAGTAGTGACAGCAACTAGAGCTGTTGCGCAACCTTTTGTACGGACTGTTTGAGGGTCCGAAACTTGAAATTTTTGCAAACGGCCAGTGGGATTTGAAAGATAACTCAATGAACTTGAATTTAAAGAAAAGAATCATGTCATTTGGACATTTTATGAAGGAGTTATGGCCTCTCGAAGTTGGGTCCGAATCTGTCCAAAATCTGTTGGACGAATTTTAGACTAGTTGTTGAATAACAAAATGTTTATTTTGTTTAGTAAATTTTTATGATGATTTCTCTTTACCAAAGTTCAAGACCAGATGTGTTTGAAGGAATATCACTTTATAAAACACATTTCACACATGCATTCACATAATTACCAAATTAAACAACAAGAAGGTGTTCATAAGCCATCAACTCACTTATTGCTTGAATC
Organism: Centaurea solstitialis; assembly: GCA_030169165.1. Classification (NCBI taxonomy): domain Eukaryota; kingdom Viridiplantae; phylum Streptophyta; class Magnoliopsida; order Asterales; family Asteraceae; genus Centaurea; species Centaurea solstitialis. The sequence continues at coordinate 39,187,461 of CM058047.1, forward strand.
TTTAGAGATTCCAAGCAAAGAAAGGGTATTTGTCTATATGAATTCATCTAAACCACATGCAAGATGGTAGATGATCATGAGAAAACAAAAATAAGAATATGATTAAGGAAGCAATGTGGATTTATAACCTCACTTATTGCTTTATTCACAATGAATATATCAACAATATGCATAAACTAACAACATGCAATGAGGGATTTACCACTCTTATTGCATTTATACGAAACAATAAGAAGAAACAAGAAAGAAATACTTGGAATGTAAGCTTCTTACAACAATCTATGAACAAGAGTTGAAGTTATGAAACAAGAATTATAAGGATCATCCATGCATCCCAACTTTTGATTGATCCTAGATGATTTCCTTTGCATAAAGATGCAAGTACTTTCATCTCACAACATTGAGATGATGATGATATAGTGAAGAAAAGACGAAGATGATCTTGATTCTACCTTTGGTGTGTTCTTGAAGCTCACTTGAATCTTCAAGAACTTGAAGATGTGTACGGAAGAAGCTAGAGAGTGTTGAGAGAATTTCTTAGAGAGAGAGTTTAGTGAGAGAAAGAAAGTGTGGAATGAATGAAATGAGAAGGATGTAGGGGGTTTATATACTAAGTGAAAGAGAAAGAGATGGATAGAGAGTGGTGGTGGTGGACGGTCAAAGAGAGAGGGGAGGGAGAGATGGTGGTGGTGTGATGTGTTGATGGAGAACATGAAGTGTGTAAGTAACTTACACATTTGTTGGTTTATTGAAGAATCTTTGTTTCTTGGTTTAATTAAAACCAAGGGCTTCTAGAAGGCTTGTTTGATTTAAAATATGGCTGGTTTCAAGCCACTAAAATTTGTAAGTAATATTAAGGTTTAGTAGTATTGAGTGTAAAAAGCTGCTAAAATTGGAAACCGTTACCGGAAACGCGCGTTTTTGCGATTTTTGCGTAACGAAAGCAGTTTTTCCGTATTTTTATTAAGGAACTTATTAGAAATCAATATTTTTAACATTTTGGGTCGTTTTAAAAATTTATTCGACAGTCTAGTGGTCGGAATCGGGACCTGCTGATAACAGTCAGTCGGTTTTGCGTACCGACTATAGTGGCGACTCAATAAACGTCAAAGGCACTTATCTAGCCTTTACACAATAAATGTTGTCATACAATATTGTTTTTGACAAAATGATAGTACCAAAATACTGTTCTGCTCCGGTAAATCAGTTAAGGTCTTACTGGCCCGAGGTGGGAAGTGGAGGTTGTCACAGGATGTGTCATTTGAATCATCTTTAAATTGTTTATTGTCAAAAGCATCCTTGAGTGAATCATCTCTCTGGCATTGAAGGATGTGTCACATGATTTTTGAAAACATGAACGGACTTGTAAAATATAATCTTGTAAGAGGTTTATCCTGCAAAAGAATTTTCATGTGATGATCACTGTGTATCCTGCCTAAAGGGTAAGCAGCACGAATCCACTCATAAGTCCAAAAAAGTAAACACAATTTCATCTCCTCTTCAGTTGCTGCATATGGATTTATTTGGCCCTACAAATGTGATGAGTATTGGCAAGAAATCCTATTGTCTGGTGATTGTTGATGATTACTCAAGATTTACTTGGGTGTTCTTTCTAAGAACAAAGGATGAGACAAGTGGATTGATCAAACCCTTTGTGATTAGAGTCAAAAACAAGACAAATATGAAAGTAAAAGTCATCAGATCAGATAATGGCACTGAGTTTAAAAATGTTGATTTGAACAGCTTTTGTGAAGAAAAGGGTATTGAAAGACAATATAGTGCTCCTAGAACTCCTCAACAAAATGGAGTTGCAGAAAGAATGAATAAGACACTAATTGAGGCTGCAAGAACTATGTTAGTTGATTCAAAACTTCCCATCACTTTCTGGGCAGAAGCAGTTAACATTGCTTGCTATGTTCAAAACAGAGTTCTTGTAGTAAAGTCTAAGGGTAAGACACCATATGAACTTTTTGAGAAAAATAAACCTTTTATAGGATTTTAAAAACCTTTTGGGCGTCCTTGTACTATTCTCAATACAAAATCTCACTTAGGCAAGTTTGAAAGAAAATATGATGATGGATTTCTTGTTGGATAGTCAGCTCAGAGTAAGGCACTTAGAGTCTTTAATAGTTCTTCTAGGGTTATTGAAGAAAGTGACGATGTCAAATGCAATGAGAACACTCCAAACATACTTGGTACTATTCCCAATTGGCTATTTGACATTGATTCACTGACTAACTCTTTGAACATGAGTAGTGCAGTTGTTACAGGTTTAATGAAGACAAGGTAAATGAAACAGAGGCACCTTTTGTCATGTTTACTATACCTACAGTTGATCCAATTGAGTTCTGAAAAATTTGGAAGAGAAACCTGAGGGTGAAAAGGAAAGTGCAGGAGATTAGACTCAAACAGAGCAACATCAAGAAGATCAAGCAGTTGAAACTCCCAAGTGATCAACTTGATCACAATGTGTCTAATGCAGAGGATCATTCTTTACCAGCAGAACTTCAATCAGAAGCTCAAGAAGAGATTGATTCAAATTTAGGGGTAAATCTTCAAGAGGAACCCCTACATCTTACCAGAACTTAGAAGAATCATCCTTCCACTTTGGTAATTGGAGACATTTCATCTCCAATGATCACAAGAAAGCAAAGCAAAGCTGGTGGTTTTCAAAATCCTCATTCAGGAATGGTTTCTTGTTTTCTATCTCAAATTGAGCCAAAGAAAAGTGTTGATGCAATGAAGGATCCTAGTTGGATTGAAGCAATGCAGGAAAAACTGCTTCAATTTGTGTTGCAAAGTGTTTGGGACTTGGTAGACTTACCCAGAGGCCACAGGGCAATTGGTACAAAATGGATTTTCAGGAACAAGAAGGATGAGAGGGCTATTGTCATAAAAAATAAGGCAAGACCGGTAGCTCAGGGATATACTCAAAAAGAGGGAATTGACTATGATGATGTCTTTGCACCTGTTGCAAGGATAGAGGCAATAGGACTGTTTCTGGCTTTTGCCTCTTTTAAACAGTTCAGAGTATATCAAATGGATGTGAAGAGTGCTTTCTTGTATGGAAAGATTGATGAGGAAGTGTATGTTTGTCAACCACCAGGATTTGAAGATCCAAAGTTTCCAAAAAAGGTGTACAAGCTAAAGAAAGCTTTGTATGGATTACATCAGGCTCCAAGAGCTTGGTATGACACTCTGTCTACCTATCTTTTGGAAAATAATTTTGAAAGAGGAGTGATAGACAAGACCTTGTTTATCAAGAAAGATGGGACAAATTGCTTCTGGTGCAAATCTATGTGGATGACATCATTTTTAGCTCTACAAAAGATGAGATGTGCAAAGAATTTGAAGCATTGATGCACAAAACGTTTAAGATGAGCTCAATGGGAGAATTGACATTCTTTCTTGGATTACAAAGTGAAACAAAGGAAGATGGCATCTTTATCAATCAATCCAAGTATGTCAAATATATGCTCAACAAGTTTAGTTTCAGTGACTCAAAATCAGCTTCCACACCAATGGAAACACATAAACAACTCACAGATGATGTTGAGGGGGAGGAAGTAGATGTTCATCATTATAGGTCCATGATTGGGTCACTTATGTATCTAACAGCTTCCAGACCAGACATCATATTTGTAGTATGTGTCTGTGCAAGGTTTCAAGTTAGGCCAAAAGAGTCACATCTTCAAAGAAGTAAAAAGAATCTTCAGATATCTAAAGGGACAACCTAAATTAGGCCTTTGGTATCCGTATGAATCTTTATTTGACTTGTTGCCTACACTGATAGTGATTATGGTGGTGCTAGTTTAGATAGAAAGTCAACACCTGGAGGATGTCAGTTCTTGGGTGCAAGATTGGTGTCATGGCAGTGTAAGAAACAGACCGCAGTCTCCACTTCTACAGCAGAACCAGAATATGTAGCAGCTGCACAATGTTGCTCACAGGTTCTATGGATTCAGAATCAAATGCTAGACTATGGTATTACCTTTCTTAACACTTCTGTTAACATTGACAATAAAGTGGTATTAGTATTGTTAATAATCTTGTCAAGCATTCAAAGACAAAGCATATTAAGATTAAGTACCACTTCATTCGAGACTCAAATGATAAGAAGCTCATTCAAGTTTTAAAAGTTCACACTGATCATCAATATGCAGATCTGTTCACTAAAGCTTTTGATGTGGGGAGATTTAAGTATTTGATAACAAGTGTAGGCATGATTAACTCTGAATGATATTCTTTATCTTTCTTTTGTATCTTTTGTGTATAATATGTAGTTGAGTTGTTATACCTCCATCTAATCGTTTGTTGAGTGTTTCAGGAGCATCGGGTTCTGAGAATAGTTACTATTGCTAAGTGAAGTTACTATCGCTAAGCATGGTTACTATTGCTTAGTATAGTTACTATTGCTAAGGGAAGTTACTATCGCTATATATAGTTACTATTGCTATGCATAGTTACTATTGCTGACTTTGGTTACTATTGCCAAAACGGATTACTGTTGCTAATCGAGCAATACTGCTGGTGAAGATGGTTAACACTGCTAGACTGAGTTACTATTGCTGTATTGGGTTACTATTGCTGAGCTTGTATTATTACTGCTTTCTTTAGTTACTATTGCTTATATAGTTACTACTTCTGAGTGTCATTACTATTGCTCGATTACTATTCCTTTTAAGACGGGTTTTGTGGTTAATACTTCTCAGTCATTTCCTCTGCTAGTTTCATTACTATTGCTTTTAACTAACACTGAGAAAGTATAAATAGCCCTTTCCACACCGCCTTTTTCACAACGGCTACTTTTGCAACCCTAACCCTAAAACCCTTTGCTATTATCTGAAGCGAATTCTTGCCATTTCCTGATTCTGTTCTAATCTCTTGCTTTTGTTTCAATTTCTTGATTCCATGGCCAATTTCGTGTTGCATGATGATGAGCACAACAAGGGTCGAAAATTGGAAGGATTCAATGATATTGTGGACTTTCTGCAATCCTCTGACTTGGCATAATCCATTCTACTTGATCCCACAATCTACATCAATCATCAGAGGGAATTTTGGATGAATGCTCAAGTTCAGACGGCCAATGATACGAAGATCATTTAAACCACTGTTTGCAATCAATCACTCACTATGTCAGAATCCATCATTCGTCGTTGTCTGAAACTGAATGATGAAGGTGGTGAGACCATTCTTGACTCTCAAGATATTTTTTCTTCTTTACAAAGAATGGGATATGGAAGAAGAAGATGAAATTTGAGAAAAAACAAATTTTTTCCTCAATGGAAGTTCTTTGTTCATATTCTACTTCATTGTTTTTCAAGAAAAACTACTGGATGGAATGAGTTTAGTACTGCCATTGCATCTGCTTTGGATTGTTTATCCACATCCAGAAAGTTCAACTTTTCCCAATGATTTTTGACAATCTTGTATCAAACTTAGATATCAAACCCTCTTTAAAATCAAAACCATTTTTTATGTATCCAAGATTTGTTCAAGAAGTTATCAACCAGGAATTGACGGATGTACTTATCTCCAAGGAGATTTATACAAGAAATGATCCTTCTGGGAAAATGTTCTCAACATGAAGAGATCTGCTCTTAGTACCATCACACCATTGTTCCCTACAATGAGCGTGTGAATCCCAATCCAGGTGAGGCATCAATCAGCTTGCAGCCCACACATCAAGCACACCCACTGATGACCTACCCACACCTATCACTGCAAATGTCCCTCAGTCCCCTGTTCATGAAACCTCATCACCCTCACTCATAACATATAAAAGAAAGATCAAAGGAGCTCCTTCCTCCTCTAGATCTAAGACACCCAAACCTACAAGCCCTCTTGTGGAGCACTCTCCACTTAAGAATATCCAATGGGAAACCCATGGAGTGTCCCCCAACTCCAATGTTTAGGAGGTGCCCTCTAAGGAGAAGGATGGCATGTAGATGGTGTGGCTCACACTACTGGTGTTTTACAAGGTGTACATCAGGACAATGTGAACATAAGTAAGACTCCCTGCCACGGCAACTCAAGATGAGAAATCATCTAGAGGTCCTAGGCACCAATAAACCATGGGAGTAGCAAGTGCTTCTGCTAGGCTGAAGACTTCTACTAAACAATCTGGTGATCCAGCACAGAAGATTAACACTTCTAAACCTGGTGAGGGTAGATATACATACAAGGATTTGACGGATGATTTGGCTGCCATAGCAAAAGACTTGAAGGCTCATGACAACAACTTCCAGATTCATCAGAAGAAACATGAGTCTCATGAGGAAAGATTAGACTTGTTGGAGAAGATGGTGACTATTCAAAATGAGATCATCAAGTCTAAGGATCAGATGTTTGCTGATATTCAGAAAAAGGTTCAGTTTCAAGGTGCCAAAATTGCTACTCAACAACTGCAGATATCTGGATTGCAAAGGAGATACTCTACCTTAGCTGCATTCACAAAGGGGGAGAAGGCTCAGGTTAAGGGGGAGTCAATAATAAAGAAGTTTGTGACAGCAGCTGGTTATTCAAAGAAAGAATCAACTTCTGAGAAAAAGGAAGCAACAATACCTGAGAGTTAAGGAGTGGTAAATGAGGATGACAGAGTAGTAGTTGAAACTCTTGTGGATATGCCTCAAGATGCTCCTAAGGTTATTTCACATACTAAAGTAGTAGTAATCAATGAGAAGAAGGTTCAGAGCAGTCCTAAACAAAAGAAGTTGGATGTAAAAGACAAGGGCAAAGGCATTGCTATTGAAGAACCTAAGAAGAAGATTCCAAAGAGAATTCCAAAGGAGATAGAAGAAGAGTTGTCATTGAAGACAATTCATTCAATGATGACTCCAGAGGAATTGGAAGAAGCAAAGAAAATAGCTGCACAAAAGGAAACATCCAGAGAAGCTATCAGAAAGTTTCAAGAGGAAGAAGTGAATACTACAAAGCCTAAGCCAAAGTTAAAACCAAAGTCCAAACCAAAGAAAGCTCAAGCAAAGAAAGGGGTTATAAGGACAAGGCAGATGTCAAGAACTGAAGAAAGAATGAGCAAGATTAGGTTTTTGGTAAAAGCAGTTGGAGGTAAAGAAAGTATGTATGCTGATTGGGATGATCAAAAGTTTGAGGAAAGGTAGAGGAAAGGTACAACAGGGAAAGAGAAGAGTTGCAAAAGAAGAAAACAGCTGAAGAAGAGCAAGAAGAAGTAGAGGAGGCACCCTTGATTAAAAGGAGAAGCAAAAGAAAACATGATGTGCATGTGGATGAAGAGAAGCAGGTTGATATGGATGAGAAGAAAGAAGGAGAGATAGTAAGTGAAAAGGTTGAGGAACAAGAGAAGAATCAAGTGGATGAAAATGCTGAAAAAGAGCAGAATGATCAGAATATGGGAAAGTCTGAAACTGAGATAGAAGGTGCAACAGAAGAGAATAAGAGGTCTGTGGAAGCAAAAAGAAAGAAATCAATTGGTTTCAAGAAATCAGTTAAAAGGCAAAAGGTAGGTGCTGATGATGAAGTCTCTGATATTGTTGATTGGAGTTATTTTGAGGATAGACAGATGATGTTGATAAAAGTGGAAAGAAAAGGTGACAAACATGATGTCTTTAGAAATCCTCATTTTTGTTTACTACACTATCTCAAGAAGATGTATGATATTGGATGTGCTAAAGAGGACAAAGGATGTGGAGATACAAAGGTTCTTGTAGAAGATCTCAAGATCATGTTTGATTTTGAGAATACTAGGGATGCTCAAAGGAGAAAAATGACCATTCAAGTTCTCAAGGGATTGGAGGAGGAGTAGCAGAGGGATGGTATACTCATAAGAAGAACAGGTTGGTTTCAATCTCTTTTAAGAGTGAGAGACAGAATTATTTCTTGATTGACAAGAGATATGATTTTGAACTCCTTTTGTGCAATAGCATTCTTGAAATCAAGAAGAAGAAATATGTGCTTACAAAACTGGATAAAGAGTTTGTTGAGATAATCAATAAGAGAGTTATGCATTTTGATGCTGATTTCAACCCAGAAGAAGAGGATTCAGATACCGAGAAAGTCAAAAAAATGAAAGCTTGGGGAGTGAGAGAGCTTAATGGGAAACTCTACTACAGGGTTGAATGGGAAGATGGAAAGCACAATTAGGGAGCTGTTCTAGAAGTTATTTTGGATGTGTGCACAAGAGAAAATCTGATAGAGATGTATGAAAAGGGGATGCACATGTATGGATGTAATCTTGATGATAATGAGAATCAGGCCGATATCATTCTCAAGATCAGAAGTGCATTAGAATGTATATGTTGGCTTTATGAACCTGCAAAGGTAGCAAATCTGATGAATCACCATGTGAAACAGTGAATGAATGGATGTTGTTTAGAAGATGTGGCATATACTCTCTAACCATCAATAGGTTAGACAAGGAGTATTATTTTGTTGATGGAGATGAAGTGCATGATATTCAAAGACTGGAGGGTATGGCAAGAGTAAAGCTGAGTAATCATGAAAATTCTCAAATGGGAGTAGATTTGGTGAAGAAGATGCAACAACAAAGGAGAAACTTAACTTTACATGGATGAAAAGTTAAGTTAGTGGGAGATTGTTGGGTATTTTTGAGTTAATGTTGCTGATAAGAAGTTAATACTGCAGCAGAAGTAATGGAGCTAAATGTGGAGCAGAAGTATTGATACTACTGCTGATTCAAAGATTAATATTGCTGAGGAAGACCTGGAAGCAGTAATGGTTACTACTGCTGATTCAAAGATTAATATTGCTGAAGAAGACCTGGAAGCAGTAATGGTTACTACTGCTGAGAAGTTATTACTGCTACTGTTATTACTGCTAGTTACTGCTACTAGTTAGTACTTCCAGTTTCAGTTAATGCTTCTTATGTTTTACTACTGCTTCTAGGATTACGATAAGGAAACGATTCTGTTTGGAGCGATAAGGCATGGATTTCGAATATCTTGGAAATTGTTTTGAAGATTTGTTTTCCTTATTCTTCTCTTGTAACCTGTATAAATAGTAGATAGATGTTTTTGTTTAGATTACGAGAGTTGATCAGTTTTTGATAGAGTGATAGAAAATTAAGCTTCAAGAATTTTCCTTGCATTAGAGAAGTTTTGCACATCTGTTGAGCATGTTCAAAAGATTGGGGCTTTGGTTTGTAATCATTCTATTCAATAAAATTTACTTGTGATTTGCAGTCCATCGTAATCTTTGTTTTTCAATTAAAGTGTTTTTCCGCAACTTCTTTAATTGTTTCTGAGATTGTGTAATTTTTGTTACGAATTCGATCCTGACAATTTTCCTTTTTTTCTTTAACACCTAAAAGCTCAAAGATTTGTCGTTGGCATTGAAATCAGGTATGGTTTCTTTACTTTTGATCTTTATGATTTGATAAAGTTATGTTAGAACTTTTTTTTTAATTTATAAGAATAATTATGCTTTTTTTTTGTGAATCACGTGGCAAACATGTTGAGAAAAATCGATATAAGTCTTGAGAATTGTTTATGTAAAAAATTACACAAGTCGATGTCGTAAGAAATTTGTGTGAGGCTTAACCGTCGAGAGAAAGAAATTGCAATCAATGAGAAGTGCGGAAAAGTAAAATGAGACAGATAATTTGATGACGCAGGAAAAACCTCTCGACGGAGGAAAAAACCTGCGGTCGACTTAGGAAGTAAGTCGACAGTGCACTATGATCACCAAACAGGGGTGATGTCCTTCAAGTTTACAGCTCCGATCGTACGATTACAAAGGAAATAACAATGAAATCGAATGTAAATTACAACTGATGATCACAGAATATCTAGTATAGAACTTGTAAGCTTCGAATGAACTTCGTGTCTTCAAATGTTGGCTTGATTCTTCTTATATAGTAGCTTGAGAGTAACCGTCCAACGGTATTGTTGTTCATCAATGTTCAAATCGTAACTGTCCAACGGTATTGTTGACTATTAATGCTCGGTTTATAACTGTCCAACGGTATTGCTGAGAGTTAATGTCCAATTGTAACTGTGCGAGAATTTGTTGTAACGGTCGATCTCTTAGTGTCGTTGGATCCTATCGAACGAGTTATAACTTGAGATATGTCCATTGTAATGATGTACTCCAACGAGCATAGCATAGTACTCAATTTCAGACTTTCTCAAAGGTGGACAATTGTTAGATATGATAATCAGCTTGCCTGCATCAAAGATATAAACTTCGTATGTTTATTCGTTAGTACCGTGTACGACATAATAGGCATCGTTCGACTTATCTGGTGTATTCGTTCGATGTTTAATGATCTTTGTTCGATAGTTCTTTTAGGTTTTATCACAGGACCTTATCTTAATACAGGATCATTGTCCTAACATTTGTCTTACGATTATAGTCGATCGTCGTGCGATTGTAGATTTTTACCCTAACAATTTGCCCCCAAGATTTAGAAAATAATTCTAATTTTATCTAAATCTTTAATTCGCTGGACAAAGAGAAAAAATACGTTGATTAACGGTCGAATGAACGTTGGCGAGGATGACATCATATAGCCGTTGTGTGATACGTGTCCTTCAACGGTTATCTGGCGATGCGTGGCCCGGTGGTTTTTCGATGATTCATCACAAAATTATTACTATAAATACGTGGGTTTAGATTAGAGAAATATTTTACCAAATCTTCTTAATTTTCAAACCGATTCGCGAGATCAAATCGTAATCCGACTTTAATTTCGGCTAAGATTTCGTGCGACTAGGCATATAAGGTACCTCTTTCTCTCTTGGTTCATGCGTCTGAAATCAATAGCAAAGAAGAGTAATAAGGGTTAGACGTTCTTAGGTTTACACGGCTAAGAAATAGTTTAGGCCGATTAGAATTCATCATGTCGAGTGAAGTCCGTAGTTCGATTACAGAAAGTTTAGAAATAGGAGAGTTAAGGGAGCTTGCAGGGCTGCCAGAGGGTGCCCAAGTAAGGGTGGCCGGAGAAATTCGGCCGGCGGATACTCCGACGGGGTTCTTTGGCCCCGTTTGAATATCCGTTTAAGATCGGATTTCGATGGCCTTATTCCCCACTTTCTCGAGCTTTCATGTCTCGTTTCAACTTATATCCGGGGCAACTGATGCCCCAATTCTGGCGTGTCATCCTGGTGATCGAACGGGTGACCAAGGATTGGGGTCGTCGTGCGTTCTTAGTGGACGACCTTCTCTCTGCCTACAATGTGACGAGACTGCCCTACAACCGCTATGGATTGTTTCGTAAGGGTAGGAATGATACCATGCTTGTTCATCGCACGCAAGTGAATGATCGAGGGTGGAAGTCTCGTTACGTCTTTGTCCAGACGTCTTCGGTCACTGATGAATGCTGGGTCATTCCTGAATAGAACGCAAATGGTAACTTAGGCGTTTATCTTTCTTTATTGTATCTTTTATTTATTTTCTGGTGTTAATCGTATGTTTTTCCTTTTGCAGCTATCAATTTTACGTTCGAGACCACCGAGGAGTCGATTGAACTGATCTCACACTTCCTAAGCTATAGTGTGACGGATCGTACGTACAGGACGTCGAAGGGCGGTGACGAGAGCGACGTCGAACCGGAGGTGCAAGTGATCGAAGAGACAGATATGGAAGGTAATCGTCTTACGATGACAGTTAGTTTTGTTCTTAGTCGTACATTCTAACTCTGGTTCTTTTTTATGCAGGTTCAGCTTCCAAGAAGAGTCGGTCATAGAGGCGGCTGCTCGTGCTGCCAAGAGGAAAGCTGCGGCCAATGAAGGCTTAGTAGCTAAACGTACGAGGTCATCGTACGTTTCTTTGGATACCCCACCTAAGGATGCCAAACGAAAGGCTGAAGGTGGGATTGAGGCGATCCCTATTCACTTTGCTCCACCTGCAAAGGAAGTAGGTGCGTCAAGCCAGCCTTCGTCGAAGGCTGGTAAGGGTAAGGAGAAGGAGGGGTCTGGTCTTACGACCATGACCATCAACATGCCCTCCGGACTTCATGGTGGACGACGTCATTAGGACGAAGTCCATCTTCCCTGTTCTAGAGCAGTTCCACATCCCTGCTCAGAAGGCGCGCATGGAGGAGGCAGATATTGAGGATCTGGACGCCTCCGTCACGGGCATCTCCTTCTTGGTAAGTTTTCTTTGTCGTACGACTTTCGAGTTTCATTACTCATTTTTCTAATCTTCTTCCCTTTCTTTTTGTAGGCTCTCCAAACGAGTCTTAGCCTCCATACACGGATGGGTAAGATTAAAGACGAAATGGCGTCGAATCAGAACGACGCCAAACTGGCCAAAAAGGAGGCTGAAAAGGCCAAGAAGAAGGTGGCCCAACTGACCGAGGAAGTTAACGCCAAGTTGGTCCAAATCAGGGACCTCGAGTCGAAGTTGGAGCTTGGCGAGCGCTTCCAGGGCGAGCAGGGAGAGAGACTGAAGATATACCTTGATCGCACGAGGTATCTGGAGAAGGAGATGCTTGACGTTCGACGGGAGAAGGCCGAAAGAGAGGAGGTTTTATCGTCCAGGATCCAAGAGCTCGAGGAGGATGCTGCCTTGGCCCGAGTGGTCGCACGTACATCACTTATGCGTCGTGTGGCTGCCGGGACTGTTACTTCACAGATGGCAAGTGAAGAGGTGGCTTCCTTTGTGCGGGTGATGGGTTCAGAAGGACCTTCTTGACGAAGAAGACCTCAAAGGCCTGGACGAGGAGGTAGCGGTCGAAGAAGATAAACCTGTTGAAGCCGAGGGCGCCGAAGTCGAGGAGGAGGTTCCTGAAACCTCTGGATCCGTTTCTGTGCCCCCCGCCGGTGATCGAAGAAACTCTTGTCGCCGATCCACCTGTCTCCGATGCTCCCGTAGAATAGTTTTTTTTTTTTTTGTAATTTCTTGATCGTTTGTTTTGTAATTTTTGCCACTTTTGGCAAAATATTAATGAAAAACTTTCCTAGTTTAATGATTGCTCATCGTGCGTTTTAGCCTGTGCCTTATAATTTAACTTTTGTCTTGCGTTTTTAGCCTGTATTCACGCGTTATAGCTTGTATCGTGCGTTAGAGCCTTTGTTTTCGCATGCATTTGTTTGAAGCCCTAAGATTTAGATTTAGAAACGTTTCTTTTGTACTCGTAAGAGTATTCGTGCGACTGGCGAGTAGACTTGCGCTCTTGCGAAGTAGTCATGCGTTACAACAGTTTACTTGCGATTCATGCGACTTTTGTCGTGCGATTTCTGCGATAAGCATGCAATTAAATCGTGCGATATTTGCATTGATCGTGCGATTCATGCGATCTATCGTGGGATGTTTGCGTTGATCGTGCGACTCATGCGATCTATCATGCGATACCTGCGAAAAAGAATGACTAAGGGGTGGCCGTTGGCATAGCCAACGGCGCTCTGATGCATAAGTCAGTAGCAGATAATGAAGAATAAATCATATGTAAATAGTTCAGAAATAGTACCTTTTGAGGTGATGGGCATTCCAACTACGTGGGATTTCCATACCTTCCATTGTCGTAAGTCTGTATGCTCCATTTCCAATGACTTTGGAAACTATGTAGGTTCCTTCCCATTTTGTGGAAAGTTTTCCAGCGTTTGACTCTTGTGTGTTTTGAAACACATGTCGTAAGACATAGTCTCCAACTTGGAAAATTTTGGCCTTTACCTTTTTGTTGAAGTGTCTCTCGACGATTCCCTTCTGCGCAGCCATCGTTTGTAATGCTTTTTCTCGAAGTTCTTCTAGAGCATCCAAATCGTAAGATAAATTTATGGCATTTTGGTCAAACGTACGATTTCTAGCGATTGGTACTTGGGCTTCGATTGGCAAGACCGCTTCACATCCATATACTAAAGAATATGGAGTTTGTCATGTTGATGCTCTTGGTGTCGTGCGATTTGCCCATAAAACCGATGGTAGTTCTTCTACCCACTTGCCTTTTGCCCCTTTCAATCTTTTTCGGATTGAATTGATGATGACTTTGTTGCTCGATTCAGCCAATCCGTTGGACTGAGGGTACCTTGGAGTAGAAGTGATTAACTTGATCCCTCGTTTTTCACAGAACGTACGAGTTCTATCACTTATAAACTGTGAACCGTTGTCGCACATAATCTCGGCCGGTACTCCAAATCTGTAAATAATATTCTTTTGGATGAAAGATATGACTTCTTTATCTCTGACTTGCGAAAAAGCATCAGATTCTATCCACTTCGAGAAATAGTCGGTAAGCACAAGTAGATAGACTTTTTGTCCAGGAGCTGGGGGTAATTTTCCCACGATATCCATTCCCCATCGCATGAAAGGCCATGAAATTAGAACAGAATGCAAGGGTTCGGATGGTTGATGGGTCATACACGAGTGCTTTTGGCATGCGTCACATTGTTGGACGTATCTTATTGCATCCTCTCGTAAGGTAGGCCAATAGTAGCCTTAGTCGTGAGATTGATTAGCAAGACTCCTGTCCCCCTGCATGATTTCCACATTCTCCATCGTGCATTTCTTGGAGAATTTGATTGATTTGTGCCTTATTTGGACACATCGTAGGAGAAGTCCAGTCGTGGATCTTCGATAGAGTTGATCTTCAAAAATCGTATATCTTGAAGCTTTGGACCTTGTCTTTCAGGCTTCCATTCTGTCTTCAGGGAGTCGGTCGTGCTTGAGATAATTCCATAGTCGAGCGACCAATTGTAAATTTCTTCGTTCATCTGTACTTCATCTTTTACTTCAATTGTTGGCGTCGTAAGATGAAGTATTGGGATATTCTCCATAAATGGATCGTGAAATGCAGATCCCAAGTTAGCTAGTGCGTCAGCTTGCATATTTAGATCTCTTGGTATTTGTTCGATCAAAAAGTGTTCGAATCGTGCGATTCGATCTTTAATAGCTTTGAGGTAACTCATCATCTTTGAATCCTTTGCTTGAAAATCTCCATTTACTTGGTTGACCACCAACAGAGAATCGCTTCGAACGTGCAACTGTTTTGCCCCCAGTCTAAGAGCAATATCCAATCCTGCGATCAAAGCTTCATACTCTGCTTCGTTGTTCGTAGCTTTGAATTCGCATCGTACGGAGTATACTATGTTTCCCCCCTGTGATGATTTTAAGACAATACCCAATCCACATCCTCGTATGTTCGAAGAGCCATCAACGTAGAGTATCCAGGGTTTGTTGTCTGAAATCATCACAATTTCGTCGCACGTCGTTGGTTCCAATCCTGAGAGAGAATTCTGCTACAAGTCTGCCAGTACTTGCGATTTAATTGCTGTCTTGGGTTTGAACTCAATGTCAAACCCACTGAGATAGATGCTCCACTTAGCTAGACGTCCTGTCAGTTCTGGCTTTCGAAGTACCGTCTTGAGTGGATAATTGGTCACGACAATAATATGATGCGACTCGAAGTAATGCCTTAGCTTCTTTGCGGCAGTAATGAGACCTAATAGCAATTTCTCCATGGACGTGTATCTGGTTTCTGCGTCGAGGAAGGACTTGCTGACATAATAAATTGGTCGTTGCTGCTGATCTTCCTCCCGCACGAGTACTGCGCTCGTCGCATTTTTGCTCACTGCCAAATACAGCTGCAAGCTTTCACCTTCGATTGGTTTTGTCAACAGGGGTGGCGATGTCATGTAATGCTTCAATTCTTGTAGAGCCTTCTCATGTTCGTCTGTCCATGAGAAGGCTTGATTCTTCCGTAGGACATTGTAGAACAAATGGCACTTATCCGATGATCGTGAGATAAATCTGGTTAAGGCTGCCACGCGTCCTGTTAACTTCTGGACTTCTTTGATATTACCTCGGAGATTGTATCTCAGTGATAGCTTTCACTTGCTCTGGACTTTCTTCGATTCCCCGTTGTGTTACTAAGTATCCCAGGAATTTCCCTGCACGTACTCCGAAGGAACATTTTGTTGGATTGAGCTTCATCTTGTATTGTCGTAGGATGTCGAACGATTGCTTTAAATGTGCGACATGATCAATCGAACGTTCTGATTTCACGAGCATGTCATCGATATAAACCTCCATTGTTCGACCTAGATGTTCCTTAAACATCATATTAACCAGCCTTTGATATGTCGAACCTGCATTCTTAAGACCAAATGGCATAACTTTGAACAATATATGCCTTGTCTGTCATAAATGCGGTTTTTTCCTGGTCGTCCGTGTGCATCAGGATTTGGTTATATCCCGAATATGCGTCCATGAATGTCAACAATTCATGTCCTGCTGTTGCGTCGACCATAGCATCAATGTGAGGTAACGGGAAATGATCTTTTGGACAAGCTTTGTTTAGATCCGTGAAATCGATGCAGACTCGCCACTTTCCATTCTTTATTTGTACGACACCACATTGGCTAACCATTCTGGATATTTGACTTCTCGGATCTTTCCAGTTTTGAGCAGATTGTCGACTTCGTCATTGATTACTTTATTTCGTTCAGGCGCAAACTTGCGACGTTTCTGCTTGATTGGCTTGAAAGTAGGATCCACGTTTAGCTTATGTGATATAATGTGGGGATCTATTCCCACCATATCTTCGTGCGACCATGCAAAACAGTCTGAATGTTTCTGCAAAAAAGATACAATCGTATTTTTTATGTCAGGGGGGAGCAAGGCTCCTACGAAGACCTTTCGATCAGGATGTTCAGGATCGAGTACGACGTCTTCTAGTCAAGATCATCGTTCGATTTCTTTCCATCCTGGCTCTGTAATTTCTAGATGTCCTGCGGCTTTGTCTTCATCGTAACTTTGTAGCATTCTCGTGCGACCTTCTTTTCACTAGCAATTTCTTGAATTCCCCATGGAGAAGGAAACTTGATCTTCTGATGGTACGTCGAAGGGACTGCTTTCATCTCGTGGATCCATGGTCTTCCAAGAATAACATTATATGCCGATTGGCAATCTACGACGTTGAACTTCGTTTGCTTGTTAATGCCTTTGGCGAAGACAGGTAAGATGATTTCTCCGAGAGTGTTCATCGGGTCTCCATTGAATCCGATCAAGGTAGTGCTTCGTCGTACGATTATTGATCGTTCGATTCCCATTACTTTAAGAGTATCTGCAAAAATAACGTTAGCTGAACTGCCTCCATCGATCAATTTCTCTTAGTTGAACAGTTTCCGATTGTCAACTGTATGACTAGAGCGTCATGATGCTTATGATGGACCCCCTGAGTATCGTCTTTGTCGAACGTTATTGTCATTGCATCGAGCTCTTTTTCCACCTTCGATTTAATTTCTTCGGGGATAGGACGTTTGTCTGGACCATCTCGCGCATGTCTTTTGGCAGCAGAATAGGTAAGTCCGCATACTTCTGATCCTCCGGTGATGCAGTTTACAACTTTAGTATGAACTGGAGATACTGGTCGTCCTTGTTCTTCTGGAATGACACCTTTTAAATGTCCTTTAGATTTCAAATATGAAATATCCTTCTTAAGACTGATGCATTCATCTGTCGTGTGGCCATGATCCTCAAGGAAGTCGCACCATTTGTTTTGGTCTTTGTCTCTGCTTGGTTTGTCAGATTTCTTTGGCCATCGTACGTTTGCATCAATCTTTCGTAACGAATCCACCAAGTGTTTCGATGTACCTGCAAAATTGTAAGTAGATAACTCTGGATATCGTATTTTAACAGTACCTTTGCTTGGTCGAGCTTTTGACTCATGTCGAGGGTTTCCAATTTTGTTCACTCTTTTGTGCTTAAAATCATGTTTTTGAGCACCAAGAGTTTTCTTTTCCGCGGAATGCTTTCGTCGAAAGAGAGCATCGTCCTCTATTCTCATGAAAGCTAGTGTTCTAGCTCGTACGTCGTCGAAGTTTTCTGGCGGGTATTTCGTCAATTCTAGATATAATCCAGAGGAATCTTCTAGCCCACGTTTGTATGCCTCGATCGCAGTCTTGACATCACAATTCTTTACTTCGATCATTGCTGCATTGAATCTGTTGAAGTAGTCGCGAATTGTTTCTCCAGGCTTTTGTACGACATAGTATAGGTCGCTGGTCTGCTTCTCCATCTTACGACTGCTAGCAAACTGTCGAGTGAATTGGTTTACCAATTCAGCAAATGATCCTATACTTTTTGGCTTTAGGTTGATAAGCCATTGTAACGCTGCTCCTGTTAAAGTTGATCCAAAGCTCTTGCACATGCAGACTTCTTGGAATTGCGTCGGTATAGGAACTGTCCACATGAGTTGCTTATATTGTGCGACATGTTCGACGGGGTCGGTGACTCCAGAATATTTTGTTGCGAAGGCTGGAATCGTATATTTTTTGGGTACGTCAATGAGATATTTCGTCAACGAACGGTGAAGCTTGGAATCCAGTCTTGGGTTCGACCTCGACGGGCACTGCTGCTCCGGGTAACTTCGTAAGTAATGTGAATAGCTTTTGATTTTGCTCCTCTAGAGTTTTTAATCGTACGTTTAGAGGATCTTCAATGGTTATCGGAATTGTTGGGATAAAACTAGAAGAGATTCCGGTGCTGGGTGGTATCGTCGTATGAACGGTGGAACTAGCAGCTGTGGGTATGTGACCAGGGATACGAGTTTGTTGAGATATGTTTTTAAAGGGTCCGAACGTGAATGCGGGTGGGCCTTGAGGCATGGGAGGTGGACCTTGAGACATAGGCGGTCGTACGTTATTATACTGTTGGTTTACGGTTGATAGAGGTACTGAGGCGTTGAACTGTGGTCGAAATGGCGGCCTCAGGTGTTGAGGTGGATAAGGAGGAGGAATAGGCGTTGATGAAACTTGCGAAGCTCGAAGACGTCGGATTTCTTCATTAGCTTGTTGCAATTGTTGTTGTAGAGATGCTATGAATCCGTTATCCATTATCCTACAAAAATAGCTCAAAGAGAACTCCGAAGAAAAGGTTAGTACTAAGGCGCACTTTTCACCGAATGAAATTTTTCTCAAAACGGAGCCCCACGGTGGGCGCCAAACTGTTTATGTAAAAAATTACACAAGTCGATGTCGTAAGAAATTTGTGTGAGGCTTAACCGTCGAGAGAAAGAAATTGCAATCAATGAGAAGTGCGGAAAAGTAAAATGAGACAGATAATTTGATGACGCAGGAAAAACCTCTCGACGGAGGAAAAAACCTGCGGTCGACTTAGGAAGTAAGTCGACAGTGCACTATGATCACCAAACAGGGGTGATGTCCTTCAAGTTTACAACTCCGATCGTACAATTACAATGGAAATAACAATGAAATCGAATGTAAATTACAACTGATGATCACAGAATCTCTAGTATAGAACTTGTAAGCTTCGAATGAACTTCGTGTCTTCAAATGTTGGCTTGATTCTTCTTATATAGTAGCTTGAGAGTAACCGTCCAACGGTACTGTTGTTCATCAATGTTCAAATCGTAACTGTCCAACGGTATTGTTGACTATTAATGCTCGGTTTATAACTGCCAACGGTATTGCTGAGAGTTAATGTCCAGATTGTAACTGCTGCGAGAATCTTGCTTGTAACGGTCGATCTCTTAGTGTCGTTGGATCCCATCGAACGAGTTATAACTTGAGACATGTCCATTGTAATGATGTACTCCAACGAGCATAGCATAGTACTCAATTTCAGACTTTCTCAAAGGTGGACAATTGTTAGATATGATAATCAGCTTGCCTGCATCAAAGATATAAACTTCGTATGTTTATTCGTTAGTACCGTCGTACGACATAATAGGCATCGTTCGACTTATCTGGTGTATTCGTTCGATGTTTAATGATCTTTGTTCGATAGTTCTTTTAGGTTTTATCACAGGACCTTTTCTTAATTCAGGATCATTGTCCTAACATTTGTCTTACGATTATAGTCGATCGTCGTGCGATTGTAGATTTTTACCCTAACAAGAATTAAGACCACAACAAATAAATATAATGCCTACATCGATTAGCTTTCTGTTGTGAGTTGAAAATAAATTTAAGAGATAAGTAAAATTGGATTTGATTTAAGCTAGTAGTTTTGGCAATAGTTTGTTTTTCGTTTCATTTTCCGGATCGTTGAGGTTGAATGGAGTGAAAGAAAAGAGGCTATGAGGCTGCTAGTGTTTTGTAGGTTAAGAGGAATCTAACCATAGGTTTATTATATATATATATATATATATATTTCAAAATAAAGGCATGTTTGGAACCTCCCCTAGTGGTTGGTTCGTCTCTGCTTCTCTCCCTTTTTTCTTCCTTTCTTTCCCGTTTTGGGAGCCTTAGTTCTTTTCGGGTGGATGTGGTTCGTGCCCACCCGAGTGCTTAATCTTTTTTAACGTTTTTGGTTTTCCTGTTGATAGGAGGGGTCTCCCCCCTCTATATAAAAAAATGAATAACTATAGTATTTAAAACTATAATCTAATATTTATTCAAATTGTAAGAGGAGAAATAGAAATTATGTACCGAAAGTGCTACTAACTGTTAGGGTAAAAATCCACAATCGCATGACGGCCAACTATAATAGTAAGATAAATGTGATAAGTGTCCATTTGTTGCCACTTATTATGTCTTTTTATTAGTTTTTTAGAGTTTTATTTTGCCCAAAAGTGTCTCTTGAGTCTAGTTTATCTGTGTTTTTAGTATAATTTAGTAATCATGACTTATGTGCAAATTATTATTAAATATATCTAAATTAGTTTTTTTTATTTGCTGTTTTGCAGAAATAACGTTATACAACAGACTGTTGCAGATTTTTGCTGACTTTTGAAGAAGGCTGCTGATTTTTGATCCCTCCTCACTGTTGGGCCGATTTTGTGGGCTAAGAGGCCCAAGCCCAGTTACTGATAAGCTTGTTCAAGAAGCTTCTTTTTTTGGTTATAAATAGGGGCTTAGTTTCATTTGTAAATCATCAACTAGTAACACTTTCAGTTCGATGTTACGTTTTAGTCTCGTGTTTAGTTACTAGTTCGATCAGTCCGATAGTCTTTTGGAAAATAGTTTCAAGTTAGATTATGCTTAGAATCCTTTCGGTTTCTTAGCATCTTTTCACTTGTTGTTACGTTTTCGTTATAATATTACGTTATTCTCACCTTCGAAGTTCAAGTAAGTGTTTTACAGGTTCGATTTTTATCACTCGTGATATTTTAACGTTACCCAATTTCTCGAAGTTACAAACAAGACTCTGTCAGTTTTTTATAAATTTGAAAGTTCTGGATCTTTATAAAATAATCTTTCTATATTTTCAAAGTCATCGTTAATTAAAAGTTCGTTATCTTGATTTATCTGTTCGAAACTTGCACGAAGAGTAACTAGTTTACAACTTTCGCACGAAGCTTGTTTAACAAGCTACTTATTATAAAAGATTTTTCATAAAGCTTCCTTTGCAAGTTTCTTTGGTTTAAATATTTCAATTAAATAGTAGCTTTCGTTGGAAGTTTCGCATATTTCAGTTGTTAGTTATTAACTGTCTATATTTACTTGGAATCTATTACACCCTGTTTCTTTCGTTGAATTTATTTTCAACTTTGCAGAACGTATTGTGTAATATTTACCAATTTATTTACGTTTCTTATTATTGAAATTCCATTTAATATTCAGCATTTCTACTGTTCATCATTCCAGTGTTTAATTATTCGCACTTTAAATTCCTGCAATTCTATTGGTCTCTTTCCAGTATTTACATTATTGCTCTCTTACTGGTCATCTCATCCAGTGTTTACTTTTCAGTTATTTACATTACAGCAATTTACCTGCTTTTATTTTCTTGGAGTTATATACACTCTGTTTATCTCATCGAAGAGAACGTATTGTGTATTAACTACCAATTTGCTTTAATATTCAGCAATTTACTTTTTCATCCTTACTGGTCATTATCCAGTGTTTACATTACAGTTATTTAAATATTTCGCAAGAAGAATCCAAGCCATGATGGGCTAATTTCCTTGGCTTGGGGTGTGAGGAAATGTTGAGACCACTCTCAGTGTGAAGGAATTATCCTGTGCCTTAATTGTTGTACTCTAACTGTTTATTGCATGTGTTTAACATTTCATTGAAGATTGTACCAAGTTGATTGACAACCAATTTAGTACATGAAAATGCACTAGCTTTCAGAGTTAGGACTTATGTTAAATATTTTGTAATAAACGTGAGAAGGCTAAAGATAGCTTTAGTGCCCCGGTACTATACTCATCTGGTAAGATAGGTAACACTGCGTTGTGTTAGGATTCATGAGACTTTAAGTAGACTCATATCGATAACACGTTGACCTTTGTGTACTTCTGGGAGGCCGATCAAACCAGTAGTTAGACCATCATTTAAGCATAGGGTTATTTCTAGATCACTTGTTGTTTCATCAGACCTTTACACCCCATGCTTTTTCTCTCACAGATTTTACAAAACACCATTTCAAATCAAGTCACTTTAAAAATCCTCGAATTCGCCATCTGAAATCATCTTTTACAAACTTAACTTTTTACAAAGAGACTTTTGCACAAAACCTTCCCTGAGGATCGATATCTGGTATTCACTTACCATTATTACTTGTTACGAGACGATAGTAGTTCAAGGTGTATACTTGCGCCTGGTTCTATTTTCCAGTTGAATCTCACAGTTCACAGATTATTGCACATACTCCTTATTCACTAAAAGGGGGTAGCATAATTCTCTCAGCAAGTTTTTGGCGCCGTTGCCGGGGAAGGTAGCTAAGAGTTCTTTTTTGTTTTAAGTAAAGCTTTTAAAATTTGATTTTTCTACCACCTTTTTGAAACAAAGGCTTATGCCAAGAAAAGTCCACGGAGAATTTTTTGAACTAGATCCAAAGATAGAACAAACTCTCCGTTGGCAAAGAAAAATACAAAAAGATCTTAAAAAAAAAACTCTCTTATTTCCTTAATTTATATTTATATTTGTATTTGTTTTAGTAATTATAGTATCTAATATTTTTTTTAGGTTATATAAATAGTCAAAAAAAAATTTAATTTTTTTTTAGTTTAGATAGAAAAGATTTCAAAAAAAAAAAAAGTCTACTCTCTGCATGTTTATGTATATATATGTTCATTTGTTTTAAATTTTCTGTTTTTATACACTCTTGCACTCAGACACAGTTTACATATAGAGGCAGTCCCTTTATTGCACTTGGCTAAACTGTGGTTCACAATGAGTAGAGGCAGTCCCTCTTTCTCACTTGGTTGAACTGAGATTCACTTATCACAAAGGCAGTCCCTTTGTTACCCTTGGTGAAATTAAAATTAATTCACTTAGAGGCGGTCCCTCTACCTTCATATCTCATTCAACTATATAGTGCATTGTGGACATTATTAGTATAACTTATCCCATGGCATGCTTACTTATAAGCCCATTTTCGGGAAATTTGCTGCATTTTAGGTAATTTAAGTCTTTTCTTAGTTTCAAACTTAGTCTTAAACTAAGTTTGAGGTTGTTACTTTTTGAATCTTTTATTATGCTTTGCTGCATTTTAGGAAGTTTATTGAGTCTTAGTTCCAAACTTTGTCTTAAACAAGTTTGAGGTTGTTATTTTTAGGTTAGTAGAATTAATGGCAATGTGACCCTTTGGGGTCCATTCTCCTCTTTGCTTTTCTGTTTCAAAGGAGGAATTTTAGTTTGTTAACATTGAGTCTTAATCCATGATTAGTGTTTAATCACTGATTTGTTTGGATAAGTTGCTGAATTTTAGGTAATCTGAGTCACTAAGTCATGATAGTGTAAACATTGAGTCAATTTTTTTTGTGTCTTGCAATTGATGAAATGGAACCAGTCCCATTCTCATCTTTTCTTTTCTTTTTCAAAATTGGGAACTGATTTTATGGATTTGTTTATCTGTTTGTACACCATGATCTGTTTGACATGCTCTTTAAAATCCAAATGATCTTATAGCCATAATAAACCAATGTGTGATCTTTTTGAAAGATGATTGACAACACAGAAATGGTCCCAACAGTTTGTTAGAAAGCTAGGTTGAGTCATCATATGGCAAGCCATTCTTGGGCTTTCACTCATATATTTCAAGCCCGAAAGACCTTTCTTTGATACAATTGGGACATTGCATCCCACAAGTTTGAGGTGGGGAGAATGTCTTGCACATACACTAACCCCCTTTCCTCACCTCATTAGGCCAAACACATCAATTAAGCCACTAAAAGCCAAAGCCAAAATACCACTAAATTTTTTTTAGTGCAAAAACTGTGTTAAAGAGACATAGTAGGCTTAAAAGAGACCTAAAGGTCCAAAAATACCTCAATATGAGAAGAATGGTAATAAAATCATACCATTGAGTGTTGTTAAGAGATGTGTGAAAAAAAAGGGCTTAAGCATACATAGAAAGAAAAAGTCAATATGCATTCCCATGACAAATATGAATGCTTTGATGACTCTAGGTAGCTTGACAATAGACGTAGGACTAAGTATGTGTTGCATCTTGAAATCAGGAAAAGAACCTAAGTTTATGAAGGGCTATCTGTTTCAGTTCATCTATATATGTTTGGACGGATTTGTGTGTACATATGTTCATCTATACCAGATATCTGTTTCAGTTCATCTATATATGTTAGGACAATAGTCCTGTATTAAGATAAGGTCCTGAGATAAAACCTAAAAGAAGTATCGAACAAAGATCATTAAACATCGAACATATACATCGAATAAGTCGAACGATGACTACAATGTCGTACGACGTTACTAACGAATAAACATACAAAGTTTATATGTTTGATGCAGGCAAGCTGATTATAATATCCAACAATTGCCCACCTTTGAGAAAGTCCGAGATTGAATACTATGCCATGCTTGCTGGAGTCCATCATTACAACGAGCAAGTCGTAAGTTATATATCGTTCGACAGCATCAAGATTGACCGTTACAAGCAAGATTCTCGCAACAGTTACAATCTAGGCATTAACTTCCAACAATACCGTTGGACGGTTATCAACCAAGCATTAATTCTCTACAAAGCCGTTGGACAGTTACGATTCGATCATTGATGAGTCACAATACCGTTGGACCGTTATTTTCAAGCTACTATAAAAGAAGAATCAAGTCAGCATTTCAGGACACGAAGTCTATCTGAACCTCACAAGTTCTATAGTTTTTATTCTTGATAATCATCTATAATTTACATTCGATCTCGTTGTTATTTCACTTGTAATCGTACGATCAAAGCTGTATACCCGAAGGACGTCACCCCTGATTGGTGATCATAGTGCTCTGTCGACTTACCTTTTAGGTCGACCGCAGG
Source organism: Centaurea solstitialis (assembly GCA_030169165.1). Lineage (NCBI taxonomy): Eukaryota > Viridiplantae > Streptophyta > Magnoliopsida > Asterales > Asteraceae > Centaurea > Centaurea solstitialis. Next base: position 39,212,577 of record CM058047.1, read on the forward strand.
TTTTTTCCTCCGTCGTGAGGTTTTTCCTGCGTCATCAAATTATTTGTCTCATTTTACTTTTTCGCACTTATCATTGAATGTAATTTCTTTCTCTCGACGGTTAAGCCTCACACAAGTTTCTTACGACATCGAGTTGTGTAATTTTTTACATAAACAGTTTGGCGCCCACCGTGGGGCTCCGTTTTGAGAAAAATTTCATTCGGTGAAAAGTGCGCCTTAGTACTAACCTTTTCTTTGAGTTATCTTTGAGCTATTTGTGTAGGATAATGGATAACGGATTCATAGCATCTCTACAACAACAATTGCAAGAAGCTAATAACGAAATTCAACGTCTTCGAGCTTTGCCGGGACCATCGATGTCTATTCCTCCTCCTTATCCTCCTCAACATCTAAGACCACCACTTCGACCACAGTTCAATGCCTCAGTGCCATTCTCGACTGTGAACCAACAGTACAACAACGTACGACCGTCTTTACCACAAGTTCCACCACCAATACCTCATGGCCCGCCACCTATGCCTCGGGGTCCACCTCGTATGCCTCAAGGAGCACCCATGTTCACGTTCGAACCTCTTAACAACGTATCCCAACAGATTCCTATCCCTGGTCATATACCTACAGCTGCTAGTTCTACCATTCATACGACAATACCACCCAGTACCGGAATCTCTTCTAGTTGTATTCCAACAATCCCAATAACTGTTGAAGATCCTCTGAACGTACGACTGAAATCCCTGGAAGAACAGAATCAAAAGCTGTTCACACTACTCACAAAGCTACCCGGAGCAGCAGTACCTGTCGAAGTTGAACCTAAAACTGGATTTCAGGCCTCACCATTCGTCGATGAATTAGCTCTTGTCGACGTTCCCAAGAAATATACCATTCCAGCTTTCGCAACAAAGTATTCTGGAATCACAGATCCAGTCGAACATATAGCACAGTATAAGCAACTTATGTGGACAGTTCCTATACCGGCGCAATATCAAGAAGTTTGCATGTGCAAAAGCTTTGGATCAACTTTAACAGGAGCAGCATTACAATGGCTTATCAATTTAAAGCCAAAGAGTATTGGATCCTTTGCAGAATTGGTAAACCAATTCACCCGACAATTTGCTAGCAGTCGTAAGATGGAGAAGCAGACCAGCGAGCTGTACTATATTGTACAGAAATCTGGAGAAACAATCCGCGACTACTTCAACAGATTCAACGCAGCAATGATTGAAAGAAAGAATTGCGACGTGATATATCTGGAATTCCTCTGGATTATATCTGGAATTGACGAAATATCCGCCAGAAAACTTCGACGACGTACGAGCTAGAACACTAGCTTTCATGAGAATAGAGGACAATGCTCTCTTTCGACGAAAACATTCTGTTGAAAAGAAACCTCTTGGTGCTCAAAAACATGATTTTAAGCAGAAAAGAGTAAACAAGATTGGAAATCCTCGACATGAATCAAAAGCTCGACCAAGCAAAGCTACTGTTAAAATGCGATATCCAGAGTTATCTACTTACAATTTTGCAGGTACATCGAAAGATTTGGTGGATTCGCTACGAAAGATCGATGCAAACGTACGATGGCCAAAGAAATCTGATAAACCAAGCAAAGACAAAGATCAGAACAGATGGTGCGACTTCCACGACGATCATGGTCATACGACGGATGAGTGCATCAGCTTAAAAAAGGAGATTTCATATTTGAAATCTAAAGGACATTTAAAAGGCCTCATTCCCGAAGAGCAAGGACGACTAGCGTCACCGGTTCATACAAAAGTCGTAAACTGCATCACTGGAGGATCAGAAGTGTGCGGACTTACATATTCGGCTGCCAAACGACATGCACGAGATGGTCCAGACGAACATCCTGTCCCCGGAGAAGCCAAATCAAAGACGGAAAGAGAGCTCGATGCAATGACAATTACGTTCGATCAAGAAGATACACAGTGTGTCCATCATAGGCATCATGACGCTCTAGTCATACAGTTGACAATCGGAAACTGTTCGACTAAGAAATATTGATTGATGGAGGTAGTTCAGCTAACGTTATTTTTGCAGATACTCTAAAAGTCATGGGAATCGAACGATCAGAAATCGTACGACGAAGTACTACACTGATTGGATTCAACGGAGACCCGATGAACACTCTCGGAGAAATCATCTTGTCTGTCTTCGCCAAAGGTATCAACAAACAAACGAAATTCAACGTTGTGGACTGCCAATCAGCCTACAATGTTATTCTTGGAAGACCATGGATCCACGAGATGAAAGCAATCCCTTCGACGTACCATCAGAAGATCAAATTTCCTTCTCCATGGGGAATTCAAGAAATTGCTAGTGAGAACAAAGTCGCACGAGAATGCTACAAGATTACGATGAAGACAAAGTCGCAGGACATCTAGCAATTACAGAGCCAGGATGGGAAGAAATCGAACGACGATCTTCGACTAGAAGAAGTCGTCCTTGATCCTGAACATCCTGATGGAAAGGTCTTCGTAGGAGCCTCGCTCCCCCCTAACATAAAAAATACGATTATATCTTTTTTGCAGGAACACTCAGACTGTTTTGCATGGTCGCACGAAGATATGGTTGGAATAGATCCAAGCATTATATCACATAAGCTGAACGTGGATCCTACTTTCAAACCAATTAAGTAGAAACGTCACAAGTTTGCACCCGAACGAAATAAAGTGATCAACGATGAAGTCGACAATCTGCTGAAAACAGGGAAGATCCGAGAAGTTAAATATCCAGAATGGTTGGCTAATGTGGTCGTCGTACAAAAGAAGAACGGAAAATGGCGAGTCTGCATTGATTTCACGGATCTAAACAAAGCATGTCCAAAAGATCCTTTCCCTTTACCTCATATCGACGCCATGGTCGACGCAACAGCAGGACATGAATTGTTAACGTTCATGGACGCATATTCAGGATACAACCAAATATTGATGCACACGGACGACCAAGAAAAAACCGCATTCATGACAGACAAAGGCATATACTGTTACAAAGTTATGCCATTTGGTCTTAAGAATGCAGGATCGACGTATCAAAGATTGGTTAACATGATGTTCAAGGAACATCTTGGTCGAACGATGGAAGTTTATATTGACGACATGCTTGTGAAGTCAGAACGTTCGATTGATCATGTCGAACATTTAAAGCAATCTTTCGACATCCTACGGCGATATAAGATGAAGCTTAATCCAACGAAATGTTCCTTTGGAGTACGAGCAGGAAAATTCTTGGGATACTTGGTAACGCAACGTGGAATCGAAGCAAGTCCCGAACAAGTTAAAGCCATCACCGAGATACAATCTCCAAGGAATATCAAAGAAGTCCAGAAGTTAACAGGACGAGTGGCAGCTTTAACCCGATTTATCTCGCGATCATCGGACAAATGCCATTTGTTCTATAATGTTCTACGAAAAAATCAAGGCTTCTTATGGACGGACGAACATGAGAAAGCTTTGCAGGAGCTGAAGCAATACATGACATCACCTCCTCTGCTGACAAAAGCAGTCGAAGGTGAAAGTCTACAGTTGTACTTGGCAGTGAGCAAAAATGCGACAAGTGCAGTACTCGTGCGAGAGGAAGATCAGCGACAACAACCAATTTATTATGTCAGCAAATCTTTCCTCGACGCAGAGACCAGGTACACATCAATGGAGAAATTGCTACTAGGTCTTATGACAGCAGCAAAGAAGCTAAGGCATTACTTCGAGTCACATCATATCATTGTTGTGACCAATTATCCACTCAAGACGGTGCTTCGAAAGCCAGAACTGACAGGACGTCTAGCCAAGTGGAGCATCTATCTCAGTGGGTTCGACATTGAGTTCAAACCCAAGACGGCCATTAAATCGCAAGTACTAGCAGATTTTGTGGCAGAATTCTCTCCAGGATTGGAACCCACGACGGCCGATGAAGTTGTGATGATTTCAGACAACAAGCCTTGGACACTCTACGTTGATGGTTCCTCGAACGTACGAGGATGTGGATTAGGTATTGTCTTAAAATCATCACAAGGGGGAATTATAGTATACTCCATACGATGCGAATTCAAGGCCACAAACAACGAAGCAGAATATGAAGCTTTGATCGCAGGACTGGATATTGCTCTTAGACTGGGGGCAAAACAATTGCACGTTCGAAGCGATTCTTTACTGGTCGTAAACCAAGTAAATGGAGATTTTCAAGCAAAAGCTTCAAAAATGATGAGTTACCTCAAAGCCGTTAAAGATCGAATCGCACGATTTGAGCAATTCTTGATCGAGCAAATACCAAGAGATCTAAATATGCAAGCTGACGCACTAGCCAATTTAGGATCTGCATTTCACGATCCATTCATGGAAAATATTCCAATACTTCATCTTACAACACCAACAATTGCGATAAACGATGAAGTACAGATGAACGAAGAAATTTACAATTGGTCGCTCGACATATGGAACTACTTAAAGCATGACCAACTTCCTGAAGATAAAATGGAAGCACGAAAGACAAGGTCCAAAGCTTCAAGATATACAATTTTTGAAGACCAACTTTATCGAAGATCCACGATAGGACTTCTCCTACGATGTGTCACAAGTAAGGTACAAATCAATCAAATTCTCCAAGAAATGCGGAGAATGTGGGAATCATGCAGGGGGCAGAAGTCTTGCTAACCGAATCTCACGACAAGGTTACTATTGGCCTACTTTACGAGAGGATGCAATAACGTACGTTTAATGGTGCGATGCATGCCAAAAACATTCGGGCATGATCCATCAACCATCCGAACCTTTGCACTCTGTTCTAGTTCCATGGCCCTTCATGCGATGGGGAATGGATATCGTGGGAAAATTACCTCCAGCCCCTGGACAAAAATTTTATCTACTTGTGCTCACCGATTACTTCTCGAAGTGGATAGAAGCTGGTGCTTTCTCACAGGTCCGGGATAAAGAAGTCATATCTTTCATTCAGAAAAATATCATTTATAGATTCGGAGTACCAGCTGAAATTATGTGCGACAACGGCTCACAATTTATAAGTGATAAAACTCGTACGTTCTGTGAAAAACGAGGAATCAATTTAATCACTTCAACTCCAAGATATCCACAATCTAATGGATTAGCAGAATCAAGCAACAAAGTCATCATCAATTCAATCCGAAAAAGGTTGAAAGGAGCAAAAGGAAAATGGGTAGAAGAATTGCCATCTGTCCTATGGGCAAATCGTACGACACCAAGAGCATCAACTGGACAAATTCCATATTCTCTGGTATATGGATGCGAAGCAGTCTTACCAATCGAAGCTCAATTACCAATTGCCAGAAGTCGTACGTATGATCAAAATGCAATAAATCTATCTTACGACCTGGACGCTTTAGAAGAACTCCGAGAGAAAGCGCTACGAACGATGGCTGCACAAAAAGGAATTGTCGAAAGACACTTCAACAAAAAAGGTAAAGGCCAAAATTTTTCAAGTTGGAGATTATGTCTTACGACATGTGTTCCAAAACACACAAGAACCAAACGCTGGAAAACTTTCCATCAAATGGGAAGGACCATACATAATATCCAAAGTCATTGGAAACAGAGCATACAGACTTACGACAATAGAAGGTATGGAAATCCCACGAAGCTGGAACGCCCATCACTTCAAAAGGTACTATTTCTAAACCTATTTACATACGATTTATTCTTCATTATCCATTACTGACTTAGGCATCGGAGCGTCGTTGGCCACCCCTTAGTCATTCTTTTTCGCAGGTATCGCACGATAAATCGTATGAATCGCACGATCAACGCAAGTATCGCACGATTTAAACGCATGCTTATCGCAGGAATCGTACGACAAAAATCGCATGAATCGCAAGAAAACTGCTGTAACGTACGATTATTTCGCAAGAGCGCAAGTCAACTCGCCAGTCGCACGAATACTCTCATGAGTACAAAAGAAACGTTTCTAAATTAAGTCTAAGGACTTTAAAACAAACGCATGCAAAAACAAAAGCTAAAACGCAAGATACAAGCTAAAACGCACGATATAAGTTATAACGACACAACAGTGATATATAAGTTATAACGACACAACAGTGATAAGTTAAAACACACGATATTCAAACAAAAATTCTTTCATTAATATTTTTTGCCTAAAAACGGTAGAGTACAAGAAAATTTTTACGATTACAAGAGAAAAACTACTCTAAAGGAGCATCGGTGGAAGGTGCATCTGCGACGGAAGCCTCTTCTGTCCCTAAAGGATGCGTAGGAGCGGATCCAGAGGTTTCAGGAACCTCCTCCCCAACACCTACATCCTTGACTTCAGCAGACTTATCTTCAGTTGCTGCTTCTTCGTCCAAGTTCTTTAGATCTTCCTCATCGAGGAGATCTTCGGAACCCATCACCTGAACAAAAGAAGCCACCTCATCCTTCGCCATCTGAGAAGTTATGGTCCCAGCAGCTACCCGTCGCATGACCGCAGTACGTGCGACCACTCGGACTAAGGCGGCGTCTTCTTCCAGTTCCTGGATCTTGGACGACAGCGCCTCCTCCCTCTCAGCTTTCTCCCGTCGAACGACCAGCAGCTCCTTCTCCAGCTCCTTTGTATGGTCCAAGGCCAACTTCAGCCGTTCTCGCTGTTGGACCTGAAACCTTTTGCTAAGTTCCAGCTTAGATTCCAGGTCCCCAATCTGGACCGATTTAGCATTAACTTCATCGGACAGTTGGGCCAGCTTCTTTTTGGTCTTGTCAGCCTCCTTCTTGGCCAGTTTGGCATCGTTCTGGTTTGACGCCATCTCCTCTTTGATCTTAGCCATCCGTGTATGGAGGCTAAGACTAGTTTGGAGAGCCTATGCAAAGAAAAAAGAAAAATTAGAAGCTGTACAAGTAAAATAAAAGCAGAAAACGTACGACAGAGACTTACCAGGAAGGAGATACCCGCGATGGAGGCATCCAGGTCTTCGATATCGGCCTCCTCCATTCGCGCCTTTTGAGCAGGAACGTGAAACTGCTCCAAGACCGAGAAGGTGGACTTCGTCCTAATGACGTCATCCACCATGAAGTCAGAGGGCATCTGGATTGTCATGGTCGTAAGACCAGACCCCTCTTTCTCTTTGCCCTTGTCGGCCTTCGACGCACCCGCTCCCTTCGCATGAGGAGCGAAGCTAAGAGGGACAGCCCTATCCCACCTTCACCCTTGCGTGCGGCATCCTTAGGTGGGGTATCCAGAGAAACGTACGACGATCTAGTACGTTTAGCCACTAGACCCTCTTGGGCCGCAGCCTTCCTCTTGGCAGCACGAGCAGCTGCCTCCATTGTCGACGCCTTCTTGGAAGCTGAGCCTATACAAAAAAGAAAAGTTAGAATCAAAAGAAACTATTACAAACCAGAATACTGACGTAAGATACTTACCTTCCATATCCGCCTCCTCGATCACTTGCACCTCAGGCTCGACGTCGCTCTCGTCACCCCCTTTCGACGTTCGATACCTGCGATCGGTCACACTATAGCTCAAGAAACGCTCGATCGCCTCGGTGGTCTCCTCAAACGAGAAGTCGATCGCTGTTGAGAAGAAATCAAAGAGTTAATAAACAAAAGTAATTTAAAGTAAACTAAAGAAAAAACAAGGCAAGTTCTATTACCGCCTTTGTTCCATTCAGGAACGACCCATGACTCCTCGCCCACGACCGAGGATGTTTGGACAAAGACGTATCTCGCCTTCCATCCTCGATCGTTTACTTGGGTACCATGGACCAACATGGCATCGCTCCTCCCCCTTGGAAACAACCCAAAACGGTTGTAAGGAGAACGGATCACGTTGTACGCCGAAAGAAGATCATCGACTGAGAACGGAGGACGATCCCAATTTCTGGTTACCCGTTCGATCACATGAACGACACGCCAAAACTGGGGCATCAACTGTCCCGGAGACAAATTAAAGCGGGTCATGAACGCTCTCGCTAAAGGAGAATAGGGCCATCGAAATCCGACTTTAAACGGATTTCTCCAGCCACCCTCACCAAGGCATTCTCAGGAAGCCCGGCTAACTCTCTCAGTTCCTCCACCTCTAAATTCTCAGTGATCGAACTCCTAACGTCAGACGACATAATGAAATCTATTCGACTTAAACTGTTTTGCAGACGTGTAAACCTAAGGTTATCTAAACCTCTATTACTTTTATTCGCTATTGACTTCAAACGCATGAAACAGGGAGAAAAAAGGTACCTTATAAGGTTTAGTCGCACGAAATCTTTGCCAAATATAATCGGATTACGATCTCACTAAATTGATTACGAAATTAAGAAGATTTGTAAAATCTTTTCTCACTATCAAACGCCTTATTTATAGCAGCTAAATCATATGAATCATCAAAGATAATTACGCCACGTGTCGATAATTAGCCGTTAAGAAGAACACGCGTCCAGGATAACGGCTAGATAACGGCTATTCTCTCAACGTTAATTCGACCGTTTACTAACGTATTTTTACTCCTTGTCCGGCGAACTAAAGATTTAGATAAAATTAGAATTATTTTCTAAATCTTGGGGGCAAATTGTTAGGGTAAAAATCCACAATCGCACGACGGCCAACTATAATCGTAAGATAAATGTTAGGACAATAGTCCTGTATTAAGATAAGGTCCTGAGATAAAACCTAAAAGAAGTATCGAACAAAGATCATTAAACATCGAACATATACATCGAATAAGTCGAACGATGACTACAATGTCGTACGACGTTACTAACGAATAAACATACAAAGTTTATATGTTTGATGCAGGCAAGCTGATTAGAATATCCAACAATTGCCCACCTTTGAGAAAGTCCGAGATTGAATACTATGCCATGCTTGCTGGAGTCCATCATTACAACGAGCAAGTCGTAAGTTATATATCGTTCGACAGCATCAAGATTGACCGTTACAAGCAAGATTCTCGCAACAGTTACAATCTAGGCATTAACTTCCAACAATACCGTTGGACGGTTATCAACCAAGCATTAATTCTCTACAAAGCCGTTGGACAGTATTGATGAGTCACAATACCGTTGGACCGTTATTTTCAAGCTACTATAAAAGAAGAATCAAGTCAACATTTCAGGACACGAAGTCTATCTGAACCTCACAAGTTCTATAGCAATTATTCTTGATAATCATCTGTAATTTACATTCGATCTCATTGTTATTTCACTTGTAATCGTACGATCAAAGCTGTATACCCGAAGGACGTCACCCCTGATTGGTGATCATAGTGCTCTGTCGACTTACCTTTTAGGTCGACCGCAGGTTTTTTCCTCCGTCGTGAGGTTTTTCCTGCGTCATCAAATTATTTGTCTCATTTTACTTTTTCGCACTTATCATTGATTGTAATTTCTTTCTCTCGACGGTTAAGCCTCACACAAGTTTCTTACGACATCGAGTTGTGTAATTTTTTACATAAACACTAACCATTGTTGTTATTGGCTTACGATATGCATTAAGTGTATAAATTGTTTTTATTAACAATGTGTTCATTAATTAATTATAATGTTTTCATATTCGATTATCAAATATGAAGAATTTTCTCATATTTTGTTAGATTGTTATAAATCTAATATCTTATTACTTATCACGTTATGTATTTTTATTATGATATTGTTTAGTTTTTGGTAAGTATCATAATGATCATATTATATGAATATTCATAATATCTAAATGCTTATATTAATTATAAGTTCCTACTTATAACTAACTTTTGGAGGTTACAGTTCTAATCTCCATATATTTGGTCTTTTACCAAGAACTCCAAGAATAATATTTAGATGTTGAAAGCTTGAATTTGACTTTATGTCATAACTAATATTTATTTGTCTCCCGACAAAATCTCTCAAAATACTACTCAGATATCAAAACATTGAAATTGGCTTTATATGCCAAACTTATATTCATTTTGGCCTCTTGCCAAAACCTCTGTACAATTAACGATATGATCTTCAAATTAAATAAATTGCAATACATCAAACGATTTTGTCAAACGGGTGTAAATAGCCTAAGGTTTGTAGGGACTTCAGCAATCCACGCGATTCCCCTTCCTACCTAGAAATCCAAAAGTGTTTTTGTGATTTACGTATGCAGATTGAAATATTGATCAAGTATTATCAATAAAAATGTAAGAAAACAAAAATCCAACATTGTTATGATAATGAAATTTCATAGACTATGATACATTGCTTTAACTAGTTGAAACAACTCATCTATGATTCGATGTCCAAAACTTAAAAAAACTTGACTGTAAATATGAAAATCCAATGTAAAGACTCTTTGTTGAAAAGGTACAAAGATATATTAAAAACCTATCAACTCCATATTGACCTTAAATACCAACCTCATAAAACGGTACAAGCATATACCATCATGTTTTGAGACCGTATATCGGTCTTCGCTTTCATAGATACATTCAACCAGAAACACCCAAAGAAATGTCGAATGCCTTAAAAAGTTGAATCAATAGTATTCATAAATATATACTCCCCTAACTAATCATATAATGGAATGGAACCCACTCACTCTGTTACAAGGTGATTGATTTCAACCAAGAAATGTTGTGTCTTGAATACATCTCAATCTTCGTGGCAAGGAACTCACAGAAGATGACATGATTCATAACATAATTCTCGTTTTTATTATATCAGCAATCATACTAATGTACCAGTATAAGCTGAAATATAATCTTTAGACAAAATCATCAACCTACTACAAGTGGTTGAGAGACATAACAATATTCCTTCTAGATAAAGACTAGACATTTCGGGACAAAGAAAATTCCCGAGACCAATAATGAAAACGTTAGAGTTGGAAACAACTCCAAAGGATTGCAAGTTTAACAGACTTTCACACATGTAACATTTATGATTCATGTGGATGAGATCCTCAAAGGGTCGAGGTTAAGGTAAGAGTCATAAAGGATTTTTCAAAACCTAGAGCAAATATACAACTATTGGCTCAGGTGATAATGGACAAGGTAAATTAAACATTGGTACATGTGTATTACTACTGAACACTAGTTATTTAAGGAATCTCTTATGAACTAGATCAGTTTTTCTTTTTTAAATTTGAAGTAACAAATTAAATGTATTTGCTGTTTATGTAAAAAATTACACAAGTCGATGTCGTATGAAAATGTGTGAGGCTTAACCGTCGAGAGAAAGAAATCACAATCGATAAGAAGTGCGAAAAAGTAAAGTAAGACAGTTAATTTGATGACGTAGGAAAAACCTCACGACGGAGGAAAAAACCTGCGGTCGACCTAAAAGGTAAGTCGACAATTCACTATGATCACCAAGCAGGGGTGATGTCCTTCAAGTTTACAGCTTCGATCGTACGATTACAAGAGAAATAACAATGAAATCGAATGTAAATTACAACTGATGATCAAAGAATAGCCAATATAGAACTTGTATGCTTCGAGTAGAATTCGTGTCTTGAAATGATGGCTTCAATCTTATTTTAAAGTAGCTTGGGAATAACCGTCCAACGGTATTGTTGATCATAAATGCTCAGATCGTAACTGTCCAACGGTACTTGTTGAGAGTTAATGTCCAGATTGTAATTGATGCGAGAATCTTGCTGGTAACGGTCGATCTCTTGATGTCGTCGGTTTCCATCGAACGAGTTATAATTTAAAGCGCGTACGTTGTAGTGATGAACTCCAACGAGCATAGCATAGTACTCGATCTCAGACTTTCTCAAAGGTGGACAATTGTTAGATATGATAATCAGCTTGTCTGCATCAAAGATATAAACTTCGTTCGTTTATTCGTTAGTACCGTCGTACGTCATATTAAATATCGTTCGACTTATTCGTTGTATTCCTTCGATGTTTAATGATCTTTGTTCGAGAGTCTCAATAGGTTTATCTCAGGACCTTATCTTAATACGGGATCAACGTTCCGATATTTGTCTTATGATTATAGTTGATTGTCGTGCGATTGTAGATTTTTACCCTAACAATATCCCCCCAAGATTTAGGAAATAATTCTGATTTTTTCTAAATCTTTAGTTCGCTGGTTAAAGAGTAAAAATACGTTGGTTAACGGTCGAATTAACGTTAGCGTGCAAGACGTCATAGATCCGTTAGGCGATAGGTGTCCTCTAACGGTTATCTGGCGACGCGTGGCATGATTATTTTCGATGACCCATTCATGATTTGGTTACTATAAATACGGAGATTTAGATTAAAGAAAGATTTTACAAAATCTTTTTAACTTTTGTCTGATTCACGAGATCAATCCTCAATCGCAATCCGACTTTATTTTCGGCAAAGATTTCGTGCGACTAGGCATATAAGGTACCTTTCTTCTCCCTTGTTCATGCGTCTGAAATCAATAGCTCATAAGAGAGTAATAGAGGGTTAGAAGTTCTTAGATTTCTGCGCTTAAGAAATAGTTTAGGACGTTTAGAGGTAATCATGTCGAGCGAGGTTAGCAGTTTGATTTCAGAGAGTCTGGAGGTCATGGAGTTGAGGGAGCTTGCTGGGTTGCCGGAGGGTGCTCAGATTAGGGTAGCCGGAGAAATTCGGCCGACGGATACTCCGTCGGGGTTTTCTGCTCTGTACGAGTATCTGTTCAAGATCGGCTTTCGATGGCCGTACTTGTTAGTAATTATGTGCAGAAGTTGGCAAACCAGTGATTACACATCCAACGTTACTAGACACTCGAGGGTCACACCTGTGAGGACCTGTAAACCGAATAAATAAGATAGTCCCAGTTTGGAGAGATTAAGGTTTATAATAGTTAATTATAAATCAGTTGGGCATTTTCCGTACTAAATCCCAAAGTTAAAGGTTTGTTAGTAATTATATATTTATTAGATAAATAAATATATAAGTTTATTAATTATTGAATTATATATTTATTAGGTAAATAAATATATAATAGGATAATAATTAATAATACAAATAATTATCTAGTTATTTTTCTTTAAGGAAAAGAAAAGAATATTTGCCAAAGATAATTATGAAACTAATTATGGAAACTGAGTTGTATGGAAATTCCTCCATATAAAATAAGCCTATGGCTTATCAGTTTTCATAATTCATTCCACCAAGAAAAACAAACCAGAAAATTCTCTCCTCCCTCCTCCTTTGAAACCGGCGCCGATCCAAGAGCAAAACCAGTTCAGTTTTTGGTTCTTTGATTAATCCTTAGCTGTTTCTCATCGTATCGGGGACTCATTCCTGCTAGAGGGATCTTCGTTTGGTCGATCACGGGTGGATCTAACTCGAGCATTCCAGGTAACACTCTAACAAATCTATTACTATTATAATTGAAACGAAAAGATCTGTGGATATTTGGGTTTTATATCCAAATCGCTTCCGCACGTATCAAACCAGTTAGGTTTGATTTGATAAACTTATTGATCAGTTTGATCACAAAGTTTTGTCGTGTATCTCATCCAGTTAGGATTGAAATCCACAGTTTTCTTCGTGTCAGTTTGATACGAGGAACGCATAAAAACCCAACAGTGGTATCAGAGCCACAGGTTTATTCGTTTTATTCTTTTTAACTGTTTAAAGATCCGTTAAAAATTGTTTCTTGCGAATAAAGTTTTATTGATAATCGTTTCGTATAAAAATTCAATTTTAATTAGTTTGGGAAAAAATTTGATTTTTATCAGTTTAAAATCTTTTTCAGTTCCGTATAAAGATTTAATGATTATCTATTATAACTTTTCAGTTTTATCGTTTTATGTTTAACGTCGAAAAAGCTATCACGGAAAAACCCCACAGGGTAGTGGGAATCGGTGGCGGAACTGCGACAGATAGCCGACCGAACCACCCACCGATCGCCGACCGAGGCTAGAGGCGGCGGTACGGCGGCAACAGCCGACCGGACCACCAGATGGTGGCCGAACCACCACCAGGCCGTGGCCTAGATCGCACTCGGCCGTGGCCTAGATCGCACTCGGCCGTGGCCTGACTCGCCACTCGGCCGTGGCCTGACTTGCCATCAGACCATGGCTTGATCAGCCATCAGACCTTGGCCTGATCAGAATTCAAGCCGTGGCTTGAGTCGACACTAGGCCGTGGCCTGATCAGAGTTCAAGGCATGGTCCACCAGCTTGGTTGGCCATGGTCTATACCCAAATCAAGCCATGGCCCGATCCCTTAATGCACCAAGGCGGCGCTCGGCCGAACCATCAGTTAGTGGTGGGCCGAGAGGAGTGCGACCACCAGCGGCCGCCACGACGACGATGGTCAGTGATGGCACCGGCGGTCAATCGCCACCAGGCGGTGGTGATCGACGGCGATGTGAGCGGCGATAATATCCCGGTTGATCGTAGGTAGTGGTTGGTTTCAAGCGTTTCTCAAATTTTTTTATCTTTCGGGGCCCAGACTTATCAATTTGGTAATGGGCCGAAACCATGACCAAGTTTATGGCCCAAAAGGGTTTATTGGGTTTTAAGCTTTTTGGCCCAAATTAATTTTATTTAGATAATATATTTTTATATATATAAATCAGTTACATTATATTATAAAATTATGTTTAAGGGATTTTTAGTTAATAATAATCCCGAGTAAAATTGTGTTTTTATCAAACCTGTTATTTGACCCGTTTGGTCAAATAAGTCTAGTATCATGTTTTGACCAGTTGGTCAAACCACGACACAGTTTACGGTCCAATGTTTATTTTTCCGACCAGTTTGTTCGAGGACCGGGTTTTGATATAACTTTTAGATAAAAAGCAAATATTTTAGAAAATCGGTTTTTTTTTATAAATAGATTTATTGATTATAAATCTTAGTATTTTTATAATTCAAGTAAAAACCGTTTTCAGTTTAAAATATTAGTTTCGGTTTATAAACAGTTTGTTTTATAAACCAAGTTTTGCGATAAACGGAACAAGATAATTTTTAACGGATCTAGGATTTCTTTATCGCTTTATTATATTGTTTAATATATATAAATGCGTGGTTGCTTGAGTATATATATGCTTTCGTATATATCTATTATAGGGCTTGCCAACTTAGACCATTTGGATTAATTTTGGGGAGGCCTGCGTGCCATTTACAACCCCTTTGTAATAATGACCATAGGATAGTTATTTTTCCTTTTTTTTTTGGGAGTTCCATCGAGAATGCCGAAGGCCAGTGGGAGCTACGCAAGAAAAACCCAATTTTTCTTTTCTGGAGTACTAACGAAGATACCGGGGAGCCAGTGGGAGCTACGCGAGGTGTTAGAAATCCTTTAGAAAAATAGGTCATTATTGGTCCTTAGGAATAAAAATTGGCAAACCTATAATTAGTTAGCTCTAACTGCGTGGTTGTTGACATATTAACTGCGTGGTTGTGATTTTATAATTATATCAAAATGTTTTAAAATAAGAGAATTTTTTAAAACTAGATAAAATCACAAGAGCGGACAGGTTTTATAATTAAAATTACCAGTTTTATAAACCTTTTTGAAACGGTAGATTTTATTTAAAACCTCAATAATAAGACTGTTTTGTATGAAAAGGCAAGTTGATAAAACAGTTAGTTTTGGTCAACAAATATGCTATCAAGACAGGTAGTTTTGATTAGCAAGTGTGCTTATTAAAACAGTTAGTTTTTAATTAGCAAGTGCTCTTTAAAACAGTTAGTTTTAAAATAGCAAGCATGTTTAAACAGTTAGTTTAAACATCAGTTACCTTCTAAACAATCAGTTTTTCAAAATTATAGATTTTCAAAAATACTGGAACTAAAAGGTTTTTCAAAATTAATTAAAAACCCCGAAAATCATAGATCAGAGTGCAACCCATCTAGGACCGGGTCGCGTAGGTAGCGGCCGTTGTAAGTGAACACACCTTGAACGACCGCGTTCAAACCGAAGCTGGAGGGATTAACAAGACTCTGCGAATTATCTCCGGGTGGTACCGGCCAGAGTAAAGTGTCCAAGTCCCAAAATGGTGAGATCTGTTTTGGTTCTGTTAAGTTTACCGGGTGGTACCGGGCCAAAAAGCACTTAGAGGGACTGAAACATGTACGGATAATTACCGTTGTCCCGAAAAGATCTAGGAGTCGTGTCAGTTAGATATGATTGGTAAAAGTCCTTACCTACCTAGTTAGTACGTGGTCCTGGTGAGACGTGAACACACCGGTCATCAGGGCGTATGTAATTAGGATCCTAGTCCAATAATTGATCATTTAAGGGTTTATTGATATTTATTGGAAATAGTCTTTCACAGTTACTAAAACCAAAGTTTTTAAAATGTGTAGATAGCAAACACTATTACCAACACTGATAAACTCCCTCTTCGCTCCATTCTCGAAAAGGACTAACTTACTAGGTATAATTTTTCGTATGGGAGCGCAGTCTGATGATTGTGCTTAGACACGAGAGAAAGTAGTATGTCCTAGAAAAGCCTCTAGGTGAAGGCCCTTCCAGCAAAAGCTACTGTCACTGTCAGGAACGCTTATAGAAAGCATTCCGATTATTTGCTGGACGTAGGCTATCTTATGCTTGCGACTATGAGCCCAGTTTTTCGTACAAGGCTCATAAACACAAATGCCTATAACATGATCCGCTAGTAGAGGGACATGTTTCAGACGCAAGCACGCACAGAGCGTTATGATGCCAGTAGAGCACTGAACGCGTGCAAGATGGCAAAAGGGGACCTCAGTTAGTGATCATGAAAATAAAGAGGCACATTAATCACCTAGAGAGGCTCAGTCGCCCAGTTTTGTTGCAGTTAGCAACAAATACGATACTCAACTCACTGTCTGAAGATTATAAGTAATTGAGTTGAGGATGGAGACCAAGACCAAAGATGTGCTTATGGTCAAGAATGGTGAAGTAAAGAAGAAGCGTGGGCATGGGAACACCAGTAACGGAAAGGGCCAAGTTCTGGCTACCCTGAGTGCACCCAATGTTTATGATATAGGCAAAGGCAAGGGTAAAAAGGTTAAGCCTAACAGAATAATAACCGAGAATCAATACTTCAAGTGCCATGAAGTCGGTCATTGAAGGCATAACTGCCCGAAGCGTTACGAAGCAGATATAAACACCTCAGGTATTCGTGACTGCTTCAGATTATCACTTTCGCTTGTTAGTTTACAAGTGTGTTGACACCTAGAAGCAAATGTTTATTTGCAGGTGGTCATTAAAAGTGAAGTGCCCAGATTGCAAGGATCAGCATGCAAGATTACTTTTAGATATTATCAAGACAATTTTAAATTTTTTAAAACAATCTTGTCTTTCCAAAATTTGAATTTTTGTTTTTTGAATTCTTATCGGTTTTAAAATTTAAAACTATTGTCTTGATATCTTTATGCATGATATTTTGAATCTGTATAAGTCAAATTAGACTTGATTCAAAATTAGATCCGAGATGTTGCCTATTACACTAACAGTATTGCTTCAATCAAAATAGTTTAAAGTAATGTATATGAAAACTGTAAAAAAACACACGAAGTACTATAATTATAGGAATGTGTTTTTAAATAAAACATTTATGAGTAAAAGATTATGAAAGTATTTTATGATCAAAATTTATTACTCATATGTTTTAAGAAGAATTTAGGATATTATTTCAAATATCATTGATAATATCAGTATTTATAAAACTAGGAAAAATTCCAAGTTTCGGAATTAGGATTTAATATAATCCAGTTAAGTTTTATAAATGTTAAAATTCTCGTGTTTATTACTTGAAATAGAATTGACTAAGTAATCAAGTTTTGACTAAGTCAATAGTTAATTTTAAGTAATAGTTGGTTTTCATATAGGTTAGTGGGAGCCCAGATTATTCTCTATCTAGTGCATGATAAAGAATAAAAGATAAAACTATTGATTTAGTATATATCTCAGAATTCATGATCCAGAAAGGATGTAAATTCATAAGATATACGAATCTATCTTTTAGTCAAAAGGGTAGAACGAAAGTTTCAAAGTCTTTGAAACTAAATAAGGTCATAATTGACTTCGAGAGAAATCAATAATTAAAATGTGTTGGAATAATTATTAAAGATATTAATTATCTTTCTAAAAGTGTCGTAAACACTAGAATAAATTTCCTGAAATTTGCCAGCTTGGTAAATGGAAATTTTATCTGATTTCAGGTAGAAATCATTCATCTACACAGCAACTAAGGGAAGTTGCAGTTTAAACTTTACATATTCAGGAAAACTAGGAGTTATTCCAGTGTCTCCAAGTTCATGGAATATGGTAAAGAAAAGTCTAATCTTTGTTTAAAAGTGTTTGCAAAACAAAGATTAGTAGAATCAAGTAGATTGTATCAGATGATACAAAACTTGTATTATTTTGGTTGTTACTTTGATTAATACGGTAAACATTAATCAAAGGGTTTAAACTGAAGTTAGGTGGTACTTCATTTAAATCAGTATTTTAGTAAAACATTGAATAGACACCGTAAAAGTAATTAAGAAATGCTATTAATTTTGTTATTATTACAGAGTTAATATGGACTATACAAAATTATTTTCTTTATCACTTTTATATTTTGCATGTTTTATGATCCAGGAATGAGACTAGTTTCCAGTCTTTCATTCGAAATTTGTCCGTGACAACTTATCGTGGTGGGAACCCGTTAGGGCGTTAAAGTCATTGTGAGCCTCTGGGTAGTTATGATCAGTGGTTGAATAACAGCTACAAGCGTTGTAGACCAGGAGTTGCACAGATATTTGATAGAGTAGCGAATATCGGACGTGATCCGCGGTTGAGACTACTTCTTGGATTTTGTCATAAGTAGAATCTCACAGTGGTTGTCCCTATCACCTGAGGTATCCGGTTTGATATCATGAGGACTGCTGGATACTTAGTGCGTTCAACCGCTACGCCGTAACAGGGTGGCTATAAAGGGCGTGACTAGATTCAGCGGAAGCCGTGGTGTTAAATGCAGATATGCAAGATGGGATTTGCACCTCTTCTCCGAAGAGAGATATTTCTGGGCCCCTTGACTGACTGAATATACTGATGAAGTGCATGGCCATGCCCAAACGAACTGATTAGTTCTTTGTCGTTTACCTATCAGTAGAGGTCGGATAGTCGAGAAACAGAATCATGAGTATTTAGAGTTGACTTAATCCATGCTCATACTCATAGATGAAATATCGTGTTGCAAAGGGAAAAGCCAAGATATACCCAATTTATGAACAGTTGTTTCATTAATGTCATTTTCATATGGAAATTTTAAATCACCTATCTGGGTATAAGAGTTCTTGTAACCTGGTTAGCCTAAGCGCCTGTCTAGGGGCCTCCTTAGGTCCGTGTGATCAAGACGGTATTGCCAACTTGCACAAGTGGGAGTCTGTTAGTAATTATGTGCAGAAGTTGGCAAACCAGTGATTACACATCCAACGTTACTAGACACTCGAGGGTCACACCTGTGAGGACCTGTAAACCGAATAAATAAGATAGTCCCAGTTTGGAGAGATTAAGGTTTATAATAGTTAATTATAAATCAGTTGGGCATTTTCCGTACTAAATCCCAAAGTTAAAGGTTTGTTAGTAATTATATATTTATTAGATAAATAAATATATAAGTTTATTAATTATTGAATTATATATTTATTAGGTAAATAAATATATAATAGGATAATAATTAATAATACAAATAATTATCTAGTTATTTTTCTTTAAGGAAAAGAAAAGAATATTTGCCAAAGATAATTATGAAACTAATTATGGAAACTGAGTTGTATGGAAATTCCTCCATATAAAATAAGCCTATGGCTTATCAGTTTTCATAATTCATTCCACCAAGAAAAACAAACCAGAAAATTCTCTCCTCCCTCCTCCTTTGAAACCGGCGCCGATCCAAGAGCAAAACCAGTTCGGTTTTTGGTTCTTTGATTAATCCTTAGCTGTTTCTCATCGTATCGGGGACTCATTCCTGCTAGAGGGATCTTCGTTTGGTCGATCACGGGTGGATTTAACTCGAGCATTCCAGGTAACACTCTAACAAATCTATTACTATTATAATTGAAACGAAAAGATCTGTGGATATTTGGGTTTTATATCCAAATCGCTTCCGCACGTATCAAACCAGTTAGGTTTGATTTGATAAACTTATTGATCAGTTTGATCACAAAGTTTTGTCGTGTATCTCATCCAGTTAGGATTGAAATCCACAGTTTTCTTCGTGTCAGTTTGATACGAGGAACGCATAAAAACCCAACAGTACTCTCCACTCTCTCGGGCTTTTATGACCCGATTCAACTTATCTCCAGGGCAACTGATGCCCCAATTCTGGCGTGTTATCCTGGTGATCGTCGTGCGTTTTCTGTCGACGACCTTCTTTCTGCTTACAACATAACGAGGTTACCCTACAACCGTTACGGGTTGTTTCCTAGGGCTAGGCACGACTCCATGCTTGTTCATGGCACTCAAGTGAATGATCGAGGGTGGAAGTCTCGCTATGTCTTTGTCCAGACGTCTTCAGTCACTGATGAATCCTGGGTCGTTCCTGAATGGAACTCAAATGGTAACTTAGGCGTTAGTCTTTCTTTCTTGTATTTTCTGTTTATCTTTATGTATTAATCGAACGTTTTCTTTTGCAGCTGTCAATTTTACGTTCTAGACACCTAAGGAGTCGACCGCACTGATCTCACACTTCTTGAGTTATAGTGTGACGGATCGTACTTACAGAACGTCGAAGGGCGGTGAAGAGAGCGACGTCGAACCAGAGGTACAAGTCATCGAAGAGATAGAGATGGAAGGTAGTTATCTTACAATGACTATTAGTTTTAATTTTAGTCGTACGTTTCTAACTCTGGATTTTCCTTTTATGTAGGTTCAGCTTCCAAGAAGACGTCGGTGATGGAGGCGGCTGCTCGTGCTGCCAAAAGGAAGGCTGCGACCAATGAAGGCTTAGTGGCTAAACGTAGGAGGTCATCGTACGTTTCACTGGACACCCCACCTAAGGATGCCAAATGAAAGGCTGAAGGTGGGATAGAGGCAATCCCCATTCATTTTGCTCCACCTGCAAAGGAAACGGGTGCCTCAAGCCAACCTTCGTCGAAGGTTGGTAAGGGTAAGGAGGCGGAGGGGTCCGGTCTTACGACCATGACCATTAGCATGCCCTCCGACTTCATGGTGGACGATGTCATTAGGACAAAGTCCATCTTCCCTGTTCTAGAGTAGTTCCACTCCCCTGCTCAAAAGGCACGCATGGAGGAGGCAGATATTGAGGACTTGGACACTTCTGTCGCGGGCATCTCTTTCTTGGTAAGTTTCTTCATCGTACGATTTTCATGTTTCGATGTTCATCCTTCAGATATTTTTCTTTTTTCTTTGCAGGCTCTCCAAACGAGTCTTAGCCTTCATTCAAGGATGGCTAAGATTAAAGAGGAGATAGCGTCGAACCAGAACGACGCAAAGTTGGCCAAGAAGGAAGCTGAGAAGGCCAAGAAGAAGCTGGCTCAATTGGTCGATGAGGTTAACGCCAAATCGGTCCAAATTGGAGATCTCGAGTCGAAGCTTGAGATCGGTGAGCGCTTCCAGGGTGAGCAGCGAGAGAGACTGAAGATATACCTCGATCGCACGAGGGATTTAGAGAAGGAGCTGCTCGACGTTCGACGGGAGAAGGCTGAGAGGGAGGAGGCCTTGTCGTCCAGGATCCAGGAGCTTGAGGAGGATGCTGCCTTGGCTCGAGTGGTCGCACGTACTGCGCTTATGCGACGTGTGGCTGCCGGGACTGTTACTTCACAGATGGCAAGCGAAGAAGTGGCCTCCTTCGTGCGGGTGATGGGTTCTGAAGATCTTCTTGACGAAGAAGATCTTAAGGGCCTGGACGAGGAGACAGCGGTCGAATGAGAGAAATCCGCTGAAGTCAAGGATGCTGGTGTCGAGGAGGAGGTTTCTGAAACCTCTGGATCCGTCTCTGTGCTTCCATTGGCGACTGAAGAAGCCTCTGTCGTGGATCCTCCTGCTCCTGTAGAATAGTTTTTGTAATTTTCATTTTTTGGTTGAATTACTTATTATCGTGCGTTTTAGCCTTTGTCATATGATTTTGGCTTTTGTCTTGCGTTTTTAGCTTGTATCATGCCTTTGTAGCTTTGTATCGAGCGTTATAGCTTTTGTTTTTGCATGCATTTGTTTAAAGTCCTAAGACTTAGATTTAGAAACGTTTCTTTTTATACTCATAAGAGTATACGTGCGACTGGCGAATTGTCTTGCGCTGTTGCGAGATAATCATGCGTTTAGAGCTATTTTTTTAATCGTGCGATCCTTGCGATGGTCGTGCGATACTTGCGATAATCGTGCGATACTTGCGATAATCGTGCGATACTTGCGATAGTCATGTGATACTTGCGATAATCGTGCGATACCTGCGAACAAACATAGTTGCTAGGGGGTGGCCGTTGGTTTGACCAACGGCGCTCAGACGCTCAAGTTAGGAATCGATTCAAGAAATAAATCGTATGTAAATAGGTTAGAAATAGTACCTTTTGAGGTGGTGAGCATTCCAACCACGTGGGATCTCTATACCTTCCATTGTCGTGAGTTGATAAGCTCCATTTCCAACTACTTTGGAAATTACATAAGGTCCTTCCCATTTGATGGAAAGTTTTCCAGCGTTTGGTTCTTGAGTGTTCTGAAACACATGTCGTAGGACATAATCTCCAACTTGGAAGATTTTTGCCTTTACCTTTTTGTTGAAATGTCGTTCGACTAGCCCTTTTTGTGCTGCCATCGTGCGCAATGCGTTTTCTCGAAGTTCTTCTAGAGCATCCAGATCGTATGATAAATTTATGGCATTCTGGTCAAACGTACGATTTCTAGCAACAGGTACTTGGGCATCGATTGGTAAGACTGCTTCACATCCATATACTAAGGAATATGGAGTTTGTCCTGTTGACGCTCTCGGTGTCGTTCGATTTGCCCATAAGACTGATGGTAGTTCTTCTACCCATTTACCTTTTGCTCCTTTCAATCTTTTTCGAATTGAATTGATGATGACTTTGTTGCTCGATTCAGCCAATCTGTTGGATTGAGGGTACCTTGGAGTAGAAGTGACTAACTTGATCCCACGTTTTTCACAGAACGTACGAGTTTTGTCACTTATAAATTGTGAACCATTGTCGCACATTATCTCGGATGGTACTCCAAATCTATGAATAATGTTGTTTTGAATAAAGGATATGACCTCTTTATCTCTGACCTGCGAGAAAGCTCCAGCTTCTATCCACTTCGAGAAATAATCGGTAAGCACAAGTAAATAAACTTTTTGTCCAGGAGCAGGGGGTAATTTTCCAACGATATTCATTCCCCATCGCATAAATGGCCAAGGAATCAGGACAGAATGTAAAGGTTCAGATGGTCGATGAGTCATACCCGAATGTTTCTGACAAGCGTCACAATGTCGAACGTACCTTATTGCGTCTTCTCGTAGGGTAGGCCAATAATAACCTTGTCGTGAGATTCGGTTGGCAAGGCTTCTGCCCCCTGCGTGATTTCCACATTCTCCATCGTGCATTTCTTGGAGAATTCGATCGATTTGCGTCTTATTTGTGACACATCGTAGAAGGAGTCCAGTTGTGGATCTTCGATAGAGTTGGTCTTCAGAAATTGTATATCTTGAAGCTTTGGACCTTGTCTTTCGGGCTTCCATTCTGTCTTCAGGGAGTCGGTCGTGCTTGAGATAATTCCATACGTCAATTGACCAATTATAGACTTCTTCATTCATCTGTACTTCATCTTTTGCTTCAATTGTTGGCGTCGTAAGATGAAGTATTGGGATATTCTCCATAGATGGGTCGTGGAATGCAGATCCCAAGTTAGCTAATGCGTCAGCTTGCATGTTTAGATCTCTTGGTATTTGTTCGATCAAAAAGTATTCGAATCGTGCGATTCAATCTTTAACGGCTTTGAGATAGTTCATCATTTTCGAATCTTTTGCTTGAAAGTCTCCATTTATTTGGTTGACTACCAATAAAGAATCGCTTCGAACATGCAACTGTTTCGCCCCCAGTCTAAGAGCGATATCCAATCCTGCGATCAGAGCTTCATATTCTGCTTCGTTGTTCGTGGCTTTGAATTCGCATCGTATGGAGTATACCATGTTTCCCCCCTGTGATGATTTTAAGACAACACCTAGTCCACATCCTCGTACGTTCGAAGAACCGTCAACGTAGAGTAACCAAGGTTTGTTGTCTGAAATCATCACATTATTGACCTTGTCGCACGTCGTTGGCTCTAGTCCTGGAGAAAATTCTGCTACAAAGTCCGCCAATGCTTGCGATTTAATTGCCGTCTTGGGTTTGAATTCAATGTCGAACCCACTGAGATAGATGCTCCACTTAGCTAGTCGCCCTGTTAGTTCTGGCTTCCGTAGTACCGTCTTGAGTGGATAATTGGTCACAACAATAATATGGTGCGACTCGAAGTAATGCCTTAGCTTTTTTGCTGCAGTCATGAGACCCAATAGCAATTTCTCCATGGACGTGTACCTGGTTTCTGCGTCGAGGAAAGATTTGCTGACATAATAAATTGGTCGTTGCTGCTGATCTTCCTCTCGCACGAGTACTGCACTCGTCGCATTTTTGCTTACTGCCAAGTATAGCTGCAAACTTTCTCCTTCGACTGGTTTTGTCAACAAGGGTGGCGATGTCATGTATCGCTTCAATTCTTGTAGAGCTTTCTCATGTTCGTCTGTCCATAAGAAACCTTGATTCTTTCGTAGGACGTTGTAGAACAAGTGGCATTTATCCGATGATCGTGAGATAAATCGGGTTAAAGCTGCCACGCGTCCTGTTAATTTCTGGACCTCTTTGATATTCCTTGGAGATTGTATCTCGGTGATAGCTTTCACTTGCTCCGGACTTGCTTCGATTCCTCGTTGTGTCACCAAGTATCCTAAGAATTTCCCTGCACGTACTCCGAAGGAACATTTTGTTGGATTGAGCTTCATCTTGTATTGTCGTAGGATGTCGAACGATTGCTTTAGATGTGCTACATGATTGATCGAACGTTCCGAATTCACAAGCATGTCGTCGATATAAACTTCCATTGTTCGACCTAGAGGTTCCTTGAACATCATATTAACCGGTCTCTGATACGTCGAACCTACATTATTAAGACCAAATGGCATGACTTTGTAACAGTATATGCCTTTTTCTGTCATGAATGCGGTTTTTTCTTGGTCGTCTATGTGCATCAGGATTTGGTTATATCCCGAATATGCGTCCATGAATGTCAACACTTCATGTCCTGCTGTTGCGTCGACCATAGCATCGATGTGAGGTAACGGGAAAGGATCTTTTGGACAAGCTTTCTTTAGATCTATGAAATCGATGCAGACTCGCCACTTTCCATTCTTCTTTTGTACGACGACCACGTTGGCCAACCATTCTGGATATTTGACTTCTCGGATCTTTCCAGTTTTAAGCAGATTATCGACTTCATCGTTCATTACTTTGTTACGTTCAGGTGTAAACTTGCGACGTTTCTGCTTTATTGGTTTGAAAGTAGGATCCACGTTTAGCTTGTGCGATATAACGTTGGGATCTACCCCAACCATATCTTCGTGCGACCAGGCAAAGCAGTCCGAATGTTCTTGCAAAAAAGATATAATCGTGTTTTTTATGTCAGGGGGGAGCAAAGCTCCTACGAAGACCTTTCGATCAGGATGTTTAGGATCGAGTAAGACTTCTTCTAGTCGAAGATCATCGTTCGATTTCTTTCCATCCTGGCTCTGTAATTGCTAAATGTCCTGCGGCTTTGTCTTCATCGTGATCTTGTAGCATTCTCGTGCGATCTTCTTTTCACTAGCAATTTCTTGAATTCCCTATGGAGAAGGAAACTTGATCTTCTGATGGTACGTTGAGGGAACTACTTTCATTTCGTGGATCCA
Organism: Centaurea solstitialis; assembly: GCA_030169165.1. Taxonomy (NCBI): domain Eukaryota; kingdom Viridiplantae; phylum Streptophyta; class Magnoliopsida; order Asterales; family Asteraceae; genus Centaurea; species Centaurea solstitialis. The sequence goes on from CM058047.1 coordinate 39,238,387, forward strand.
AGGTCTTCCCAGAATAACATTATAGGCCGATTGGCAATCTACAACGTTAAACTTTGTTTGCTTGTTGATGCATTTGGCAAAGACAGGCAAGATGATTTCTCCAAGAGTGTTCATCGGATCTCCATTGAATCCAATCAGAGTAGTGCTTCGTCACACGATTTCTGATCGTTCGATTCCCATAACTTTAAGAGTATCTGCAAAAAAAACGTTAGCTGAACTGCCTCCATCGATCAATATTCTCTTAGTCAAACAGTTTCCGATGGTCAACTGTATGACTAGAGCGTCATGATGCTTATGGTGGACTCCTTGAGTATCATCTTTGTCGAACGTAATTGTCATCGTGTCAAGTTCTTTTTCGGCCTTTGACTTGACTTTATCGGGAATAGGGCGTTCGTCTGGACCATCCCGTGCATGTCTTTTGGCCGCAGAATATGTAAGACCGCATACTTCTGATCCTCCGGTGATGCAGTTTACAACTTTAGTATGAACTGGAGATGCTGGTCGTCCTTGTTCTTCTGGAATGACACCTTTAAGATGTCCCTTAGACTTCAAATATGAAATCTCCTTCTTGAGGTTGATGCATTCATCCGTCGTATGGCCGTGATCTTCATGGAAATCGCACCATCTATTTTGATCTTTGTCCTTGCTTGGTTTGTCAGACTTCTTTGGCCAACGTACGTTTGCATCAATCTTTCGTAGTGAATCCACCAAGTCTTTCGATGTGCCTGCAAAATTGTAAGTAGACAATTGTGGATATCGTATTTTAACGGTACCTTTGCTTGGTCGAGCTTTAGACTCGTATTGAGGGTTTCCAATCTTGTTCACTCTTTTGTGCTTAAAATCGTGTTTTTGAGCACCAAGAGGTTTCTTTTCGGCGGAATGCTTTCGTCGAAAGAGAGCATCGTCCTCTATTCTCATAAAAGCTAATGTTCTAGCTCGTACGTCGTCGAAGTTTTCTGGTGGGTATTTCGTCAATTCCAGATATAATCCAGAGGAATCTTCTAGCCCACGTTTATATGTCTCGATCGCGGTCTTCACATCACAATTCTTTACTTCAATCATTGCCGCGTTGAATCTGTTGAAGTAGTCGCGAATTGTTTCTCCAGGCTTCTGTACAACGTAGTATAGGTCACTGGTCTGTTTCTCCATCTTACGACTGCTAGCAAACTGTCGAGTGAATTGGTTTACCAATTCGGCAAATGACCCAATACTTTTTGGCTTTAGGTTGATAAGCCATTGTAACGCTGCTCCCGTTAAGGTTGATCCAAAGCTCTTGCACATGCAAACTTCTTGGTATTGCGTCGGTATAGGAACTGTCCACATGAGTTGCTTATATTGCGTGACATGTTCGACGGGGTCGGTGACTCCAGAATATTTTGTTGCGAAGGCTGGAATCGTGTATTTTTTGGGCACGTCGATGAGAGATATTTCATCGACGAACGGCGAAGCTTGAAATCCGGTTTTAGGTTCGACTTCGACAGGTACTGCTGCTCCGGGTAATTTTGTAAGTAATGCGAATAATTTATGATTCTGCTCCTCCAAAGATTTCAATCGTACGTTTAGAGGATCTTCGGTGGTTACTGGAATTGTTGGGATGAAGCCAGAAGAAATTCCGGTATTGGGTGGTATCGTTGTATGAACTGTGGAACTAGCAGCTGTAGGTATATGACCAGGAATAGGGATTTGTTGAGAGATGTTGTTAAAGGGTCTGAACGTGAATGCGAGTGGGTATTGATGCATAGGTGGTGGACCTTGAGGCGTAGGTGGTGGACCTTGAGGCATAGGTGGTGGACCTTGAGGCATAGGTGGTGGACCTTGAGGCATAGGTGGTCGTACGTTATTATGCTACTGGTTTACAGTTGATAAAGGCACTGAGGCATTGAAATGTGGACGAAGCGGTGGCCTCAGGTGTTGAGGTGGATAAGGAGGAGGAATAGGCATCGATGGAACTTGCGAAGCTCGAAGACGTTGGATTTCTTCGTTAGCTTGTTGCAATTGTTGTTGTAGAGATGCTATGAATCCGTTATCCATTATCCTGCAAAAATAGTTCAAAAAGAACTCGAAGAAAAGATTAGTACGAAGGCGCACTTTTCACCGAATGAAATTTTTCTCAAAACGGCGCCCCACGGTGGGCGCCAAACTGTTTATGTAAAAAATTACACAAGTCGATGTCGTATGAAAATGTGTGAGGCTTAACCGTCGAGAGAACGAAATCACAATCGATAAGAAGTGCGAAAAAGTAAAGTAAGACAGTTAATTTGATGACGTAGGAAAAACCTCACGACGGAGGAAAAAACCTGCGTTCGACCTAAAAGGTAAGTCGACAATTCACTATGATCACCAAGCAGGGGTGATGTCCTTCAAGTTTACAGCTTCGATCGTAGGATTACAAGAGAAATAACAATGAAATCGAATGTAAATTACAACTGATGATCAAAGAATAGCCAATATAGAACTTGTATGCTTCGAGTAGAATTCGTGTCTTGAAATGATGGCTTCAATCTTCTTTTATAGTAGCTTGGGAATAACCGTCCAACGGTATTGTTGATCATAAATGCTCAGATCGTAACTGTCCAACGGTACTTGTTGAGAGTTAATGTCCAGATTGTAACTGCTGCGAGAATCTTGCTGGTAACGGTCGATCTCTTGATGTCGTCGGTTTCCATCGAACGAGTTATAATTTAAAGCGCTACGTTGTAGTGATGAACTCCAACGAGCATAGCATAGTACTCGATCTCAGAATTTCTCAAAGGTGGACAATTGTTAGATATGATAATCAGCTTGTCTGCATCAAAGATATAAACTTCGTTCGTTTATTCGTTAGTACCGTCGTACGTCATATTAAATATCGTTCGACTTATTCGTTGTATTCCTTCGATGTTTAATGATCTTTGTTCGAGAGTCTCAATAGGTTTATCTCAGGACCTTATCTTAATACGGGATCAACGTTCCGATATTTGTCTTATGATTATAGTTGATCGTCGTGCGATTGTAGATTTTTACCCTAACATTTGCATATATAAAACTGACTATAACTATTGTTTATGTAAAGAAATACAACAAGACAAATACAAAACTCCAATATTCTCCGTTTCATGTAGGAATGTATTGAGGAGAAATTAAGTTTGTGGGACCTCCCACATAATCTAAAAAAATAGACTAATTTCCGTCCAACATAATAATTAGACGATGAACTGTTAAATTAATAAGAACCTTGTTAAGATACTTGTATTAATTAGAAATTATACGAATGAAAATGGGTATATACATTAACTCTAATAATATGAAAGTAATATATATTGGAGAAATTAATGTGTCACATTAGTGGATTCTCTAGTTTATTAAATCATATCTTGTCACCATGAAGAACTTTGTGACAATGACACATATATGTTTTGACAAAACCATGTGGGCACCATGTCATGACATAGAGATCCGTGTATTTAAAATAGTCAACGGCAAGTTATTCGATTGAAAAGCAAAACGAGACAATTAAATACAATTGTTGACTTCTGCAGCACAAGAAGCAACACCACTATCATAATATAGCCTTTCGAATACCTATAACTTTTATATACCTTAATCCTTAGCCAAAGAAATAATGAGACCATCCTAACTCTAAGGACATAATACATAAATATTACATTCTTACAACAAATACAAGGTTATATGTATGGACATAAACAACCAGAGAGCGGACCATTAAAGTACTTTATGGTTCTGATTTCGACACGATGAACGCATGTCATATTATTGTCCACATGAATTGTTGCATTCCTATCACTAGTTGTACCTTTAAGGGCTCACCACCCTAATTGTCTCATAGGTCTACTTGACTTAGAATGCTAGAGAATTTACATCATAAGGATTTGATGGTTATTGCATATATATATATATGTATATAGTGAGATCAATGAAGAGTCTCATATACCCCATGTGTAGATGTAAAATGGCCTCTTAGAGTAGTAGAAGTTGTCATCAAAAGAACGTAGACGATAGCTACATCAATGGTTATGCTCACCAATTTACATACAATTACATGGGTTATGCAATGTTACATGCAACTTTACCAATTTGTTTTTAGACTCACTACTAACTAACCAATATCATGCATACCAGTTGGTTACTGGATATAAGCCTAATCAATTACATTTATGCATGTTTCGTTGTGTAGTATATGTGTCAATTGCGCCCCACCAGCGCACCAAAATGGGTCATTAGAAATGATGAAATATATATGTTGGTTATGAATCTCCAACAATTATCTACTATTTGAAACCTATGACGGGTGATTCTTATATCGCATGATTTGCGAATTGTCACTTTGATAACAGTCTTTCCATCGTTAGTGGGAGATAGGAAAAAGTATTTTCCAAGGAAACGACGGAAACTGTCATGGAATATTTCCATTATATTTTATTTTGATTCCCAAACTTCACAATGTAAAGTTGAAGTCAAACAAATCAGACTCGATACCTGATACGTTCAATGTTATTCCAAAAGTGACAAGATCACATATAAAAGCTGTAAATATACCCACAAAGTTAAAAGTCCCTAAAAAAAAGAGCACAACGCTGCTGGAAAGAGCGTTGCGTTGCAATCACATATGGTGGAGGTGTGGTTGAGGTCGTAGCTCCCAAAAGGAAATGGGGGAGGTTACTTGGTTCAATAGATACTCAACTAAAGGAAGAGAAGAGTATGGCACAACCAATAGTTATCATCAACCTTTTATGAGATTATCTTTGATTATAAACTATGTCCATGAATCATTACTGGAGGACGCTCCGAAGTTAACATTGATTCCAAAGATCAGGAAAATCTTGAATGAATATGAATCGTTGGACAGATCATACCCAATGATGATATATTTGCATATATCGTTGCTTATGAAATGATAAATCACAATGATATCAAACCATGCTTAGTTGAAAAATATCAACATAAGCAAATTGGCCTAAACAAGCAATCCAGGATAATTATATTATTTGACAAATGAACAGGTATTTGGTTTGGTAGTGCTAACCCACCAAGTGTAAAGCCTGTAGGACATAGATAAATGATTTGTCACATGAGCGAAATGAGAATTACTAGATCTCCTATGATGAACGTTAATGTAAGGTGAGTTGCGTCACAAAACAAAAGATAGCAAATGATTTCTAAGGTCCCTTCGAAAAAGAAATCCGAAGACACAATAAACCCGACAACAAATGCGGATAACAAAATCTAGATGTTACACAATAAAATTTTCTAACGAAGGAAAAATAAACCCACAAAATATATAGATAATAATAAGATTTATTATCTATATATATATATATATATATATAATTATAGCAAGTTCAAGAATAATAACGACACAAGTATTTAACGTGGTTCCACTATCGGTGTGACAGTGTACATCCACCAAAGAGGGAGAGCAAGTGTTTATTACCGACCGAGAGAAATTACAACGTGTTTACGACATCCTTGGATCAACTAATCATCTACCAAAATTCTTCTCACTAAGGATAGATAAATGTTTTTCTATTTATCTATATGTATTTATATATCACTAAAGAAAAGAATATAAAGAAGAAATCTAGAAGTCTTGTGGGTGCTTTTCTGCATGCTTCCTACGAAACATATATATAGAGGATGGAAACTTGGTTTCCAAGAATAAAATGCAAGACAACTCAATGCTAGTTGTCATCAACTAGCTTCTAATACTTTAGCAATGAGTTGTCATCCTCTTCCAACATTTGGCACATTAAACACATGTCAATAACTTGTGGATAGGATTCAAAGTAGTCAGCATGCTTTAACGACTTGTACGTTGAGCTCGGTGAATTGTACAACATCCAAAAAGAAAAACCGTTATCATTTTTCAACACTCCACCATGATGTGAAAATCACCTAGCGAATCCAAAGCACAAACCGAATCCACGAACACAAACGAATAGCTGATAGAGATTGTCACGAGGTAACAAAAATGCATTTTGACCGTGACGAGTTTTGGCTCGGCCATCACCCGTCAAAACCAAAAGCATAAAATCCTCAAGTGAGCAATCTCAATAAAACAAACGAGTTAGCAACCCAAAACACGTAACAAGTAATAACTCCCCAAAGATGTCCTATGGTCATCTGTGGTAATATCTTCTCTCCCTCACCAAGGTGCCTAATGGCACTAACACAAACGAAGTTGGATCAAGTTTGAGCAATGCTCAAACTTGGCTGGCGGCAGTGACTTAGTGAATATATCCACAACGTTGTTGTCTGTCAAGACTTTCTTCAAATAGACGATCTTCTCTTCATGTAATCTAGCAAGATATGCATCACACACATTTATGTGCTTTGTCCGAGAGCTGAAAGCCAAATTGGTTGCCAAATGAATGGCACTTTGATTATCACAGAAAGTGTGAACAGAGGGTTGCTCGAAACCTAAGTCATTTAGCAACGCTTTCAAATAGACTGCTTCTTTCGTAGACTCGACCGCTACAACAAGTTCAGCTTCTGTGGTTGATAAGGCAAGAATAGACTGTAGTCATGATCTCCAACTGATGGTTGTTCCAACTAAGGTAAATACATAACCGGATGTGGATCTCCAACCAACTCGATCACCTGCATAGGTAGAATCACAAAATCCAACAACTTCATAGTCATTGTGTAAACCAAATATAAGACCATGTGTCTCAGTTCCTTTCAAGTATTAGAATGTCGTTTTAATGGTTGTCCAATGTGATCGACCCGGGTTCGCAAGAAACCGACTCACCACTCCGACACAATGTGCGAGATCGGGACGAGTACACACCATGGTGTACATGAGACTTTCGACCGCACTGGCATATGGAACCTTCAACATTTCGGCCTCTCCTTATCATCCTTCGAACAATCTTCACTCGTAATCTTGACGAGGCGATTGTTTAAGTCCATAGAGGGACTTCTTGAGCTTACACACATAATCTGGGTTGCTCTCGAAAACAAAACCATTGGGTTACTTCACATAGATAGTTTCCTCCAAGTCTCCGTGTAGGAAGGCGGTCTTCACATCTAGCTGTTCTAACTCCAAATCTTGAATAGCCACGATCGCTAAGGTAACGTTTGGTACACAGACTGGATGGGACGGGACATGATTGGACAGGATGGGACATGACTATTTTCTGTTCTGTGTTTGGTACAACTAAAAATGGATGGGACTAAAATGTTAAGATGACCTAATTACCCTTAAATATATGTTTTTTATTTATTTTTACTTTATAACAATTATAAATAACATAAATTAAGTAATGTTTAAATATATTTTTCTACAAATTTGAATGAATTACGCTAAATCATATTTGGATACTTTAAAATATAAAATTACTTGAAATATTATTACAATCCATTTTAGAAAATTAAACAACGAATTATATGTTAATTACACGTGTATGTATCAAACTTGTCACGTTTTTTCATTGTATGTATCCAACTTTAAAACTTACCATTGTATGTACTGAACTTCCTAGAATTTGCCATTGTATGTACCCATTTACGTGCTGAGCCCTTAGCCGGTAATTTCTTTGAATTATTGTTTTTTTTAAATTGGAGCTGATGTGGATGCCATGTGTACCTCATTTAATGACATGGCATCACCACCACCATTGCCATTTCCCAACACCACCAACTACTACCACTACCACCACCATTGTCATCTCCAAACCACCACCACTATTGCTATCTCCAAACTACCACCACTGCCGCCATCTGTGACAACTGCCAATTTTGACCATCAGGTTAGCTACTCGTTTAATCACCCAGTAGCGTTTCCGTAGGTAAAAATATAGTATTTAAGTTGCCCAAATAATCTAGGTTAGTTTGCGTGAAAAATTTAGGCGAAAACCTAAAAGTCCCGAAAACTGCCCGAAAAAGCCCGTACCGGTCCGAAATCGTCCGAAAATCCTATACTGCCAAAAATTTAAAGTCAAATTTTATAAAATATAAAAATTTGTTAAAAATATAAGTAAACTGATCCAAATAATCCAAAAGTACCTTCGAAAAAGTCGGTTTCTACCGAAAACGCGCCAAAACCAACACTGCGTTTGAAAAAGCAGTGTAATTATTCAAATTTTACAAAAAAAAAAATGACAAGAGGGTTGGTGGGACCCACAAGGGGCCGGCCACCCCCCCCCCCCCCCCTATACCCACTCTCTCTTTCTCTTTTCCATAAAAATATCAATCATCCCATTTTTCAATTCATTTTTCAAATCTCTATTCTCTCTCTAACCTTTCTCTCTCTAAATTCTGTCTAAAACTCTTTCAAGACCAGCCAAATAACTCTCAAAAATCTGAGATTTAAGAGATTAAAACAAGAATTTTTGGAGCTCTTATAGTTACAACATCAAAGGTAAGATTGAATGTAGGTTTAAACCTTGATTTTTAACCCATTTGGGAGCTTTTTCTTTCTCTTTTTGAGGTTTAAATCCTCTTTATTGGATGAATATCATTCTTAATGTTTGAGGAGGAGAATGAACCATAATAATGTATGAAAACATTCGAAAATGGTGAAGTTCTATGATTCCTCCATATGAACACAAGATTTGATGCGAAAAATCACTCATTTTGGTGTTTTGATACTCATTTGGGATTGAAAATAGTTTTAGTATTTCATGCATGTGTTTAGATGTTCTTCAAAGTTTATTTCATCTTCTTTTTATGTTATATGATTGGGGGATTGAAGTTCATAACCATTAAAACCCAAAAATTTCAAAGTTTATAAGTGTTTTGGTGAAAAGAAGTTAGTTTGATTTTGAATGTTGCTGTCAGATTTTTTCATGTGTGTTTGGACGTCTCAAAGGTATAGTAAACTGAGTTATTTTTCTACAAAAATTTGATATATTGAAATTTGATGAGTTAGGAAGAAAATCCCTTTTGAATCACTCAAAAATTCGGAGTAAAACCCCTCCAACCATCTAAAAACTTTTTGATGTTCATCAGCTTTTGGTCAGAAAATTTGTATCATCTTCATGCATGCATATCTCTTTGACAACTTATCCAAAATGCACGATTTTTGATTTCAAACTCAAGTTCACTGAGATAGTTTTCTAAATAATCCAAAAATCATGTGATTTGGTGGACTTTTGAGGGTTTAACCAATGAAAACAAGTTAAGTGGTGTAGGCTGTCCCATGGTGGCAGATGCACATGCACGACTTTAAGAGGCCATATCTCCCTCAAAAATCACCCAAATGATGTGAAATTTGTCTCATTAGCTTGGTATATGTGTTATCTAGAAAATCCCTTTTGAAATTCGTGATTTGGTGGGAAAATGAATTCTTTATGAAGCAAACATCACTGACATGTATTTCTGAAAATAAAAAGTGTCCACTGTTTTTGCAAAAATTCTTAAAATATGTAAAACACTTCCAAAAATTATGAAATTTGGTGAGATTGTTGCTAATATCCCCAATTTCAGTAGGTAAAATTTTTGAAACTTAAATCTCTTTGGAACTAGGCTTAATGGTGAAATTTTTGCATTGGGACAAATCTGCCAGAATTGGAATTTTTCAAAATGTTATTTTACAAATATTCAAAATTCCCATGTGTTTGGATAATAATCTTATGTAACAAAAAGTCATTTTATATCAAGAATGAACTTAACAAATGTAGTAAAGGCATTATATAGGATATCGGTACGATTTACTAAATTATGGACCGTTGAATTTAGAACTTACGTCAATTACGTATGTTATAGGGTAATCCTAGATTCGGAGCCGGAACTTGGTCACGCACTAACGTTTGTCTAAACGCTAAAACCACTCAAGGTGAGTATTCACAGCCCCACTTTTTACCGTTTTTACGTGTTTTGGGGTGAAAAGCGTGTTTACAAATGATTGTGAAAAATTGTGAAAATGTTGCGAAATGAAATGAAATGTATTGTGAGCTAAATTTGATATGTTTTGAGGCATGATATAGTGAGTCTGAAATGAAAATGTCCCCGGTAACTACTATTAACCCATAACAATGGGCCTATAATACATGTGGATAGCGCTATTTGGATTGACATACCCACCTTAAACTGACGAGTGATAGGTGCACTGTATTGAATAGAGATTTTACCCCGGTGGGATTTAGTCCCACCGTTGAGGTAGAATAGGGGCGTAGCATGTCATGAAATGGAGGATTGTTGTAACTCACAGATAAATATCATGCGATTAACAAATCACCCGGGAAATTTACTCACATTTGATACCACTGCAAACTGATTTTGAAAATTTAGTGAATAAACAGTTTCACTATAAATGATTTACGAATATTGAGTGAATAAAAAGGTTCACTGAAAATGTTGTTGCATTTAATTGTTTTGTGCATATCAAAACCTGTGAACTCACCAACTCTCGTAGTTGACGCTTGTTTTAACATGCTTTTCAGGAGATCCGAAGGTTTGATTTGGCTAAGTTGTGGAATTTTGTTATCACCAATCTAGTTATGATATTATTTTCATTTTGTAAAAGATCTGTAAACCTTAACTTCTGGTTGGATTGTACAACTTTGTAAACGTAACTTAATGTTTGATAATGAATGATTGGTGCTATTTATCTCCTATCGCGATGAAATCTAGACTGTTACACCTTGCGTTTCCGCTTTAGCGGGGTGTTACACCATCTCCATCTCCACACCACCACCACTATTGCCATCTCCCACCAGCCACCACTACCACCACAACCATTGCCATCTGCAAACACCACCACCGCCATCTCCATCTTCTTCTCTAAACCACCACCAGTGCCATCTCCATCTTCATCTCCAAACCACCACCACCATTGCTATCTCCAAACTACCACCGCTGCCGCCATCTCCATCTCCAAACCACAACCGCCATCACAATCTCCAAACCACCACTACCACCAAATCAACAAAACCTCCAAATTTAGTTCCCAGATCTAGACAATCATCAAAAAATTGATTGAAACCCTAAAAACGGCCATAACCCTAGAAATCGAAAACTAGTAATCGAAATCAAAAATCGATCACATAGATGAGTTAAGCATAGAAAATCGATCCTAAACAAGCCATCAATTGCAGAAAATCAATCCCAAAACTCAGGCGCGGTGGTGGTGATGGGTTTCGATTTGGGTTTGGGTGATGGTGGTGGTGGTGGTTGTGTGGTGGTGATGGTTGTTTGGTGGTAGGTGTGGGTGTGGTGGTGGTGGCGGTTTGGTGGTAACTGTGGTGGTGGTGGTTTCGTGGTGGTGATAGCTGTTTGGAGATGGTGGGTGTGGTGCTGTTTGGTGGTGGTGGTGGTGTGGTAGTGGTGTTGTTGGTGGTGCTGGTGATGGTTTGATGGTGGTAGTGTGGTGGTGGTGGTTTGATGGTGGTAGGTTTGGTGGTGGTAGGTTTGATGGCGGTGGTGGTGGTTGTGTGGTGGTAATGGTTGTTTGGTGGTGGGTGTGGGTGTGGTGGTGGTGGCGGTTTGGTGGTGACTGTGGTGGTGGTGGTTTCGTGGTGGTGATGGCTGTTTGGAGATGGTGGGTGTGGTGTTGTTTGGTGGTGGTGGTATTGTGGTAGTGGTGTTGCTGGTGGTGCTGGGGATGGTTTGATGGTGGTGGTGTGGTGGTGGTGGTTTGATGGTGGTAGGTTTGGTGGTGGTGGTGTGGTGGTGGGAGGTTGAAGAAGAGGCATGTAAGCAGCCATGTAAGCTTCTTACCTGCCACGTCAACATAACTTGTGCCACATCAGCTTCTTACCTGCTATATCAAGTCTAATACATACAATGGCAAATTCTAGCAAGTTCAGTACATACAATGGTGAGTTTTAAAGTTGGATACATACAATGAAAAAACATGACAAGTTCGATACATACCCATGTAATTAACCCTAAAATAAAGCCCATGCCAAAGGCCCTTAACCTAGTTCAGTCAGTCTTCTTCACAATCAAATCCACCTCTCTTCGTCCTCTCCCAACAGCAACTGAGATTTCCAGGTTCACCCACCATCATTACATTTTTATTTTTTATTTTCAAGCTCTTCTTCCACCACTACTACCCATATCTTATTCATCGATCTACATTTAGACCTTTAAACCACTACCCATATCTTATTCATCGATTTGCATTTAGACCTTTAAATGCAGATCTGGATGCTATGGACAAATAGGTTCCGTTCAAGAGGGGAAAAAGTATGATTGAGTTTTAGGAGTTCGACCTGAAGGCTTGATATCAATTTCAGATTTTGGAATCTATGGGAGTTCAAAGTTTCAGATTCAAATTTGGGGAGTATTTTTTAGGTTTTATCTTTGGGAGTTGCTGAGTTTTGCTTCAGATCTGGGCAGCTTTGTTTAAGATTTTGCATTGGTGAGAGGGTAACTAAGTAATTTTATCAGTTGTCCAAGGTTGTTCCATCCTTTTTGGTGGAACAAAAAAAGTCTGATTTTGTCCCATGAAAATGGGTTTTAGTTCTACCTTGTCCCATGTTATTTTTGTCCCATGTCATACCAAACATGGGATTAAACTTTTTTGTCCCATCCCGTCCCATCTTGCCTATGCACTAAATGCAGCCTAAAAGAACACGAATAGATGTGTGACGAACAACGGGAGCAAAAATACTCGATACCTTTCCGTTGAACGAAGCCTTTAGCAACGAGACGAGCCTTGTAACGATTGTCATCTTTGACTTTGAAAACCCACTTGTTACCAATAGCACGACTGCCTTTCGGCAATGGACATAAGTCCTAAGTGCTATTCTTCAAGAGAGCTTCAATCTCTTCCTTCATAGCTCCAAGCCACTTCGAACTGTGGGTTGAGGCCAACGCCTCCTTTATATCTAACGGCTCCTCTTGCCCAATATGCAAGGTAAACTTCAACTGATCTATATAACTCATGTTAGAAAAATCCCAATTACCATACCTTTTAGGCGGACGAGTAGTCTTTTGACTATGCCTGGTCGGTTTAACAACTGGGATTGTATTGCCCTAGTCTCTACCATCATTCAGAATCTCTTCTTCAAAATCACAAGTAAAGTGGATCAACTGGGATATTAGGACAAACTACTATCTCCACATCATCGGCAGTAGGAGCAACAGTAGTAATGACTTTCGATCTTGAGAGGACTGAGGATCATGTGACTCCAACATGAATGGTTCAATGAATCTGACATGACGAGAATGAATCACCTTACGAGTCAAGTTGTTCCAGATTCGTTAACCCTTGATACCATCTGTATACTCGAGCAAAGATCCTTTGATGGCTCTTGGATCAAACTTGTCCTGGCATGAAACATGAACGCAAACAGGACAACCAAATACACGTATGTATTTTCGACAGATGTTTCTTTTACCTCTCTAAACCTCTTTCGGAATCTTTCTCCCAATGGCCGAACAAGGTAACATGTTCACAATGTGCACCGCGGTGTGAAGTGCTTCGGTCTAGAACGATTTGGGGAAGCCTGATGTTAACAACATACATCGGACCTTTTCAAGCAGAGTCCTATTTATTTGCTCGGCAACCCCATTAGATTGAGGATCACCTGGTGTGGTGTAGTGGCGATGGATGCCTTTACTCGAATAGAAGTCCTTGAAGTTACCACAGGTAAATTCTCCACTGTTGTCAGATCTGAGCACTTTCAACTTCTTGCCAGTTTCAACTTCTACTTGTGCTAACCAAGTCTTAAATGTTTCGAAGACATTTGACTTCAACTTCAACACATACACCCAAAGGTTATGTGAGAAATCATCAATAAATGAGACAAAGTATTTACCTCTACTCAAGGACGGAGTACTGGATGGTCCCCAGACGTCTGTATGAACATAATCGAGGATTCCTTTGGTGTTTTGTTTTCCAACACCAAAAGAAACACGCGTCTGCTTCCTTTCGACACATCCTGAACAAAAATCTAGGATGGCAGGTATAGAGACTTTAATGAGGTTTCGCTTGCGCAAAATCTCAAAGTTCTACACGGATGTGTGGCCCAAACGAAGATGCCATAAGCAAGCATCGAGATTATGAGAACTTTTGGCCATACATGATTCAGAAGATAAAGTCTCGCCGTTCAAATAAAAATATTATTCTTCGCCATTTTGCCTTTCATCAGAATAATACTCCCTCGGGAGATGCGCAAAATCTCGTCTTTAATTCGAATCCTGCAGCCTGCTCTGGACAGTAGTCCAACAGATATCAAAGAACGAAACATGGATGGAACATATTTGACATTTTTGAATGTCTGAATACACCCATCGAACATCTTGATCTTCATAGTTCCAATGCCTTGTGTGACACACGAAGTACCATTACCCATATGGATATTGTTGCCTTCAAGTTTCTTGAAAGTAGCGAAACAGTCTCGAAATGGTGTCATATGACAAGATGCACCGGTATCTAACACCCATCACCTGTCAGCATGTGGTGGTGTAACTGTGACACAGAAGGCGTCTTCCTCCTCTTCGGCACAGAAGGCAACTTCCTCTTTGGCTACAGCGGCTACGACATTGTCCTTGTCTTTATTTTTAAGACTTGGACAATCTTTCACCCAATGACTTGCTTGTAGCAATAGTTGCAATTGCCACGTGTTTTTTATTTCCCATGACGACCAGGTCGACGAGACTAATAGCACCCACGATTTCTTCCTCTTGAAGATTACTTATCTTCACGGCCTCGAGTAGCAAATAGGCTTTGCTGTAATTCTCCCAAGGATTGTTACCGATTCTCATCTGAATTCGCTGATCTTCAGAAATCATTCATGTTTTCATATCAGACAAAGAAAGAGTATCTCTTCCATAAATAAAACAATTAGTGAAGTGGGAATATTTCTCGGGAAGCGAATACAACAGGATCATAGTGAGTGCTTCTTCATCTTTTGCAAGAAGCGTGTCTGTTTCCTTCAGTTTCATAACAATATCTTTGAATCGGTCATGCGAGACTTGATTGTAGTGCCTTTCTTCATTTTGAAGAAAAATGCGACGGTATCAGTAACAATTTGTTCGTCAGAGTTTTCTTGAGATAAAGATTCTCAAGTTTACTCCAAATGCCTGAAGCTGTCTTTTCAGACATGATGTTTTCTCCCATCACCATCTGCAAAGTAGTAAAAGCCCACGCTTCCATTTCTCTAGCCTTAAGGTCAGACATATTAGGGTCTAACTCGTCTTTGGCAAATACTACGGGATGGACACCATTTTTCCTAAGTGTCGTAGATGTTGTGAACTGCCATTTACTGAAGTCATCGTCCCGATTCCAAGCTTGTATACGAATCCCAGCCACAGACAAATTAAATGTACCTTTTTGGTATGACTTTTGGGGACTGGTTTGAGGAACCAACACCAAATGGGTTTACTTCGTCAGACATGGTTTATGTAAATTTTTTACACAAACCCAATAACAAAATGTGCAAACTAGTTTATGTATATTTTCTACACAAACACGAATCTAGTCTCGAAGCTCTGATACCAATTGTAAGGTGAGTTGCGTCACAAAACAAAAGATAACAAATGATTTCTAAGGTCCCTTCGAAAAAGAAATCCGAAGACACAACAAACCCGACAACAAATGTGGATAACAAAATCTAGAAGTTGCACAATAAAATTTTCTAACGAAGGAAAAATAAACCCACGAAATATATAGATAATAATAAACATCATGGGGTGGGTTCAAATGTGAACTACTTTTTGGTTGTGAACGTGAGGACAGCCGAGAGTGCGACATGTGGCAGATGACTAGGCGCCACGTCAGGTCCACGGCAGGTGACTAAGAGCGATTCATGGGAGGGCATTGAATTAAAAGGGGGACCACACTCAAAGTCGTCAGGTGTCGCGCTCTCGGTTGTCCTCACGTTCACAACCAAAAAGTGGTTCACATTTGAACTTTCTTCTAAACATTATTATCTATATATAATTATAGCAAGTTCAAGAATAATAACGACACAAGGATTTAACGTGGTTCCACTGTCGGTGTGACAGTGTACATCCACCAAAGAGGGAGAGCAAGTGTTTATTACTGACCAGGATAAATTACAACGTGTTTACGAGATCCTTGGATCAACTAATCAACTACCAAAATTTTTTCTCACTAATGATAGATAAATGTTTAATCTATCTATCTATATGTATATATATATATATATCGCTAAAGAAAAGAATACAAAGAAGAAATCTAGAAGTCTTGTGGATGCTTTTCTACATGCTTCCCACGTAACATATATATAGGGGATGGAAACTTGGCTTCCAAGAATAAAATGAAAGACAACTCAATGCTAGTTGTCATCAACTAGCTTCTAATATGTTGGCAATGAGTTGTCATCCTCTTCCAACATTTGGCACATTAAACACATGTCAATAACTTGTGGATAGGATTCAAAGTAGTCAGCATGCTTTAACGACTTGTATGTGAGCTCGGTGAACTGTACAACATTCAAAATAAAAAATAGTTATCGTTTTTCAACAGTTAAAACATTTTGTTAATTATTTAGCATACTAGTTTCCGAAGAACTGGAAAATGCAGCTCATTGATGTGGTTGATATATATATATATATATATATATATATATATGGGGATCTAGATTAAGAGATATATAAAAGTACTTGATAAAATCAAACTGACCAAATTAAGTAACTCTAAACCACAAAATGCTTTTTCAATAAAGTTAAAACATTCTCTTTATAGAACGACGAGTCGTGCCTTTACGTATTTATTTAAGAAAACAAGTTCCATATTTTTAATGTGGCATAATATGTTGATGTATGAACATAATAGACACTCTCGATGAAATAAGAGAAACCAAGTTTTATCTAGTTACTTGAGCTAAGATACCAAGTTTGTGGAATATTAATCCACTGATGCGTAGATGTCCTAAAGTTGATCAGGTGATTTAACATGGACAAAGCACATACGATTAGCACCTATGTACAATAGGCGCATTATTGTACTTTCGATAATACACTTGATTAGCACCTATGATTGGTCTAAGTGTTGGATATATAAGGAAATATCTATTCCATCTAAAGGATGATGACGAAGGGGTTTTCGGAGCTGAAATTTCGTACCTATGTACAATAGGCGCATTATTGTACTTTCGATAATACACTTGACCATATATTGTATCTCTCAGTGAACTTGTTAGCTAGATTTAGCTCAGCGCCAACGCAATGTCATTGGAATGATATCAAATTAATATTCTGGAACCATTGACATGGGCTTATAATTTCCCTAAAGAAAGAGGGTTGGATTGATAATGGAATTTCAATACCTATTTATGAGTGACTAATGTAACAGTCTACAAATAATTATTTGTTGATATTAGTTATAAGACTATCTTCACCATAATGTATCCAACTTTACCCAAATTCCTAATGTATGTATTCAGCTAAAAAAGTGCTATTGTGTGTACTAAACTTTCAATTTGGTTTATTGTATGTATAAGTGATAACTCCAAAATTATACATATTTTGGTAGTTCGGTTTTGCAATGTTTGACCCCGTTTTAGCCCGTTTTCTGGATGTTTTACTCACGAAAGCTATTAAATATTGGTTTTACAGGTTTTGGAGACCCTTGAGCGGAAAAGTACTAAAAGTTGTGAAAAAGTGGGAAAAAGTGCAAAAAGTAAAACAGAAGTTCTTCCCGTCCGCGAAGTGGTAATTCTCGCGCCGCGAAGTGGAGGATTTCTAGAAGATTCCTGCTTTTTGTTGACTTCGCGTTCGAGTTCAGAGGTTTGGCGTTCGCGAAATGTTTAAAGACCCTTGATGGAATATTCTAGAAGAAGCTGATTTGAAGAATTAGGGTTCGTTATTTGGTTCGCGCTGCGAAGCTGCTCTTCGCGATTGCGAAGTGGGTCGAGCACTTCTTTTAAATACTGGTTCCAGACCTATTTTGAGAGAGAAAAAAATTAGATAGCTTTTATTCCAGAGTCAGTTTGCAGTAAAAAAGAGAAAGAGGATAAATTTTATGAGCGTAGACCGTGGAAAGATTGTTACTCGGAGTCTGCTTTCCGGTATTCGATCATCTTCAGTTTCACGGTAGGTCTAAAGTCTGTCTTTTTATTCCTTAATTGCTGTTTTTAGTCATGTCTAGTGAGTAGTAGTTTTCTTAGTGCTTGTTATGGTTTCGATGAACCTTGTTGGATGATGTTTTGATACTTAATTTATTTAGTAGTTTTGTTTGATTGATTGAATGTTTATCTTTGATTCCTAGTTAGTGTTTTAACTACGGCTATCTGAACTTGTTGGTTGGGTGTATCTATTACTAGATAGGTAGACTCCTTCGGGATAATCAACCTCCTTTATCTCTCGTTCTGGTAAAACGGGGTGAATTGATAAATAGTGTGCTGGACCATAGGTGGACTATTTAGTAGGATCCCACGACTTGGCGTTGACTACGGTGACTTTTACTAGACTGCCTAACAACTAGTCCTTGTATTTGGGCCGGGAGACCAGCCTGATTTATAATTGAAGATAATACATGTTAGGGTGCTTTTAGCTTAAATTCCTACAATAATCAAATAAACTACACTTTTGTGATTTAAATAACTCATCCACAAGGGGATTCAACCTAAACCATAATAAGTACTATCTTTGTCAATGTTAGACCTTTAAAGTTGTGAAGAGTCAGAAGTTTATCTTTACATGCTTTAAGTAGTTTAATTTCATTTTCGTTAAACTTTTGGTTGTTTATTTGCCCCTTTTTAGAAGTCTTAAACTTCGGGGGCCTTTTATGTCATTTTGTAATTCTCTTACATACTATATATAGTAAGAGATTATTAGGGTTTTATTCTTAATGCTTTGACAACTATGTGGGTGCAATCTCATTTTCAATATATTTTTATGTCACCATTGAAGCATTCATCAAGGTTTTTGTGTTCTTAATCTCTATTGATTTCTATTCCATCTCTTCTCTCTATTGTTTTGGGACAAACAATTGGTATCAGAGCTTGATCCATTGTTGTTTCCTTGGCTTGATTCTTGCTTTAAAAGGGTTTTTAAAAGTTTTTTTTCAAAACTTTTTAGGTTGTTTTAATCCAAAAAGACCTTAAAAGAAGTGGTTTTAAGTGTTAATGATTTCCCTAGGCTTTTATACTGTTTTTACACCAATTGGGGGTCTTAACACTTATTTTTAAGTGTTTTTGGGCTGGTTTGAAAAAAATTTCGGAGCTTCTGTGCAGGTTTTCCGAATCGGAAAATATGAGCTGATTTTTCAGTTCAAAATTTCCGAATCGGAATTTGTACTTTTCTCCGAATCGGATTTTGTGCCTTTTCCGAATCGGACAACTTGTTTTCCGAATCGGGAAATTGGCCATCTGACTTGGGGTTTTGCTCCTTTGTTTCTCATTTTTCCGAATTGAAGCATTTTCCGAACCAAGCATTTTCCGAATCGGAAAATACCATTTTCCGAATCGGAAATCAGGTTTTCCGAACCCTTACCTGTGAGCCAAATCCGATTCGGAAAACATCAGTTTCCAGATCGGATTTCGCCTCTTCGAGCCAGAACTCTTGCAAAAAATTTCCTCGAATCCGACACTTAGCTATTTTCCAAATTTTTCAAAACTTAAAGCTAACTGTGTTCCGAGGCGCTCAAGGTATCTGTTTTTTCCCAAAAGTTTTTTTTTTGCCATGTGATTCAATCAAAGGAGATCCTCTTTGAGAGAACGAGATGTCAAAAAGAATTATCGGCATCGGATCCGAGTCTCACCCTCCCGTCTTGGTGATAGGCGAGTATCAGCTGTGGAAGCAAAGAATGATTCATTTCCTTGACCTTCTAGACGAGAACCTGATGAAATCCATACGTGAAGGCCCAATCAGACTGACAGTCACCGTAGCCGCAGTTCCACGGACGGACAACTGCTCTGAGCTACCGGCATATGTCGTTGAAAAACCCGTAGATATGTACAACCCAGAACAGAGGGCTCGTCACCTTATTGACAAACGGGCACTCACTCTCCTGATCATGGCACTCCCGAATGATATGTATGCCAGAGTCGACAGTCTGACCAACGCACGGGATGTCTGGCTCGAGATTGAGCAGCAGATGCGGGGCGGTGCCACTGCCTTGGAAAGCCAAAAGGAGAGCGCGCTGAATGCTTATGAAGGATTCAAAGCCCGGGAAAATGAATCCCTAACCGAATCATATCAACGACTGAACTCGTTTGTCAACGATCTGAGAAGGATAGGAGTTGAGAAGACCAAGTACGAAGTCAACGTAAAGTTTTTGAAGAATCTGAATCCGGAATGGCAAAACATGGCTATTAACATCCAACTGAGCAGAAATCTGGGAGTTATGGGTTTACACGATCTTTTCAGTATGATGGTTCAGCATGAAGAGTTCATTACCGGTGGAAGAACAAAGAAGGCTGTTGATCCTCTGGCACTCTCGGCTGTGCCCTTTGGAGGACCGAACTCTGCTCCAATTCAATCCACTCAGTACAACAACGTACCTCCTCAGTATCATCAAGAAGACTTCAACCAAGAGTTCAATCCGAACTTTGGTCCTGGTATACAACATCCCGATGATCCCTTGATCATCACTATTTCTGATGAAGAACTCTTCAACGTGAATGAGTCACGTGCCCTAATCTCGCACAATGTGCAAAAGCTGAACGCAAACCGTGGATTCAACAGATCCCGGGGATCAGGATTTCAAGGAGGAAACCGGATGGGGCAAGGCAGGAGAGGACATTATCAGATGGACAGAGCTCAGTTCAGCAACCAAGGAAGAGGAGACTATCATCAACGTGACAGGTTTCAGTCGTATGATCAGGAAAGATTCCGGAACGATCAAGGAAGATACAGAGAAGACCAAGGAAGGTTCAGAGACAACTCCCGAAGAGACAACACGTATTTGGATTTTCAAGGAGGTTCAGGGTATCAAGGAAATTGGAGAGGTCAGAATCCCGACTACAACTATCGAGGGAACACAAGGCAATACACGCCAGAGTCTGGGTATAACAACCGTCAAGGGTATGAAAACGGGTATGGAGGCAGAAATGATGGTGGAAGGCATGATCAAGGACCGGGATACGGGCTTGAGCAAGAGAGAAACGATCGCTGGTCAGATGAAAGAATGGACCGTGGCAAAGGAAACTACAACGGATGTGATCAACGGGGAAGTAGCTCCAAACAAGCCCCGAGGGAAGATCAACCCATTCCAACCGACCAACATGGTCAAAGGTCCAGTCAACCCCCAATTCCCATGAACCAAAACCCCGCTCCTCAACAAATTGCAAGTCCCACTACCACTTGCTACAAGTGTGGTAAGTTAGGACACTATGCCAAAGCTGCACAGTCAAATACAAGGATGCTGCCTACTTTGAGAAAAAGGCTGCCTTGATGAGGAAGAAGGAGAAAGGGGTTGCCTTGCTTGTAGAT
This sequence comes from Centaurea solstitialis, assembly GCA_030169165.1. Taxonomy (NCBI): domain Eukaryota; kingdom Viridiplantae; phylum Streptophyta; class Magnoliopsida; order Asterales; family Asteraceae; genus Centaurea; species Centaurea solstitialis. The sequence goes on from CM058047.1 coordinate 39,259,678, forward strand.
GAAGAAAATTGGGTATGCGAGGAAGAGAGCTCGGATGAGGATGACCACATGGTGATGGGTTTGTGCTTGATGGCTGATTTCGAAGGACCGGAAGCTGTTGGTCCTAGCACTTACCAAGACATCGACCCATCTGAGGTATCCACTATTCCCGATATTACTGATATTGTGGCAATGTTAGAAGCTAAAATTTGTGACTTAGAGAGAAGTCTCCAGTCGGAAAGGACTCTCGTCACGAAATTTAGAATCGATAGTGCCATTTATAAAATCTCTCTCGAGGATTTGACTTTAGATTATAACCGTGAGATACTTGAGTCTGGCATTAGAGGATCCAGTCTGTCAAACAAACTTGTGTGTCTTCAAAAATCCCATGAGGAACTTAACCGTGACCATGGAGAGCTCACAATCAAATTCCAGTTACTTTCGGAAGAAAGAACTAGATTGTTTTCAAAAATTCAAGAGCTTGAGGACAACAATTTGAAAAGAGGACAATCTGAACAGACTCTGAGTATTCTTACCCAGCATGCCAACAAGAATCCTTTTTATAAAGCTAAACCCGGCCTAGGTCTATTTGAAAATCATGTTTTAGAAAATGCACCTTCACATCTGTATAACTTTGAGGATATGGCCGCCTCCAAGCCCAAGCCTGCCCTTATAGGAGGACATGTTACCGAGGAATATGTTAGACAGACCGTCACATACACCGAAGTAATAAACGGTGAGACCATCACTAGAACCACAAGTCCGTCAAACAGTGCCTCAGGTAGTCCGCCCACGAGTCCCGCTCCAAATAGACCTATCTTTGTCCCTGCTAGTGATCCGACCAACACCCACCCTACGTGGGAAGGCATTAAGGCTAGAACCCCTCGTGTAGCTATGCCTCCCATCAACTACACCGACCTGAACACTAGTTATGACACTAGGGAAATGAATTTATCAGAGGAGACCTTAGTCAACCCACCCGAGGATGTTTCCGCAACTAAGAGTCCCGACCTAGTTAAGCCAGAAAAGGAGGTGTTTGAACTTAGACTGAAAGCCATGGACTTAGATGCCTGTCAACATCAGATTTTGAATCTAAGAGCGATTGTCTTGGAAAAAGACACCTTGGTTCACACCCTGGAAAAGAACTTACTCGAGGCCAACCCCGAGAGAATTAGGCTTTCTTCGAAGTGTGAGACCGCAACCTCTGCCTTTACTAATTTCAAAATCAAGGTTGCGGATCTTCAAACGCGATACATCCTCAAAGGCATTCACTTTGAAGTTGCAAAAGAAATCTTTTATAATGAAAGGATGATGTATCGGCAATCTTTAACCAACCAAGGAGTGTCAATTTCCCTTTTGAGAAGGAAAGTTATGGACTTTGAAAACTTTTACTCTCTGGATTCTGATGATGATACGACTTATCCTGTTCTTAACCATAGTATGTCAAACCCAAAGCCCAAACCAGACCTGGATCCCAAGGTTACATATGATGTGAAAGTATTTTTGGACGAGGGTGATAACACCAAAATTATACATGTTTTGGTTGAGCTTAATTGTATGACTTTACCCCATTTCTCACCCGTTTCTGATCATTTCACTCACCGAATGAGCTTATTATTGATTATGTAGGATTTGGAGGCCGTGAAACGGAAAAGTACGAAAAAAGGCGAGAAAACATGGAAAATGTGCAACATCAATCCAGTAGCCATCTGGCGTCCGCGAAATTCCAGATCTGGCGCCGCCAAGTTCGACAAAGATGAAGACCAGGGTTTGACCTAAGTTCTTGGCGCCGCGAAACCAGCAGTCTGGCGATCACCAAATGGGCCCTGGACGTTTTCTTTTAAATACCAGCCTCCTCCTTCAGTTCAGAAGAGACACGAATACTCGGATACTCACAGAGACGCATATACGGGGAGAGTGAAAGTCAGAGTGGTACCGATACGCTGCGGGGTTCGATCTTTGATCATCCGTCGTTGTATTGTCGGTATCATGTCTACTATCATGTTTTCTGTTTACATTATGATTAGTGAGTAGTCTTTTAATAGTGGTACTTGTGATGATCGATGAACCATTGTGGATGATGATTTTATAATTAATGTTTATTGGTTGGTTTTTGGTTGATTGAATGTGTGTTATGGTTCCGTTCTGGTTATTATTGTTTGGTTATTTGAACTCATTGGTTGGGTGTATCTGTTTGACCAGAATAGATAGACTCCGATAGGATAATCAACCTACCTTAACCTACCCTTTGACCAAGAGAGTTGTGTTAAGTGGTTACTTGGACCGAGAGTGACCTGGAGGTAGAAAACCATGCAATAGAATTAGGATCGGATTTCCGGAACTAGGTTGTCTGACAAACGACCTAAGTATTGGAGCTAGGAGGACCAAGACCTAGTTAAAGACCATAATCAGTACATGTTAGGGTGTCCTAGACTTAAATTCCTACAATAACCAAAACAACCAAACCTTTGGCCTGTTTAGATCATCCACTTGGGGATTCACTATTCCATGATAAGTGCTACTGTTTTCCGTTATATAGTTCTTAATTAATCTTTTTAATCGCTTTCTTAGTTCGTAGTTAATTTAGTTGTCTTTTTAGTATTAAAACCTTTTTCATAAAAACCCCCTAAAAGCTTTAGGTTAATTAAACTGATTTAGATTAATAATCTACGATAACTTGACCGTTCCCAGTGGTAGATACGATACCTGGACTTTCCTACACTATATTACTCACGATCAAGTACGCTTGCGTGTATATGTGGTAAGACAGTGGCTAGGCATTAGAGGTTAAAACTTGTTACACTTTTTATGTATGATAATTACCGCATCAAGTTTTTGGCGCCGTTGCCGGGGAACGGTAGTTGTTAGATTTTAGTCTTTATTAGTTTTGTTAATCGATCCTTGTGAGGGATTCTTTCCCTTGCAAGTTTTTCGCTTTCTAGTTTAATTAGTTATTTTTATTTTTATCTTATCTCTTTGTTTCCCGCAAGTTGCCCATAACCGTTTGTTGTGGTTTCAGTCACGGCAGACTTGTTAAAGCCATTTGAGGACCCGGAGGAGAGAATTCAGAAAAAGAAACAAAAAGAAGTTAAAAGCCAACAAAGTTCGCCCGAGAGCTTTGATTTTTGAGATGGGAGACGAGGCACCGATGTGGACCACTAGGAGAGCCGCTCCAACTGTACCCACCAATCTGATCACGAAGTCGAACCTAAACAAGGAAATCCCGGGGAAGCTCCTTCACATGATCAAGGACCTTACCTTCGACGGGAAAAACAATAGCAATCCTATCGCTCATATGGAAAACTTCGTGGATATATGCGATCTGTTCAAAACGGAGGAAGGCCGAGATGATGCGATTCGCCTCCGAGTCTTTCCTCTCACACTTACCGGAGAAGCTAGAGCTTGGTTGCGCTCGTTAGAGCCAAGTTCAATCACCACTTGGGAAGGACTTCGTTCAAAGTTCCTTTCCCGATTCTTTCCACCATCTAAGATCGACAAGTTAAGAGCCGAGATCCGATCCTTCCAAAGAGATCCGAAGCATGGGAACGTTTCAAACACCTTCAAAATTCGTGCCCGAGTCACGGATTGAATAAGAGTGAACAGTCCAAACTTTCTATAGTGGGCTTGCTTATTCTTCACGCGCTACATTGGATTCATCTGCCGGAGGTGTCTTTATGTACAAAACGCCCACGGAAGGTTACAAGCTCCTCGAAGACATGCTCATACACAACATAGATTGGAGGACGGACAAGCGCTTGCAAATCCCGAGGATGGCCGGGAAAATCTCAACCGACTTCGATCCATCCGATGAACTAGCCGCTATGAAAAACCAACAGGTAAAGTTTGAATGCAAAATCGAAGAACTAATTAAATATGTTCATGCTTTGCAGGTTGGATGCGAGGAGTGCAATGGACCACACTTGACAAAGGATTGCCCGAACCGACCAATGATGACACCCGAGGAGGTGAACTATATCAACCGAGGCAATTACCAAGGGAGGTGGAACAACAATCGTAACTTCATTCCTAGACCTCCCGGTTTCTTTGCACCAAATCAACAAAACCAAAGACCGGATGGAGAGCCACGTGTTTCTATCGAAGATCGGATTGTCCAATTCATGGATATGCAAAAGAAGCTAAACGATGAGGTAAGTTCATACTTACGTAACACCAAAGTACTATCCAGAATTTGGAATTGCAGGTTGGACGTGTTTCGCAAATGCTAAGTGAAAGAACTCAAGGGAGTTACCGACGGAAACACAAGTCAACCCGAAGGTAGAAAACGTGAAACCGATGCTCATGATGACCGGAGAACCATCAAAGAAGAAGTGGACGGACATCTACACGAAGAAGTATGTGGAGAGCGACGGTGGTAGTGAACCCGATTATGCCACGGATTACGACTCGGAAGGGTTCACCATTTCGTTCGAACATCTAGGACTCAAAGGACCCGTTGCTTCAAGTGATGATGAGGAGGAAGATGGAAAGCAAGGAGGATACGCGGAATTCATGATACCGAAGAAAGAGGATAAAGGCAAAGAGAAAGAGAAGGAAAAGGCACGGAGGATGACCTCATATACATTGCACCTATCAAGCATGATCCAGGGAGTTACAACTTACCTATTTCTTGTCATAAATTTAAAGGTCTTGCTTTGGTAGATTCAGGTGCCGCACTTAACATGATGCCTGTTGGTTATTGCAGGAAAATGGGAGTTAAAAAGATCATTCCAACAGACTATCAATACTGAGGAGTGAACGGATACATGACAAAGCCGTTAGGAATAGCGGAAGGAGTCCCAGTTCGCATTGGCAACTTTGTCTACTATACGGACTTTGTCATAGCTAACCTTCCACAGAACACGGAGATCCCGATAATCCTCGGGAGATCTTTCTTGCACACCGCTCAAGTGAATACCGATATGCGAAACCAAGTCACGAGCATGGGATATGGAGAAAATCGGATTTACTTTGATCCTAACGGAGAGCCGGTCACACTTCTCGATGAACCGTATGAAGATCCTTCTCTGGCCTACAAGAAAAGCACGAACGCCCGTTACTCCCTCATGAACGTGGAAAGAAGACGGAGGATTATCCGAACCCAATACGTCAAAAGGAGCAAACAACCAATGGGTCGGGACCCTCAAAGAAGGAATACCGGAAGAAGAAGGGGTCGTCATCCGACGTGCCAAGAAATGAGCCGAAAAAAAGGGGTCGAGCTCTAGACCCATTAAAAAACGAAGCGCTTCTCGGGAGGCAACCCGAGCTTTTTCTTTCTTTTTGTATTTTTAGGTTGTTCGTGTGTGTTTTTACTAATATTTTTGTTTGATATTGCTTAGTTAACCTTACAGAGGGAATAAGAACCAAAATCGAGCAAATCCGACGCGCGATGTGATTTTTGAAAAGTTGGAAACAGAAGCCAACTCGCGATCGCCAGTTTTCAAGTTTGGCGACGCGAGGTTGGTAAGTCGTGGTAACAAGTAAAATTTTTCGAATCTCGCGACGCGAAAGGGTTGTTTCGCGACGCGAAGCTTTAAAAATTAGGGTTATATTTCAGAAACTGCCTGTTTCGCGACGCCAAACCCTGGGTTTGGCGACGCGAAGTCGGGGCAGACGGGTTTTTTAACCCTCTTTTCTCACTTTTTCAAAAGAACACAACCCTAATTTCTCTTAGGCGCCACGAAATCCTCTCACGTCTTTGCGAAATCCGACTTCTTGAGCTTCAATTTCTTCATTCATCATGACTAAGGTATGTTTCCCAACTTTAATTTCATGAGGATAACTTGATTTGGTAATTGTAGATCTTGCTTTGGGCATCAATGGTGTTTGTATGCTTATATGATTTTGACATTGTTCTTGATACACCATTGATTGTTTAATGCTTATGAGTTGATGCATGCCTATTTTGTGATTGAAATTTTACTCTAGCATGCTTGATGATTGTTTAATCTAGTGATTGTGCTTTGATGATAAGTGTGGGGATTTTGATGATATCAAAATCCCCATTCTTGTTTAGCTAGATTAGTTGTAAGTGAAGTTGGACTAAAAGTTCAAGTGTAGGGATGTTCCACATCCCCTTTGATCTTTGTTCTTGGTTTATCATTTGCTAGTTGAACTTTTTAGTCGTGGAGGTTTTGTCTCGTTGAGTTTTTTGATGTGAATGAACCTTGTCTTGTGTTTATGGATTAAATCTTCTAAGACAATGGTATTTGAATTTTGTAGAGACAAAGAACCCGATCGTCAACTTCCACCGCAACCAACTTCTATGCACCGGATGGGAGCCACATTTTCACCTATTTCATGAATGACCCAACTTTGAACGGTCCGAAACGGGAGGAGTACCGGGATACCGTTAACCGGCTTCTCACCGTCAGGTTTTGATAACGAGGAGAGTCGACTGGAACCTTCTTTGATCGATGAGTGTTGAGAACAACATCAAGTCGATACTCGAGAAGCACGCCTACGATGAGGATGGCACCGAGTACTATATTTGCCATGCATGGGAACGAGTCTTCAACATTGCCGAGACCCTCTATCGCGAGCTTATCGTTGAGTTCGTGGCCACGTTCCGTTTCGACGCAATCAAGGCCCTTGAGGAGTTCTATCAGTCATGCATGACGTTCTGACTCGGTGGGGTTTGGAGATCGCTTTCCTTGGTCGAGTTTGCCGTTGCCTTGGGGATATATACCCAAGATGAGGTTGATGCTCCAGGATTCGTGGAGTACATGTGGGCGACGCAAAAAGGCCGGATGGTTTTAATCCTCAGTTGGCTTGGGCGATTCTAGGTGAAGGTGATTATGGCGGTAATCTCAAGGTGAAGGGTTTTCTTGCTTCTTCGGACCGACTTCTGCACCGTATGCTCATTCAAGCGGTGAATGCTCGTTCCTCGAGTGAGGAGAAGTTTCGGTTTATGATCTATGGCTTCTTGAGCAACTCACCACAGATGAAAATATCCAAATGCTCGTATCTCATCGCCGTTCAACTTGCTAAAGGAGGTGGTTATCGAGAGGGTAGCCGAATGGTTGGTGGCCAGTACATGACGCTCTTGGCCAAGCACTTCGGTATCCTTACCGAGGGTGCCATTGCCTCGATGACGAACCTTGGGGAGATGGGATAGATCGACATGGACCAACTCCGTGGCATGGGTGTAGCGAGGGTTGAGCATATGACCGGAAGGGATTATAAACTCATGGATCCATAATCCTCAAGCTTATGGGATGAGGAGTCAACCGAGGGATCAAGCAAGGAGCACGCATGAGACCGGTGGAACGAGTGGGCGAGTGCGGGAGAGTAACCAGCGGAATGGACGGCATATTCGGGTTACCAAGACTTGAGTAACCGACTCTCGGAGATGTCATTGTCTTATGGCCGTCATCATCAACATGTGGAGTACAACACCGTGGAGCCTCTTCACCAAGCAAATTGGCAAAGTGGAGTGATGAACCAAATGGCCTCTCACTTCGGTATTCAACCGAATACCGCCTATGCTCCATCACCTTTTTGGCCATACTCCGAGGATGCTCCGCCCGGTTACCCGACTTTTGAGGATTGGCAAAACCAACCTCGTGGCCCTTACTGATCTCTCTCTTTTAATCTCTCATTCGATATGGTTGTCGTAAACAATTTTATTTTTCGTTTGCGTGGTTTGTGTTTTGTTTGGACAACTTTTTATTTTTGTTTGGTTTGTCTAGGATTTTAAGTAATCTTTAATTGCTTTAGTTTGGTTTATTTTGTTTAGTTCGTTTTTACGTTTTTACTTTTTCTTTTTGGTAGTAGATACAACGATCTATGATCTATGATCGAGCACGATACTTGGAACACTCTTTCAGATCAGAACAGATTTCGTCACATAAACCGGGAAGTTTCTCTTTTTCCCAATTACTCCATAATTGTTTTGATTGTTGCGTTGAGGACACTGCAAATTTTAAGTGTGGGGAGGGGGTTATGTAGACTTATCTGTTTAAATGAGTTCACTTTTTGCTTTATGGATTATCGTTTTTCAAATTTTTTAAAGCTTTGAGATTTGACCCCAATTTTTTTCGAAATCTGAGATTGTTTTTTGAGACTGAGTTGCTTGCATAGGAGAACACTGAATAGGATTAGTTGAGTAAAAGGATGCCTTGGAATACTGATTACCATGAGTGCCTCACCAATTCCATTGAGAGATTGAGCCTTAATTGTTATTTATTTCGTGAGGAATACCGACTTTGACCCAAGGTAGAACTTGTCATTTGAATGCTTGTCGAGACCACATAAGAGAAGTATTTATCACCATTGCATTGATAGAGGCCTTCGTTTCTAACCCTTTTAGCCTTCGTCAGATAACCTCACGTACCATAAGGTTATTTGATTTGCCTAGCCTTTGATTAAAAAGTACTCATCATTAGTACTTCATCCCTTGTAACCATTTTGAGCCTTAGCCTTTTCATTTCTTTACCCACTATATCTTTTATCCTTTAGCCTAATTGTTTTATTTATCTTTTGGCCGTAACTTAAATTTGATTCTTGAGATGTTTTGATCCAGTTTTTCAAATTGACAACTTTTATGGGATTGAGATTTAAAAGAGCCCAAAAGCAACATAGTTGCTGCTCTGAAAAGAGAGGAAAAGAAAAGAAAGAGAAAAATATTTGAGACTCAGAAAAGAAAAAGAATATCAAAAGAGTCGAGAATGTTGGAAAAAAGAAAAGAATGTGAGCTGAAAAGATTAAAAAAGAATTTGTGCCCCAAATAAGCCATAGGCTTAGGCCAATTCTAAAAGAAAAGAGAGGAAATGCTCATCCCAAAAGTTTCATTGTTCGAAAGTCAGATTGCTTTACTGTTTGGATCATTACTGATTGAGTTTTCAAGTTTTTGTTACAAAACCCTTAGTCGCTTATATATCCTTTATCCTACCCTTAACCCTTAGCCTAATGTTACAACCCTAAAGTCCTCTTGCGGTTGACAACTTCTCAGTGGTGGAGATTAGATTTGGTGACAAGCTTATGCATGCGGGAATTAGTCGAGTATTGGTGTGATCACTTACATATACACTTTTACCCCGAGAGATACACTTTATATGATTATTCATACTATGTGAGGGTGAAAGGTTGATCTTGGTATCCGATTGCTTGATGAGTCTTGTTTGTGTGTTCGATTGTGTGAGTATACTCTGTTCTCTTGGATGATCTTGGGTGGAGATAATTTTGGAGTTATCTTTCTTATCTTTTAGTCTTTTGATTGAGGACAATCAAAGCTTAAGTGTGGGGATTTTGATAACACCAAAATTATACATGTTTTGGTTGAGCTTAATTGTATGACTTTACCCCATTTCTCACCCGTTTCTGATAATTTCACTCACCGAATGAGCTTATTATTGTTTATGTAGGATTTGAAGGCCGTGAAACAGAAAAGTACGAAAAAGGCGAGAAAAAGTGGAAAATGTGCAACATCAATCCAGTAGCCATCTGGCGTCCGCAAAATTCCAGATCTGGCGCCGCCAAGTTCGACAAAGATGAAGACCAGGGTTTGACCTAAGTGCTTGGCGCCGCGAAACCAGCAGTCTGGCGATCGCCAAATGGGCCCTGGACGTTTTCTTATAAATACCAGCCTCCTCCTTCAGTTCAGAAGAGACACGAATACTCGGATACTCACAGAGACGCATATACGGGGAGAGTGGAAAGTCAGAGTGATGCCGATACGCTGTGGGGTTCGATCTTTGATCATCCGTCGTTGTATTGTCGGTATCATGTTACTATCATGTTTTCTGTTTACATTATGATTAGTGAGTAGTCTTTTAATAGTGGTACTTGTCATGATCGATGAACCATTGTGGATGATGATTTTATAATTTAATGTTTATTGGTTTGTTTTTGGTTGATTGAATGTGTGTTATGGTTCCGTTCTGATTATTATTGTTTGGTTATTTGAACTCATTGGTTGGGTGTATCTGTTTGACCAGAATAGATAGACTCCGATAGGATAATCAACCTACCTAACCCACCCTTTGACCAAGAGAGTTGTGTTAAGTGGTTACTTGGACCGAGAGTGACCTGGAGGGGTAGAAAACCATGCAATAGAATTAGGATCGGATTTCCGGAACTAGGTTGTCTGACAAACGACCTAAGTATTGGAGCTAGGAGGACCAAGACCTAGTTAAGACCATAATCACTACATCTTAGGGTGTCCTAGACTTAAATTCCTACAATAACCAAAACAACCAAACCTTTGGTTCTGTTTAGATCATCCACTTGGGGATTCACTATACCATGATAAGTGCTACTGTTTTCCGTTATATAGTTCTTAATTAATCTTTTTATTCGCTTTCTTAGTTCGTAGTTAATTTAGTTGTCTTTTTAGTATTAAAACCTTTTTCATAAAAACCCCCCAAAAGCTTTAGGTTAATTAAACTGATTTAGATTAATAATCTACAATAACGTGACCGTTCCCAGTGGTAGATACGATACCTGGACTTTCCTACACTATATTACTCACGATCAGGTACGCTTGCCTGTATATGTGGTAAGACAGTGGCTAGGCATTAGAGGTTAAAACTTGTTACGCTTTTTATGTATGATAATTACCGCATCAGAGTGGTGATGATCCTTTTGGTTTGGTTCCCAAGAAAAAGAAGTTGTTGTTTTAAAACCCGAGTCACAAGCTTCTGGTTCTGAGAAAATATTCACTGTTGGGAATCGCAGGCTACAGAACATGCACAGCAGAATAAATACCCCGATTCCCAATCGAGGATCCAATCTAAACACAGACAGATACAAATAAGGGTGTTCCGAAAATTTACCTCTAATCGTGAATAACACCGGAACGCAAGTAGGGGATACACCGCTACTGACACCTTCACGAGATTAGCTGCTAGACCACTTCGGGACTACCTTGAAATCGATGGAGAGTGAGGAGAGAGAAGGAGGGTTTCAGGTTTTCTCTAGGGTTTTTTCTTTTAGGCTAAATGATTGAATCATAATGAAAGTGATAAGGGTTTTACCATATTTTTAACTATAAATATGGTAATTACCCATTAAAGAAAAAGCCCGATCAATTAAAAGCCCGATAAGGTTATTTAATTGATTTAAATCTTTTATTTAATTAATAACTATTAATTAAATAACTTAACCCTTTTAATTAATTAATTATCTATTAATTAATCCGATAAAATATACCAACTGATATTTTATTTAACTAAATAATAAATAAACTATTTTTATTTATTTCTCACTCAATAATTAATTTATACTTAATTAATTTTCCATAAAAACTGGTAAATCCACTTGATCTCTAATTGGTGTGCAGCGGTGTGACCTACTAGTGTCTTATAACATTGGACACGGTAAACCCTGTTACTATCTTGCACATAATCCTAACAATTCCCAAGGGTGCAAAACGTGTTGGTACATGACCGGGAAAAGTCAGTTAAGCCACACACACCTAAGGGACTCCAGAACAAGAATTCCAACTCTAACAATGCTTGTGCCTCAGTCAAACCCATCAAAGGTCTTGACTTTGATTCAAGTACTTTTGACGTGGGTGAGACGTCTCGGTTTAAAACCTAATCAACCTTTCAATTCCACTAAACCTTATTTTTCAAAACCGTCATCTGGAAAAGGTGGCAATCCATTTTCTGTTAAACCGTCCTCTAACTCACACCGTGCTTTGAATGCAGATGCGAGGAGGAAAGATGGTGGAAAGAATGTGAAGCCACCAAGAAAGGATCATCAAGAGAGAAACAACACTTTTCAACTTTCCCTAAGAAGCGTAGTCCTGGCCGTGCGGGTTTAGGCTATGCTCCACCTAGTGCAGGATTTCATTCGAACATGTCTGTAAACCGTAAAATGCAACTTAAACGATGCTTTTGTACGTTTCGTAATTGACATGTGCTTTATGTCTGATAATTTCTTGCGCTATGGTGTGACTAACTCTTTCAATGCTCCTAAATCTAATGTCAAATCTCGAAAGAGAAGGGTAAGAAAAAGAGGAAAAGCCTAAATCCTCTTCGTCAGTGGAGTCCCCTACGCCTAAGAAGAAATCCGAAAAGGGGACTGCACCGACTATTTCATCTATCTCTAAACCCAAAGGAACCCATTTGGCAATGGGTCCCTAAACAAGCTTAATCTGTGTTGCAGGTCAGTCATGTGTGGTACTTTGATTCTGGAGCTTATAGACACATGACTGGTCAGAGATCCTTCCTTTTCGACTATGTTGAAAGGTTTGAGGGATATATCAAAACTGCGGACAAGACACCGAAGCCGATGTTGGGTTATGGGGAAAATCACGGACGGAAGGTACATCATCAAGGATGTACGGTATGTCGAGGGATTAGCGTACAATATGTTCAGCTCCAGTCAGTTCTGTGACAATGGATACTAGGTGAAGCAATTTCTATACGAACGTGATGTGAATGATGAAGACAACAATGTCGTACTCAGTGCACGGAGAAACGGCCAATCTTTATTCCACTGTCTTCCGTTCAATCCCTCAGACACACCCTCAGTTTGAAGCACTCTCTCATCGAAGAATGCAATCTGTCTGCTCACTAAGGTGACCAAGGAGGATAGTTGGTTATGGCACCGAAGGCTTTGCCATCAAAACTTTAAGGACATGAACAAACTGGTTTCAAAAATCCTGGTCAAGGGACTACCGGAGGACTCGTCTTTCCAAGGATACTCTATGCCCTGCTTGTGAAAAAGGAAAGATGAAAAGAAGTTCACACCCTCCGAGAATAGATACAAACAGTAAAAGTCCCCTTGATATGATACACATGGATCTGTGTGGACCAATGAGAGTTGAGAGCTTGGCCAGAAAGAAGTATATGTTGGTTCTCGTTGACGAATTCTCAGGGTTCACCTGGCTTGAATTTCTCCGAGCCAAAACTGATGCTGCCGATCGAATCATTGCCTTCATCAATCGGATTCAAGTTCTCTTGGGTCGCCGGGTGAAGAAGTTAAGAAGTGACAACGGAACCGAGTTTCGCAATGCCAAGCTGCAATCCTTTCTTGAAGATGTGGGAATCTTCACAACTTCCCTACCGTGCGCACTCCTCAACAAAATGGAGTTGTGGAAAGGAAGAACCGGACGTTAGTCGAAGCAGCACGATCCATGATGGCTCATTCAGGCGTTCCTCAACAATTCTGGGCTGAAGCCGTCTCAACAGCACTCACGCAGAATCGGACCTTGATCGTTAAGCGGACCGGTAAAACCGCCTACGAGATGGTCGAGCAGCGTAAGCCAAACATCGATTACTTCAGAGTTTTTGGATGTAAATTCTATGTTTTAAATGACCGAGATGATTTGGGAAAGTTTGAACCTAAGTATGATGAGTCTATCTTCATTAGATACTCTCACACAACTCAAAGACTTATCGGGTTTTCAACAAACGGAACCAAACCATCTTGGAAAGCTCAAATGTTGACTTTTCTGAAACCGAAACTTATTCTGATGCAAGTCCTAGTAATCTGAATACCTTTCTACCTGAATGTCCACCGCACCACCAAGCACAGATTCTTCTACTAACTCCTTTGCTTTAGACTTTATAGACTCGCAGATTACGATCTACCTACTCTCACGGGTCCGATCGCAGTACCTGCTCATGCTGGTTCAACACTACTTCTGTGTCATCTGATGCCTTTGTGACTGAGCCATCTTCAAGCACTTCAACAAACTCAGTGACACCAGAGTCAGCGGTCTCTCCCCCAGAAGCTTCATCCGCTGCCTCACTGGAACCCGTCCGAGAACAGACACCACACCCTGTTCTTGCACCAATACCGGAAGACGCACTGCTACCCTCACCTAGTTCAGCTCAAAGAACCTATGCTCAGGTAGTGCGCGAGCCCCAGTTGGAGGCAGCACTACAGACTAATCTGGAAGAAGGATCATCTAGTGGGAACTAGGCAGAGGTCCTTGTAGTGCACGATGAGAACGACGCATCCAACAATCAACAAGCCTATGTCACTCTTCCATACTCAAGAAAGTGGACAAGAGACCATCCCCCCCCCAGATCATCGGGAGTCCCTCACAACCTGTCAAGACGCGATCTTCAAAGAATTTCGAAAACCTGATTTTATTCGGCGGGTTTCTTAAGTGACTTTGAACCCTCAGATGTTTCACAAGCTCTTACCGACCCTGACTGGGTTTTAGCGATGCAAGAAGAGCTAGCGGAATTCGAGAGAAACAATGTATGGCGCTTGCTGACCAGACCGTGGGGAAAGTCCATAATCGGCCTGAAGTGGATATTCCAGAACAAGAAAGACGAGAATGACCTCATTATCCGGAACAAGGCTCGATTGGTGGCCAAAGGTTATCACCCAGCAAGAGGGTATTGATTACGATGAGATGTTTGCGCCCGTGGCTCGGATCGAGGCCATTCGGATCTTCCTTGCGTATGCCGCACACAAGAACATGACGGTATATCAGATGGACGTCAAGTGTGCCTTCTTGAATGGAGTCCTTCAAGAAGAGGTGTACGTCGAACAACCGGAAGGATTCGTAGATCCCAGATATCCAAATCATGTGTACGTGTTGGATAAGGCGCTTTACGGTCTCAAGCAAGCTCCTAGGGCATGGTACGAAACTCTCACTGACTACTTGCTAGGAGTTGGCTACAAGAAAGGTACAATCGATCCCACTTTGTTTCTTCGGAGATCAGGTAGTGATTTAATCATAGTTCAGATATAGATGGATGACATTATCTTTGCATCTACGAAGCCTGAGATGTGCCAAGAGTTTGAAAACACCATGAAATCCCAATTTAAAATGAGCATGATGTGAGTTGACGTTCTTTCTAGGACTTCAAGTTCGACAACGCCTGATGGCATTTTTATAAATCAATCAAAATATGTTCATGATTTGTTAAAACGTTTTGATTTCGTTGGTTCAAACTCTGCGGCAACACCAATGCCCAAGAATTTTCAACTAAACGCTGATTCTTCTGGTAAACCGGTTGACCAGAAGACTTATCGGGCAATTATTGGTTCCCTCTTATATCTCACGGCTAGTAGACCCGACATTGTATTCTCCACGGGTGTCTGCGCTCGTTTCCAATGTGATCCTCGTGATTCTCACTTGTCTTCTGTCAAAAGAATCCTTAGGTATCTGAAAGGCACACCGGATTTTGGCCTTTGGTACCCAAAGGATTCTGGTTTTGAACTAATAGCCTATACAGACTCAGACCATGCAGGTTGGAAGCTTAACAGATAAAGCACTTCCGGTGCTTGTCAATTTCTTGGAGACAAGTTGGTGAGTTGGTCATCCCGGAAACAGAATTGCGTATCTCTATCCACTACGGAGGCAGAATATGTGGCCGCCACGTGCTGCTGCTCGCAAGTTCTGTAGATGAAAACTCAACTTGCTCACTTTGGATACACAATGCAGAGGATTCCCATTTACTGCGACTCCAAGAGTGCAATTCAAATCACGGCGAATCCGGTTCAACATTCTCAGACGAAGCATATCGACATCAGATATCTTTTTATCAAAGATCACGTCGAGAAAGGTAATGTTGAACTGTACTTTGTCGAGAGTGACTATCAGCTTGCTGATTTATTCACAAAGCCGTTTGATGAGAAGCGTCACTTCTTTCTCCTAAGTTTTTTGGGAATGCTAGACCTCCCTGCCTGAGGTCTAGGGGGAGTCGGGAATTCATTTAATGTATGCATGTGTGTAGGGGGAGTCTTTGAATGTTTGCATGAATCGAGGGGGAGTGTCGTGTCTATATTTGCTTGTTATGCTAACGTTCTCAGATCCATAATACCTTGGATACCATTTTGTACTTATTTTTGTAGGTGTGGATACTCACAACGACTTCTGGTTAATTCAGATCATAACTCGCACAAAACCCAGTTGAGACGTACCAGGTAAGTCTCTTTATTCGAGGATCGGGAGCTGAACTTGTAAATTTTGCGAACTTGAAAGTTCAGGGGGCGGTAGAGTACATGTTTTGAACTTACAAGTTCGGGGACTAACTTTGCCACTTTCTGAATTTTATGTCCAGGGACTAGTTTTGCACTCTTCTGAAACTTACAGTCCAGGGTCTGTTTTGAAAATTTTCTTAAACTACAAGTTCAGGGACTTGTTTGTAAGTTTCTTGAAACTTCAAGTCCAGGGGTTATTTTTGCCAAATGGTGAAAGTCGGGTTTAAGAGAGCCAAAAGAGAGAACCAAACAGTATTTTACGAGCCAAAAGCAGTCGAATTCGGTAAAAATATAAATACCGAATTCTGAGTTTTATTCTTCACACTTTCAAAAATTTCTTCAAGTTTTCTCTTTGAACTCACCCGGTAACCACTTCTCGCAACCGATCTCGAAGTCGCTCTTTTTTGCTCCATTCTCGAATCTGATTACATATATGCAATCCTGGTAAGTTTTCGAGCAACCCTTACGTAGTTATAACGTTTAATCTTATCGTTTAATTGCCTGGATCGAAGCCTAAAGTTTTAAACTTACCCGAAACCCAAACTTCTTGGAATGGGTTTTCGGGACGTTAAATCGATCCAAATATTCTTCTAAACTTAGTTTTTACTGATTTAGATTGAATGTAACTACTTTAGGGCTTCAAATCTGTGTTTTGGAGACGGTTTTTGAGCGAGAAACCGAAAGGTCTTGGTTTTCCGAATCGGAATATTCATCTTTTCCGATTCAGAAAACTTGAGTATTCAAGTATTCCGAATCCAAACACGAAGGGTATTCAAGTAGGTTTTCCAATTCGGAAAACCAGATAAATCCGATTCGGATTATCAGGTTTTCCGAATCGTGTCTTGAGCCTCGTATTTTTTTCAACTCTAATCTTTTCCGATTCGGAAAACATAGAACTACCCTTACGAGTTTCCGAGGTTTTCCGAATCGGTGTGTGAGGACAAGACTTTTAGGCTCGTTTTATTTTCTAAGTGTTATTTAGTTTCCCGATTCGGAAAACATGTTTTCCGAATGGGAAAACTCCCCTTTGTGTACATGATCTTTTCCGACTCGGAAAATACGAAATACCCACTTTTGGGTTTTCGAGGTTTTCCGACTCGTGCATAGTCGAGGGTATAGTCAATTTTCCTTAAGTGGTTGAAATCTTGTGAGATTCGAAAAATACTCTTTTCCGAATCGGATTATCTCATTTTCCGATCCGGAAAATGACATAATCCGAATCGGATTTCAGTATGTCCAAATTCATCAGTTTTCAACACTTGGCATTTTTCAGGACATCAACTAACTTAAAACTCTGTTTTGTTTGACAGAAATGGCTCGTCAACAAAACTCTCCACCCTCGCCGATCAACAACGCTGCTGATCGCGCACTGATTACTCGGGAGCAACTTCGCCCGATCATCCAGAACAACGAGTTCGTCGACTTGATGAACGTCGTTGTTCAAGACGACATAGTACTGGAGATCCTCAAGGTGCACCCGGTGGCCTATGCTATGCAAACCACCGTTGACGTGCCTCTCATCTATGTGCAGCAGTTCTGGTCCACCTCTCGTGTGGAGACCAGAGACGACGTCCTAACCCTCGTGAGACGTGTCGACCAGACCGAGATGACGGTCACTCTGGAGGACCTCCGACCAATCCTCCATCTGCCTGCTGCTAATCCGAGGCTCCGTTTGAGCCACTTGTATCCGGCCCCGAACTTTTTAGCGAGATTCTCGCTCTCGGGGTCTCGGCGAACCCAACTCAGAGGCTCAACGGCATCCCGCACGTCAGTCAGGGGATGTTGCCGCCACTCTGGTACACGCTCTTCAACCTGGTGAACAGATGCCTGTCCTCGAAGACACACAATGTCGACCGTGCCTCGACTCACATGTGGCATGTCATCCACTCTATCGCCTACGGGAGGCGAATAGACGTCGCACAACAACTTTGGCTTAGACATCGTCAACGACGTTGTGGAAGGACCAGCGCAGACTCGTCACTCATCCATCCCTTGGATGAAATTTATCAGCCTTATGATCCGTGACCACATGGATCGCAACCAGACCGTCCGTCGCCGATCCGGTCATCCGCGCTTCCAGAGCAAACAAATCAACCGGACGAACCGGCACAATAGAAGCCAGGACAGGTGGAGATGCCGATACCAGAGAATGTGTTGGACATGGCGGACCAGAGAGCAACGTGTGTAGGTATGTACCGAGTGTCTATAGGCTTAGAAGCCGCGTCCACGGACTCTCAGAACCGAGGAGCCATACCCCGGGCGCGCGACCCGTCCCTCCTAGAAGCCGTGCCACCGGCACGGCGGGCCAGAGCTCCAGTGGGGAAGCTTCTGGCTCGGGAGTGATGAGAGTTGACATCAGGGGCGAAGCAGGTAGAATAGTAGGTACGTCCGCCAGTCCACACATCGAGGGAGCCGAAGCCTACCAAAGGGCAGTTGAGTACCGAGCTCGCCGCGCCCGTACGCAAACCTATGTTGAGGAATCTGCACGCATCCTCCCGGAACCAGATGTCACGCTAGGCTACCGAGTCAAGAAATACACCGGGGTACTTCATCAATCCCTCAAGCCTCGACATCAGACGAATGCCGAACACCGTCGCCACCGCAACACACCGAACAAGCAGGTGAGGAAGTGGAAGATTCCCCACAAGAACAAGCACACTTACCATCACCTACACCAGCGGCCGCGGCTCTTCGCCAAACGGGCGAACCTTCAGGCGATCCTTCCGGAGACGACTCCGACGGTCACGAGTCCTCTGATCACACTCCATCTGACCGTCGTGAGGACGACGACGAGGCAACTGAATTGAGAAGGTAGATTACGGCTCCGACGAAGAGTTCACGGAGTCCGTACCAGCGAAGGGCGGGAAGGCCTAACAAATTGATGATGACGAGGCCACTTCCTCGTTCAACGATGACAGATTTTCCGACGATCTCAATCTTGGTGGAGATCTGCTTTCAGATGACCGAACCGTCGGTCAAGAAGAAGAAGGTGTTGAAGCTGTTTAGTCAGGCTGGGGTGAAGGCAGTGGTGATGAGGGTGTAAGAGAGGGTCATGAAAAAGAGATCAAAGACGAAGAGGTCCGATTAGATGAGCTTGGGCTCAAATCCAGGAGGCGGTCGAAGAAGAAGAGCTGCACAGGAGTTTAGATCAGGCTGTCCCCCTTAGCCTGCGTCCATCCCACACAGAGGCGACCCACACCGAGACCGGGCAGCTTATGCTGTCTAGTCAAGACGCTAGTAGCCAACTAGCGCATTTGCACACCCCTGCCAGCCACTCGACCATCTCTCAACAGATGGTCGTTTCAGTTTCACACAGGGAAATAGCACAACTTCCACCGGCCACTCACTTGGAGTCTGCCGGTGTTGAGCAAAGAGAGACCCTCCCCCACCTCTCGACTTCTTTGAGTGCACATCGAGTCATAGAGCCATTCCCAGGGACTTACGTTATCCCTTCGATTTTTAGGACACGATCGTGGTTACTCAAGCAGAGATCCCAAGGGACTCTGCCAGAACGGAGGTAGTAGGTGCGTCCGAAGACGCCCTTCGAGAATCCTCCAGAAGTCCTGGCACGGTCAACATAACGACAGCGGTGCAAACAGGCCGAGAGAGTACCTCTTTAGGTCTCTTCTCGTTAACCGGAGCTCACGAAGCACTGGGATTTGTACCACCGGGACCGGGTCTGACAGACTCAAGCAAAGTCTCTAAAGATGCTCAGGCAACACCAAGACTTTTAGGTCTGACGGATTCGGGTGGAATCCCTAAAACCACCCAAGTAACACCGGGACTTCAAGGTCTGACGGATTCGGGCAACATCCTTAAAGTCGTCCAATCACGAATACAAAGCATGGAGGAGGCCAATGCGGCTAGAGACTTGAGGGTAGAGGCGTTAAAGCGAGCCTTGGCCGAGACAGAGCGAAAGAGAAGAGAAGATCTTGGGGCATCCCGAAAGCAACAAGAAGACCGGGATCGGGAGCTCTACGAAATCAAGTGCAAGTTAAAGGGCAAGCACGTGGAGGATGCCCCGTCAACCGAAGCCCCGACTCCCTGTCAGTCCGAAGATGTCATCCGTCTCGCTCCTCCGACCTCGGGAAACATACCCGACATTCCTGGGTATGTCACGGAGGCGGAGCACGCCATCATGATCTCTTCATACACTACACAGAACGATCGTCTCTCCGCCCAGCTCGGCGCATTAGGGAACTAGAGGCTGCATGTCGGTCTCAGGCTCAGCCTTCCAAAAGGAGGCATGATGACCCTGACGACTCGGCTCCGGGTCCTCATGAGGGGGAGGTGCAAGCCACCAAAAGGCTTCGCATCGACGTCCCTCCAGTCTCCGATTCCGGTTCCTCCTCTGCTCTAGCTTCAACCACTACTCCATCGAGTGCCCCATCAGAGTCTGCCGCCGCCATTCCGTATGAACACTCAGATACGGAGACTCTTGATGTTAAGGGTTGGCACTACGAGTCGATCCGCTAGATGAGGTAATTCAGTTTCCTCATGAGAAGACAACGGTTGATGTCGACATTGTCCCCCAGAGTCGGCGCCAACGGATCCGAACAAGCTACAGATTCTGGAGGAAGCACGAAAGATCCTTAGGTCGCTTGCTCAGAGCTTACGGATCTACAAGAAAGGGGATGAAATTGCAAGGGACAACGACTACAACGTTTTTCTCTCCACGGTCGACTTTCCCACTTCAGGTGCGCCACACGCAATCACCACCTCCGCTCCTGATTCTCCAGCTCCAACAGTCATCCAGCTCAACTGGAACCACTCGGTCATCTTTCGACCGTTTCTCGAGGAATCCTTCTCGAGGATCTATCAGCAGGAAAAGCTCCACGTCTGGTCCCGAAAGGTGTACTTCGGGATCTCTCACTTCAAGAAGCTCAGAAGACAAACAGCGTACGTCCACCAGAGGGTATGCAACTGGTCACTCATGGTAAGCAACGGATTCGGTGTCGATTCACGAAGGTAACCGCAGTGCGTCCTTACAAGCATGGACACCAACTCTTCCTCGAATTCGACGTCTGAATGTATGGAACTGGCGTGCCCGCTGGAGAGCTGCAAGACTGGACGTTAACCGAAGCTCACCTAGATCGGATTCATCTCGAAGACCTCCTTGCTCTCATCAAGTACTTGCAAGGGCCGATCCTCCGCCCCAAGTACTATCCCGACGGCCTAGAAGTATTGAAGAAGTATGTCCGTCATACAATCACACTTGCGCGTGTGACGGACTATCAGTTAGCCATCGAGAGCCGCCAGCCCAAGGTCAACCTGCTGCGTCCGAACCTTCAAGTGCCCGCGATCATATCTTACTTTCTCTATCTTCCATCCAGAGTACCTGAGCACGGGCTCGTCTACTTGACCCGAAAGAAGAAAGAGCACAAGTTCATGCGCTTCAGCGAGCTTGCCCAATTCTGTGACGGCACCCTGCTCTACGTGTACAACGGGCTGAAGAGCAGGCTATTGATAGACCAAATCCCGCCAACAAAGCACAATGATGGGAAGTCAAAGATCTTGGAGGGGATGAGACTGATAGATGAGAAGCTGCAAGAGAGACTGATGTACCGAAGAGTGGAAGCCGCAATGAAGATGCAAGCTCGGATGATTGGAGACTGGGAAGAGTTCCTACAGCTGGCGAAGTGGGAACCTGAGTTGAAGCTGCCACCACCCTTCTGACTTCTTCCCAAAGGGGGAGATTGTTAGACCTTCAAAGTTGTGAAGAGTCAGAAGTTTATCTTTACATGCTTTAAGTAGTTTAATTTCATTTCCGTTAAACTTTTGGTTGTTTATTTGCCCCTTTTTAGAAGTCTTAAACTTCGGGGGCCTTTTATGTCATTTTGTAATTCTCTTACACTACTATATATAGTAAGAGATTATTAGGGTTTTATTCTTAATGCTTTGACAACTATTTGGGTGCAATCTCATTTTCAATATATTTTTATGTCACCATTGAAGCATTCATCAAGGTTTTTGTGTTCTTAATCTATTCCATCTCTTCTCTCTATTGTTTTGGGACAAAAGTCAAGTATTATTTTAAAGTAAAGTTTTAATCTTTTTCTTGTTTTAAAATAGCTTTCAAAAGAAAAACCCCCCTTTAGGTTAATTAAACTTTATAAGGTTTGTTTTGAATAACTTGACCGTTCCCAGTGGTAAGAACGATACCCGGACTTTCCTAGACTATATTACTATCGATCAGGTACGCTTTTTCCTGTGAATGGTGATTAGTTGAGGTTATTTTGTGGTTAAACTTGGTTCTGTTTTAATATATACATTTTACACCATCAAGTTTTTGGCGCCGTTGCCGGGGAACGGTAGTTATTTGATTTAAATCTTTGTAGTTTGGTTAATCGATCCATGTGAGGGATTTTGTCCCTTGCAAGTTAATTGTTTTCTAGTTAGTTGTTTTTAATTTTTTACTTTCTTTGTTTTTCGCAAGTTGCGCTTGATCGTTTGTTGTGTTTTCAGCAAAGGATTAGTGGAGCCTTTTGCGAAACTGGAGAGAGAGTTAAAGAAAAAGAACAAAAGAAATCAAAAGCCGGAAAAGCCCGTCCGAGAGCTTTAAATTTCGACATGGGAGACGAAGCACCTATGTGGAACACAAGGAGGACCGCTGCTACCGTGCCGACACGACCGATAATGAAGCCAAATCTAGAGACCGAAATCAAGGGTCAATTCCTCCACATGATAAAGGAGTTTACTTTTGACGGAAAAGGTGATAGCAATCCTATCACACACATCGAGAGCTTCGAGGAGATATGTGACTTGTTCAAAACTGAAGCAAACCAAGACGCAATCCGTCTTCGGTTATTTCCACTTACGCTTGTGGGGGACGCTAAAGCTTGGCTTCGTTCGTTGGAGCCTAGTTCGATTGCTACTTGGGATGACTTACGATCTAAGTTTTTGTCCCGATTCTTTCCGCCATCAAAGATAGAGAAGCTCCAGGCCAACATCCGTGCATTCCGACAAGATGAGGACGAGATGTTTTCTGAAGCATGGGAGAGGTTCAAACATCTTCTCAATTCGTGCCCGAGTCACGGATTCAACAAGAGTGATCAAGTCCAAACTTTCTATAATGGGCTGAATTACTCTTCTCGTGGTACTTTGTACTCATCCGTCGGTGGTGTGTTCATGTACAAAACTCCCACGCAAGGATACAATCTACTTGAGGATATGCTCATACATAACATCGATTGGAAGTCGGATAAGCGTTTGCACATCCCGAAATTGGCCGGGAAAATCTCTACTGATTTTGATCCATCCGAAGAGTTAGCCGCCATGAAAAACAAACAGGTAATTTGAACGTAAAATAGAAGAACTGATTAAAAGTGTTCATGCTTTACAGGTTGTATGCCAGGAATGCCATGGACCTCATCTCACAAAGGATTGCCCTAACAAGCCGATGATGACACCCGAGGAGGTGAATTACATCAACCAAGGAAACTACCAAGGGAGGTGAAACAATAATCACAACTTCAACCAAAGAGCGGATGGCGAGCAACGAGCATCACTTGAGGATCGACTCTTCCAATTTATGGAAACGCAAAAGAAATTGAATGAAGAGGTAGGCTCATACTTGCATAATCAACAAAGCGTAATCCAAAATCTTGAATTGCAGGTTGGGCGGATTTCTCAAACTCTAAGCGGAAGAACTCAAGGAGAGCTACCTACACAAACACTTGTCAACCCGAAGGTGGAGGCTTCAAAGACGATGCTTATGGTGGGTGAAGTCACAACAAAGAAGGCGTGGACGGACATTTATAATAAAAAGTACATTCCATCCGATAGCGAGCCGGATTATGCTACTGATTATGAATCGGATGGGATTTCCATTTCGTTTGAGCATCTAGGACTTCGTGGCCCCATTGAACTAAGCGATAAGGAAGATGAAGAAGAAGAGGGCAAACAAGGAGGATACGAGGAGTTCATAATCCCAAAGAAGGGCAAAGGAAAGGAGGAAGCAAAGGAAGAGGATGATGAGCTGATCTACGTTGTACCCATAAAACACAATCTAGGGAGTAATCGCTTACCTATTTCTATTTCTAATAGATTCTAAGGTATGGCTTTAGTTGATACGGGTGTCGCACTTAACATGATGCCTGTTTCATATTGCAGTAAAATGAAGATCAAAACGCTCACACCCACGGCATATCAGTATAGGGGAATCAACGGCTACATGACACGAGCACTTGGAATAGCCGAAGCCATCCCGATACGCATCGGGAAGTTTGTGTATTACACGGACTTTGTTGTTGCCAACCTCCAGAAGGACACGGAGATACCAATCATTCTTGGGAGAGCCTTTCTACATATCGCGCAAGCAAATGTAGATATGTGCAATCAAGTGACTACATTGGGATATGGCGATAAACGGATAGCTTTTAACCCCGATGGAAAGCCGGTGACACACCTCCCTTCATCTTACATGGATCCTTCCCAATGCTTCAACGAGAACTCTAAACGACCTCTACTTCCACATGAGCACTTGTCGAAAACGGAAAACTACCCTAATCCCGTCATGCAAAAAGAAGAGATAGTACTCGACACGGGATCATCTAAGAAGGGGTATAGAAGGAAGAAGGGCTCTTCAGCCCGTCGAGCGAAAAAATGAGAAAAGATTGGAGTCAAGCTCTAGACTCGGACAAAAATGAAGCGCTTTTCGGGAGGCAACCCGAGCTCTTTTTCGTTTCTTTTCAATTTGTCACTTTCTTTGTGTGTTTTTCTAATTTCTTTCTTTGATATTGCTTAGATAACCCATTCGGAGCATCGGAGATCAAAAACGAGAAAATCCGACCGGAAACGCAAAATTCAAAAAACGGAAACAAAAACATTTCACTAACGCGAAGTGTATAGTTTCGCTAACGTGAAACCAGTATGCCTTGGTTCAGGTAAGAATTTTCGAATCTCGTGGCGCGAAGGAGTAGTCTCGCGAACGCGAAGGAGGGTTTCATGGGCTTAATTTGAATTACTCACACTTCGCGATCGCGAAGCCTAGGCTTAGCGGCGCGAAGTTCGGCCAGACGGGTTTTTAACCCATGTTTTCTCACTTTTTCAAACACAAATTGCCCTAACTCTCTCTAGCCGCCGCGAAACTTCCTTCCCCGATGCGAAATCTCGAGTTTTTGTGCTTTAATTTCTTCAATCAATTGCATCCAAGGTATGTTTCCTACAATCTCATGGTTGGTTTTCATCTTTAATTTGGTAATTTGGTACAATTGTTGAGTTTAGTTGCTTGTGATTATGAATGCTAGATTACAATGCCTTTGGTGGATTGTATGGTTAAAGCAACTAGTTTGGTACTAAATTGATACTTATTGGTTGTACTATGTTGGAATATCCTTGGGGATAGATTTTTGGTAACCTAATTGGTATATGCTTGCATGCTAAGTGTGGGGAATTTTCCAAATTCCCTTCCACTTTTGTTTCACCAAATTAGGATTGCTAGTTTGTTTTAGATGGTTAAAAATTCAAGTGTGGGGATTTTTCCTTTTGGGCTTTTCATACTGTATATGGTTGAATCACTTGAATTTTTAGTTTGGATCGATGTTTTAATCATGTCGTGGGCTAAGATAATTTGAATAAACTAAGACATGGTTATTTGTTTTTTTTTTGTAGAGAACAAGGTCTACTTCCACTTCCGCATCCGCACCCAACTCGAACTACCGGGCGTCGGATGGCTCTCATGCATTTACATACTTCATGAATGACGCTACTTTGGACGCTTCCAAACAAACCGAGTACCGGGATATCATGGACCGGATTAAAACTCGTTCGATTGTGATTCTGAGGAGGACCGATTGGGCCACTTTGCAAGCTTTGGAGATCGATGGAGAGGTCAAGGCGACTCTTGAAAAACACGCCATCGGTGAACATGGTCACGAATACTACTATGCAAGGCTTGGGACCGGGTCTTCAACATCAACGAGGTTCTTTACCGGGAGCTCATCTTGGAGTTCGTGACCACCTACACTTTCAACCCGACCAAAGCGCAATTAGACTGTCGGGATAAGTGTATGACTTTTTCACTTGGCGGAATTTGGCGTAGCCTCTCTTTAGCCGAGTTCGGGGTTGCTTTGGGTATCTACACCCAAGCCGAGGTTAATGACCCCGGTTTTGATGAGTATATGGTGGCTACTTCGAAAACTCAAGACGAGTTCAACCCCAGGAAATTTGGAGCATTGTTGGTTGTGGTGAGTATTCGTCGAACGTCAAGGTTAAGGGTTTGAAGTCTCCTTTGGATCGGCTTCTCCACTGCATGTTGGTTCACGCGGTGAATTCGCGTTCTTCTAGTGAGGAGAAGATCTCGGTCTATCATCTTTGGTTACTTTTTGAGCTCTCATCGGAGGATCGCTACCCTAATGCACCCTATATCATCACCGTGCAACTTCAAAAGGCGGGTGGTTATAGGGGTAGTAGCAAAATGGTGGGTGGCCATTATGTGACACGACTTGCTAAGCACTTTGGTATTCTTGGCCGAGGTGCCGTGGCTTCGACGATAAGCCTAGGCGAGATGGGTCTCATTGACATGGAGCAACTCAAAGGCATGGGGGTGGTGAAATCGATCCGTACGTCGCATGGAATTCGGTACCATTGGGAGACCCGACCAGAGAGACAAGAACCGAGGGAAAGGCCGACGGTAGAGCATGGTGCTAGTTTGAGTGGGGCGGCGGCAATGGAAGAGCCGGCGGATTGGAATACGTATGCGGGATATCAAGGGATGACGCAACAACTTTACAACTTACAACTCTCCTTTGATCGGCATCATCAACGGATGGAGTACAACTCCACGGAAACACTCCACCAAACCAATTGGCAAAGTGG
Organism: Centaurea solstitialis; assembly: GCA_030169165.1. Classification (NCBI taxonomy): domain Eukaryota; kingdom Viridiplantae; phylum Streptophyta; class Magnoliopsida; order Asterales; family Asteraceae; genus Centaurea; species Centaurea solstitialis. Next base: position 39,286,366 of record CM058047.1, read on the forward strand.
AGTGCTCAACCAAGTGGCGGAGCATCTTGGTGTTCAACCGACAACCGCCTATGCTCCATCTCCGTTGTGGCCGTTTTCCGATGAAAGTCCGCCCGGTTTCCATCATTTGAGGAGTGGAGGTATCATCCTCGTGGCCCCTTTTGATCACGATATTTTTTTTCTTTACTTCGATTGGGTTGTTTAAGACAATTTTTATCTTGTTTGTTGTTTGCTTTTATTTTTTCGTTTTTAGGATATTTTTAATTGTTTGCTTGTGTAGGATTTTAAGTACTAGTTTTTATTACTAGTTCGTTTTTACTTTTGTTTTGTTTTTCTTTTTGGTAATAGATGAAACTGGTTATGATCGAGCACCGCGTATGGTTCCGGGAATCTCTCTTGATGGAAAAAGTCTCAAAACCCACGAAGTTTCTCTTTTTCCCATTACTCCTTACTTGTTTTTAATTGTTGCATTGAGGAACTGAAAATTTTAAGTGTGGGGAGGGGGTTTTGTAGACTTAACTGCTAATTGTTTGGGTTAACTTTTGCTTTTGTTTGAAGTCTATCGAGAATCTGAAAGCTTTGAAATTTGACCCCAATTTTTTTCGAAATTTGGGATTGTTTTTGGTCATAAGAGTACTTGCATAGGAGGACACTAAGTGAGATGATTGGAATATGAGTATCGCCTTGGATTTACTAATTACCATGAGTGCCTCACCCGATTCCTTTGAGAGTTTGAGCCTTAATGATTATTTGTTTCGTGAGGATTTACCAATTGAGACCTAGGGTAGAACTTGTCATTTGAATTCTTTTCGAGATCACATAAGAGAAGTATTTATCACCATTGCACTGATAGAGGCTTTCGTTTCAACCCTTTTAAGCCTTCGTTAGATAACCTCATCTTAAGGTTATTTAATTTGCCTAGCTAATTTGTTGAAAGTGTTCATCTTTAACACTTTATCCCTTGAAACCCATTTGAAGCCTTAACCTTTTCGTTTCTTTACCCAATTTCACTATATTATCATTTAGCCTATTTTTTTATCTATCTTTTGGTCGTGACTTAAATTTGAAGAGCTTGAGAAGTTTTGATCCATTTGTGTAGAATCTGACAAAATTAGAGGGATTGTGAAAGAGCATAGAAAAAAATGAAAAAAAAATATGGAAAAGAAAAGTTCAAAAGTCGACTTGAAAAAAAAAAGAAATATCAAAAGAGTCGAGAAAAGAAAGAGTTGAAAAGAAAAAAAAGAAAATAAGAAAGAAAGAAAAAGAATGTGAACCTAAACAAGTAATATACTTGGGCCAATTCTAAAAATGCTCATCCCGGAAATTAAAGTTGAAGTTAAAGTCAGATAATATTCTCATTGTCTTGGATCATTACTGATTAAGTTTTTCAAGTTTTTGTTGCAATCATTCATTAGTCACTCATAAATATCCTTTATCCTACCCTAATCTTAGCCTAACGTTACAACCCTTAAGTCCTCTTGACGGTTGACAACTTCTCAGTGGTGGAGATTCGATTAGGTGACAAGCTTATGCATGCGCGAATCAGTTGAGTAATTGGTGTGATCATTATATATACATACACTTTTACCCTTTGAGAGATACACTTGATGTTTACATATATTGTGAGGGAAAAAGGTGGGTCCTTAGCAAGCGAGTGTTCTTTGAGTCTTGCGTTGTGTTTGAGTATGTTTGTTGCTTTTGTGTTCCTTAGATGATTTCAAATGGAGATAGTTTTGGTGTTGTCTATCTTATCTTTCAATTCTTTGATTGAGGACAACCAAAGCTTAAGTGTGGGGATTTTGATAACTCCAAAATTATACATGTTTTGGTAGTTCGGTTTTGCAATGTTTGACCCCGTTTTAGCCCGTTTTCTGGATCTTTTACTCACGAAAGCTATTAAATATTGGTTTTACGGGTTTTGGAGACCCTTGAGCGGAAAAGTACTAAAAGTTGTGAAAAAGTGGGAAAAAGTGCAAAAAGTAAAACAGAAGTTCTTCGCGTCTGCGAAGTGGTAATTCTCGCACCGCGAAGTGGAGGGTTTCTAGAAGATTCCTGCTTTTTGTTGACTTTGCGTTCGAGTTCAGAGGTTTGGCGTTCGCGAAATGTTTAAAGACCCTTGATGGAATATTCTATAAGAAGTTGATTTAAAGAATTAGGGTTCGTTAAGTGGTTCGCGCCGCGAAGCTGCTCTTCGCGATCGCGAAGTGGGTCGAGCAATTCTTTTAAATACTGGTTCCAGACCTGTTTTGAGAGAAAAAAAATAGATAGCTTTTATTCCAGAGTCAGTTTGCAGTAAAAGAGAGAGGGATGATAGATTTTATGAGCGTAGACCGTGGAAAGATTGTTACTCGGAGTCTGCTTTCCGGTATTCGATCATCTTCAGTTTTGTTTATGTAAAAAATTACACAACTCGATGTCGTAAAAAACTTGTGTGAGGCTTAACCGTCGAGAGAAAGAAATTACAATCAATGATAAGTGCGAAAAAGTAAAATGAGACAAATAATTTGATGACGCAGGAAAAACCTCACGACGGAGGAAAAAACCTGCGGTCGACCTAAAAGATAAGTCGACAGAGCACTATGATCACCAATCAGGGGTGACGTCTTTCGAGTATACAGCTTTGATCGTACGATTACAAGTGAAATAACAACGAGATCGAATGTAAATTACAGATGATTATCAAGAATAATTGCTATATAACTTGTGAGCTTCCGATAGACTTCGTGTCCTGAAATGCTGACTTGATTCTTCTTTTATAGTAGCTTGAAAATAACGGTCCAACGGTATTGTGACTCATCCAGGATCGAATCGTGACTGTCCAACGGCTTTGTAGAGAATTAATGCTTGGTTGATAACCGTCCAACGGTGTTGTTGGAAGTTAATGCCTAGATTGTAACTGTTGCGAGAATCTTGCTTGTAACGGTCGATCTTGATACTGTCGAACGATACATAACTTATGACTTGCTCATTGTAATGATGGACTCCAACAAGCATGGCATAGTACTCAATCTCGGACTTTCTCGAAGGTGGGCAATTGTTAGATATGATAATCAGCTTTCCTGCATCAAAGATATAAACTTCGTATGTTTATTCGTTAGTACCGTCGTACGATATTATAGTCATCGTTCGACTTATTCGATGTATATGTTCGATGTTTAATGATCTTTGTTCGATAGTTCTTTTAGGTTATATTTCAGGACCTTATCTTAATACAGGACCATTGTCCTAACATTTGTCTTACGATTATAGTCGGTCGTCGTGCAATTGTGGATTTTTACCCTAACAATTTGCCCCCAAGATTTGGAAAATAATTCTAATTTTATCTAAATCTTTAGTTCGCTGGACAAGGAGTAAAAATACGTTAGTAAACGGTCGAATTAACGTTAGCGATATAGCCGTTATTTAGCCGTTGCCTCTGGACGCGTGTTTTCTAACGGCTAGTTGACGACGCGTGGCGTAATTATCTCTGATGACTCATATGATTTAGTTGCTATAAATAAGGCGTTTGATAATGAGAAAAGATTTTACAAATCTTCTTAATTTCGTAATCAATTTAGTGATATCGTAATCCGATTATATTTGGCAAAGATTTCGTGCGACTAAACCTTATAAGGTACCTCTTTTCTCCCTGTTTCATGCGTTTGAAGTCAATAGCGAATAAAAGTAATAGAGGTTTAGATAACCTTAGGTTTACACGTCTGCAAAACAGTTTAAGTCGAATAGATTTCATTATGTCGTCTGAAGTTAGAAGTTCGATCACTGAGAATTTAGAGGTGGAGGAACTGAGAGAGTTAGCCGGGCTTCCTGAGAATGCCTTGGTGAGGGTGGCTGGAGAAATCCGTCCAGCGGATGCTCCGACGGGCTTCTTTGCCCTGTTCGAGTATCCGTTTAAAGTCGGATTTCGATGGCCCTATTCTCCTTTAGCGAGAGCGTTCATGACCCGCTTTAATTTGTCTCCGGGACAGTTGATGCCCCAGTTTTGGCGTGTCGTTCATGTGATCGAACGGGTAACCAGAAATTGGGATCGTCCTCCGTTCTCAGTCGACGATCTTCTCTCGGCGTATAACGTGATCCGTTCTCCCTACAACCGTTTTGGGTTATTTCCAAGGGGGAGGAGCGATGCCATGTTGGTCCATGGTACCCAAGTAAACGATCGAGGATGGAAGGTGAGATACGTCTTTGTCCAAACGTCCTCGGTCGTGGGCGAGGAGTCGTGGGTCGTTCCTGAATGGAACAAAGGCGGTAATAAAACTTGCCTTGTTTTTTCTTTAGTTTACTTTAAATTATTTTTGTTTATTAACTCTTTGTTTTCTTCTTGACAGCGATCGACTTCTCGTTTGAGGAGACCACTGAGGCGATCGAGCGTTTCTTGAGCTATAGCGTGACCGATCGCAAGTATCAAACGTCGAAAGGGGGTGACGAGAGCGACGTTGAGCCTGAGGTGCAAGTGATCGAAGAGGCGGATATGGAAGGTAAGTATCTTACGTCATTGTCCTGGTTTGTAATATTTTCTTCTGATTCTAACTTTTCTTTACTGTGTAGGCTCAACTTCCAAGAAGGCGTCTACGATGGAAGCAGCTGCTCGCGCTGCCAAGAGAAAGGCTGCTGCCCAGGAGGGTCTGGTAGCTAAACATACGAGATCGTCGTACGTTTCTTTGGATACCCCACCTAAGGATGCCGCACGCAAGGCTGAAGGTGGGATAGAGGCTGTTCCTCATAGCTTCGCTCCTCCTGCGAAGGGAGCGGGTGCGTCGAAGGCCGACAAGGGCAAGGAGAAAAAGGGATCTGGTCTTACGACCATGACAATCCAGATGCCCTCTGACTTCTAGGTGGATGACGTCATTAGGACGAAGTCCACCTTCTCGGTCCTGGAGCAGTTTCATGTCCCTGCTCAAAAGGCGCGCATGGAGGAGGCCGACATCGAAGACCTGGATGCCTCCATCGCGGGTATCTCCTTCCTGGTAAGTCTCTGTCGTACGTTTTCTGCTTTTATTTTACTTGTACAGCTTCTAATTTTTCTTTTTTCTTTGCATAGGCTCTCCAAACTAGTCTTAGCCTCCATACACGGATGGCTAAGATCAAAGAGGAGATGGCGTCGAACCAGAATGATGCCAAACTGGCCAAGAAGGAGGCCGACAAGGCCAAAAAGAAGCTGGCCCAACTGTCCGATGAAGTTAATACTAAATCGGTCCAGATTGGGGACCTGGAATCTAAGCTGGAACTCAGCAAACGATTTCAGGTCCAACACCGAGAACGGCTGAAGTTGGCCTTGGACCATACAAAGGAGCTGGAGAAGGAGCTGCTGGTCGTTCGACGGGAAAAAGCTGAGAGAGAAGAAGCGCTGTCGTCCAAGATCCAGGAACTGGAAGAAGACGCCGCCTTAGTCCGTGTGGTCGCACGTACTGCGGTCATGCGACGGGTAGCTGTTGGGACTGTAACTTCTCAGATGGCGAAGGACGAGGTGGCTTCTTTCGTTTAGGTAATGGGCTCCGAAGATCTCCTTGACGAGGAAGATCTAAAGAACTTGGACGAAGAAGCAGCAACTGAAGATAAGTCTGCTGAAGTCAAGGATGTAGGTATCGGGGAGGAGGTTCCTGAAACCTCTGGATCCGCTCCTACGAATCCTTTAGGGACTAAAGAGGCTTCCGTCGCAGATCCACCTTCCACCGATGCTCCTTTAGAATAGTTTTTATCTTGTAATCGTAAAAAATTTTCTTTGTACTTTGCCGTTTTCAGGCAAAAATATTAATGAAAGAATTTTTGTTTGAATATCGTGCGTTTTAGCTTTTTACTGTTATATCATTATAACTTATATCGTGCGTTTAGCTTGTATCTTGCGTTTCAGCCTTTGTTTTTGCATGCGTTTGTTTTAAAGTCCTTAGACTTAATTTAGAAACGTTTCTTTTGTACTCATGAGAGTATTCGTGCGACTGGCGAGTTGACTTGCGCTCTTGCGAAATAATCGTGCGTTGCAGCAGTTTACTTGCGATTCATGCGATTTTTGTCGTGCGATTCCTGCGATAAGCATGCGTTTAAATCGTGCGATACTTGCGTTGATCGTGCGTTTCATACGATTTATCGTGTGATACCTGCGAAAAAGAATGACTAAGGGGTGGCCGTTGGCTTAGCGAACGGCGCTCCGATGCCTAAGTCAGTAATGGATAATGAAGGATAAATCATATGTAAATAGGTTTAGAAATAGTACCTTTTGAGGTGATGAGCGTTCCAACTTCGTGGGATTTCCATACCTTCTGTTGTCGTAAGTCTGTATGCTCCGTTTCAAATGACTTTGGAAATTATGTATGGTCCTTCCCATTTGATGGAAAGTTTTCCAGCGTTTGGCTCTTGTGTGTTTTGGAACACATGTCGTAAGACATAATCTCCAACTTGAAAAATTTTGGCCTTTACCTTTTTGTTGAAGTGTCTTTCGACAATTCTTTTTGTGCAGCCATCGTTCGTAGTGCTTTCTCTCGGAGTTCTTCTATAGCGTCCAGGTCGTAAGATAGATTTATTGCATTTTGATCATACGTGCGACTTCTGGCAGTTGGTAATTGAGCTTCGATTGGTAAGACCGCTTCACATCCATATACCAGAGAATATGGGGTTTGTCCAGTTGATGCTCTTGGTGTCGTACGATTTGCCCGTAGGACAGATGGCAATTCTTCTACCCATTTTCCTTTTGCTCCTTTCAACCTTTTTCGGATTGAATTGATGATGACTTTGTTGCTTGATTCTGCTAATCCATTAGATTGTGGATATATCGGAGTAGAAGTGATTAACTTGATTCCTCGTTTTTCACAGAACGTACGAGTCTTATCACTTATAAATTGTGAGCCGTTGTCGCACATGATTTCAGCTGGTACCCCGAATCTATAAATGATATTTTTCTGAATGAAAGATATGACTTCTTTATCCCGGACCTGTGAGAAAGCACCAGCTTCTATCCACTTCGAGAAGTAATCAGTGAGCACAAGTAGATAGACTTTTTGTCCAGGGGCTGGAGGTAATTTTCCCACGATGTCCATTCCCCATCGCATGAAGGGCCATGGAACTAGAACAGAATGTAAAGGTTCAGATGGTCGATGGATCATACCCGAATGTTTTTGGCATGCATCGCATCGTTGGACGTACGTTATGGCATCCTCTCGTAGAGTAGGCCAATAGTAACCTTGTTGTGAGATTCGGTTAGCAAGGCTTCTGCCCCCTGCATGATTCCCACATTCTCCGTCGTGCATTTCTTTGAGAATTTGATTGATTTGTACCTTACTTGTGACACATCGTAGGAGAAGTCCTGTCGTAGATCTTCGATAAAGTTGGTCTTCAAAAATTGTATTTCTTGAAGCTTTAGACCTTGTCTTTCGTGCTTCCATTTTATCTTCAGGAAGTTGGTCGTGCTTTAAATAGTTCCATATGTCGAGCGACCAATTGTAAATTTCTTCGTTCATCTGTACTTCATCGTTTGCCGCAATTGTTGGTGTTGTAAGATGAAGTATTGGAATATTTTCCATGAATGGATCGTGAAATGCAGATCCTAAATTGGCCAGTGCGTCAGCTTGCATATTTAAATCTCTTGGTATTTGCTCGATCAAAAATTGCTCAAATAGTGCGATCCGATCTTTAACGGCTTTGAGGTAACTCATCATTTTTGAATCTTTTGCTTGAAAATCTCCATTTACTTGGTTTACGACCAGTAAAGAATCGCTTCGAACGTGCAATTGTTTTACCCCCAGTCTAAGAGCAATATCCAGTCCTGTGATCAAAGCTTCATATTCTGCTTCGTTGTTTGTGGCTTTGAATTCGCATCGTACGGAGTATACCATATTTCCCCCTTGTGATGACTTTAAGACAATACCTAATCCACATCCTCGTACGTTCGAAGAACCATCAACGTAGAGTATCCAAGGTTTGTTGTCTGAAATCATCACAACTTCGTCGCACGTCGTGGGTTCCAGTCCTGGAGAAAATTCTGCCACAAAATCTGCCAATACTTGCGATTTAATTGATGTCTTGGGTTTGAATTCAATGTCGAACCCACTGAGATAGATGCTCCACTTGGCTAGACGTCCTGTCAGTTCTGGCTTTCGAAGTATCGTCTTGAGAGGATAATTGGTCACAACAATGATATGATGCGACTCGAAGTAATGCCTTAGCTTCTTTGCTGCTGTCATAAGACCTAGTAGCAATTTTTCCATTGACGTATATCTGGTTTCTGCGTCGAGGAAAGATTTGCTTACATAATAAATTGGTCGTTGTCGCTGATCTTCCTCTCGCACAAGTACTGCACTTGTCGCATTTTTGCTCACTGCCAAGTACAACTGTAGACTTTCCCCTTCGACTGGTTTTGTCAGCAGAGGAGGTGATGTCATGTATTGCTTCAGCTCCTGCAAAGCTTTCTCATGTTCGTCTGTCCACAAGAAGCCTTGATTCTTTCGTAGGACATTATAGAACAAATGGCATTTGTCCGATGATCGTGAGATAAATCGGGTTAAAGCTGCCACTCGTCCTGTTAATTTCTGGACTTCTTTGATATTCCTTGGAGATTGTATCTCGGTGATAGCTTTAACTTGTTCCGGACTTGCTTCGATTCCACGTTGTGTCACCAAGTACCCCAAGAATTTTCCTGCTCGTACTCCGAAGGAACATTTTGTTGGATTGAGCTTCATCTTGTATTGTCGTAAGATGTCGAACGATTGCTTTAAATGCGCAACATGATCAATCGAACGTTCTGATTTCACAAGCATGTCGTCGATATAAACTTCCATCGTTCGACCAAGATGTTCCTTGAACATCATGTTAACCAATCTTTGATATGTCGATCCTGCATTCTTGAGACCAAATGGCATAACTTTGTAACAGTATATGCCTTTGTCTGTCATGAATGCGGTCTTTTCTTGGTCGTCCGTGTGCATCAATATTTGGTTGTATCCTGAATATGCGTCCATGAACGTTAACAATTCATGTCCTGCTGTTGCGTCAACCATGGCGTCGATATGAGGTAAAGGGAAAGGATCTTTTGGACAAGCTTTGTTTAGATCTGTGAAATCAATGCAGACTCGCCATTTTCCGTTCTTCTTTTGTACGACGACCACATTAGCCAAACATTCTGGATATTTGACTTCTCGGATCTTCCCTGTTTTGAGCAGATTGTCGACTTCATCGTTGATCACTTTATTTCGTTCGGGTGCAAACTTGCGACGTTTCTGCTTAATTGGCTTGAAAGTAGGATCCACGTTCAATTTATGCGATATAATGCTTGGATCTATTCCAACCATATCTTCGTGCGACCATGCAAAACAGTCTGAGTGTTCCTGCAAAAAAGATATAATCGTATTTTTTTTGTCTGGGGGAGCGAGGCTCCTACGAAGACCTTTCGATCAGGATGTTCAGGATCAAGGACGACTTCTTCTAGTCGAAGATCGTCGTTCGATTTCTTCCCATCCTGGCTCTGTAATTGCTAGATGTCCTGCGACTTTGTCTTCATCGTAATCTTGTAGCATTCTCATGCGACTTTGTTCTCACTAGCAATTTCTTGAATTCCCCATGGAGAAGGAAATTTAATCTTCTGGTGGTGTGTCGAAGGAATTGCTTTCATCTCGTGGATCCATGGTCTTCCAAGAATAACATTGTAGGCTGATTGGTAGTCCACGACATTGAACTTTGTTTGTTTGTTGATGCCTTTGGCAAAGACAGGCAAGATGATCTCTCCGAGAGTGTTCATCGGGTCTCCATTGAATCCAATCAGAGTAGTACTTCGTCGTACGATTTCTGATCGTTCGATTCCCATGACTTTAAGAGTATCTGCAAAAATAACATTAGCTGAACTACCTCCATCAATCAATATTCTCTTAGTCGAACAGTTTCCGATTGTCAACTGTATGACTAGAGCGTCATGATGTTTATGATGGACCCCCTGAGTATCGTCTTGATCGAACGTAATTGTCATTGCATCGAGTTCTTTTTCCGTTTTTGATTTGGCTTCTCCGGGGATAGGATGTTCATCTGGACCATCTCGTGCATGTCGTTTGGCAGCCAAATACGTAAGTCCGCACACTTCTGATCCTCCAGTGATGCAGTTTACGACTTTTGTATGAACCGGTGACGCTGGTCGTCCTTGCTCTTCGGGAATGAGGCCTTTTAAATGCCCCTTAGATTTCAAATAGGAGATCTCTTTCTTAAGGCTGATGCATTCATCCGTCGTATGAACATGATCGTCGTGGAAATCGCACCATCTGTTCTGATCTTTGTCCTTGCTTGGTTTATCAGATTTCTTTGGCCATCGTACGTTTGCATCGATCTTTCGTAGCGAACCCACCAGATCTTTTGATGTACCTGCAAAATTGTAAGTAGACAACTCTGGATATCGTATTTTAACAGTACCTTTGCTTGGTCGAGCTTTTGATTCATGTCGAGGATTTCCAATCTTGTTTACTCTTTTGTGCTTAAAATCATGTTTTTGAGCACCAAGAGGTTTCTTTTCAGCAGAATGCTTTCGTCGAAAGAGAGCATCGTCCTCTATTCTCATGAAAGCTAGTGTTCTAGCTCGTACGTCGTCGAAGTTTTCCGGCGGATATTTCGTCAATTCCAGATATAATCCAGAGGAATCTTCTAATCCACGCTTGTATGCCTCGATTGCGGTTTTCACGTCGCAATTCTTTATTTCAATCATTGCTGCGTTGAATCTGTTGAAGTAGTCGCGGATTGTTTCTCCGGACTTCTGTACAATATAGTACAGGTCGATGGTCTGCTTCTCCATCTTACGACTGCTAGCAAATTGTCGAGTGAATTGGTTCACCAATTCTGCAAAGGATCCGATACTCTTTGGCTTTAAGTTGATAAGCCATTGTAATGCTGCTCCTGTTAGAGTTGATCCAAAGCTTTTGCACATGCAAACTTCTTGATATTGCGCCGGTATTGGAACTGTCCACATAAGTTGCTTATACTGTGCTATATGTTCGACTGGATCTGTGATTCCAGAATATTTTGTTGCGAAAGCTGGAATGGTATATTTCTTGGGAACGTCGACAAGAGCTAATTCATCGACGAACGGTGAGGCCTGAAATCCAGTTTTAGGTTCAACTTCAACAGGTACTGCTGCTCCGGGTAGCTTTGTGAGTAATGCGAACAGCTTTTGATTCTGTTCTTCCAGGGATTTCAGTCGTACGTTCAGAGGATCTTCAACAGTTATTGGGATTGTTGGAATACAATTAGAAGAGATTCCGGTACTGGGTGGTATTGTCGTATGAACGGTAGAATTAGCAGCTGTGGGTATATGACCAGGGATAGGAATCTGTTGGGATTCGTTATTGAAAGGTTCGAACGTGAACATGGGTGCTCCTTGAGGCATAGGAGGTGGACCCCGAGGCATAGGTGGTGGGCCATGAGGTATTGGTGGTGGAACTTGTGGTAAAGACGGTCGTACATTGTTGTACTGTTGGTTCACAGTCGAGAATGGCACTGAGGCATTGAACTGTGGTCGAAGTGGTGGTCTTAGATGTTGAGGAGGATAAGGAGGAGGAATAGACATCGGAATAGACATCGATGGTCCTGGCAAAGCTCGAAGACGTTGAATTTCGTTATTAGCTTCTTGCAATTGTTGTTGTAGAGATGCTATGAATCCGTTATCCATTATCCTGCGCAAATAGCTCAAAGAGAACTCAAAGAAAAGGTTAGTACTAAGGCGCACTTTTCACCGAATGAAATTTTTCTCAAAACGGAGCCCCACGGTGGGCGCCAAACTGTTTATGTAAAAAATTACACAACTCGATGTCGTAAAAAACTTGTGTGAGGCTTAACCGTCGAGAGAAAGAAATTACAATCAATGATAAGTGCGAAAAAGTAAAATGAGACAAATAATTTGATGACGCAGGAAAAACCTCACGACGGAGGAAAAAACCTGCGGTCGACCTAAAAGATAAGTCGACAGAGCACTATGATCACCAATCAGGGGTGACGTCCTTCGAGTATACAGCTTTGATCGTACGATTACAAGTGAAATAACAACGAGATCGAATGTAAATTACAGATGATTATCAAGAATAATTGCTATATAACTTGTGAGCTTCCGATAGACTTCGTGTCCTGAAATGCTGACTTGATTCTTCTTTTATAGTAGCTTGAAAATAACGGTCCAACGGTATTGTGACTCATCAAGGATCGAATCGTAACTGTCCAACGGCTTTGTAGAGAATTAATGCTTGGTTGATAACCGTCCAACGGTGTTGTTGGAAGTTAATGCCTAGATTGTAACTGTTGCGAGAATCTTGCTTGTAACGGTCGATCTTGATGCTGTCGAACGATACATAACTTATGACTTGCTCATTGTAATGATGGACTCCAACAAGCATGGCATAGTACTCAATCTCGGACTTTCTCGAAGGTGGGCAATTGTTAGATATGATAATCAGCTTTCCTGCATCAAAGATATAAACTTCGTATGTTTATTCGTTAGTACCGTTGTACGATATTATAGTCATCGTTCGACTTATTCGATGTATATGTTCGATGTTTAATGATCTTTGTTCGATAGTTCTTTTAGGTTATATTTCAGGACCTTATCTTAATACAGGACCATTGTCCTAACATTTGTCTTACGATTATAGTCGGTCATCGTGCGATTGTGGATTTTTAACCTAACAAGTTTCACGGTAGGTCTAAAGTATGTATTTTTATTCTTTAATTGCTGTTTTAGTCATGTCTAGTGAGTAGTAGTTTTGTTAGTGCTTGTTATGGTTTCGATGAACCTTGTTGGATGATGTTTTGATACTTAATTTATTTAGTGGTTTTGTTTGATTGATTGAATGTTTATCTTTGATTCCTAGTTAGTGTATAAACTATGGCTATCTGAACTTGTTGGTTGGGTGTATTTATTACTAGATAGGTAGACTCCTTCGGGATAATCAACCTCCTTTATCTCTCGTTCCGGTAAAACGGAGTGAATTGATAAATAGTGTGCTGCACCATAGGTGGACTATTTAGTAGGATCCCACGACTTGGCATTGACTAGGGTGACTTTTACTAGACTGCCTGACAACCAGTCCTTGTATTTGGGCCGGGAGACCAACCTGGTTTATAATTGAAGATAATACATGTTAGGGTGCTTTTAGCTTAAACTCCTACAATAATCAAATAAACTACACTTTTGTGATTTAAATAACTCATCCACAAGGGGATTCAACCTAAACCATAATAAGTACTATCTTTGTCAAGTATTGTTTTAAAGTAAAGTTTTAATCTTTTTCTTGTTTTAAAATAGCTTTCAAAAGAAAACCCCCCCTTTAGGTTAATTAAACTTTATAAGGTTTGTTTTGAATAACTTGACCGTTCCCAGTGGTAAGAACGATACCCGGACTTTCCTAGACTATATTACTATCGATCAGGTACGCTTGCCTGTGAATGGTGCTTAGTTGAGGTTATTTTCTGGTTAAACTTGGTTCTGTTTTAATATATATACATTTTACACCATCAATAAGTTTACCTACTAACCTATTTATGCTGATGTGTATCAAGTAAACTTTTCGGCGACTCCCTTCTCCGGCGACACCCTTCTCCGGCGACTACCTTCTCCGGCCACCACCACCACCACAGCCACCACCACCAATACCAAACCCACCACTAACACCGCTACCATCTCCATCACCACAGCCACCACTACCATCACCACAGCCACCACTACCATCACCAAACCCACCACCAACCCGTCGATCCAGATGAAGATTCTGACGTCAACCACCACCCCTACAACACCTTCATTTTTTGATTTTGCATTCGATCAATTAAGGTTCATATATTGAAATTAGGGTTCTTGGTAAATTTGGGGTTTTTTCAAATCAAATTTGGGGTGTTGGTGGTGGCTATGGTGGTGGCGGTGTTGGTGGTGGGTTTGGTATTGGTGGTGGTGGCTGTGGTGGTGGTGGTGGCCGGAGAAGGGAGTTGCCGGAGAAGGGTGTCGCCGGAGAAGGGAGTCGCCGAAAAGTTTACCTGATACACATCAGCCTATGGTGGGTTTGGTGATGGTGGTGGTGACTGTGGTGGTGGAGATGGTGGCTGTGGTGGTGGTGATGGTGGCGATGTTAATGGTGGGTTTGGTGATGGAGGGTGGTGGCTGTGGTGGTGGAGATGGTGGCTGTGGTGGTGGTGGTGTGTGGTGGCCGGAGAAGGGAGTCGCCGGAGAAGAAGATAACTGGGATGAAGCTATCCTACGTGGCATCTACATGAAACCCACGTGGCAATGACATGGCATACATTTTTTAAAAGGGGTGACCGGTAACCTGTTTAGTAGGTAAACTTGTACATACAATAAACCAAATTGAAAGTTTAGTACACAAAATAGCACTTTTTTTAGTTAGATACATACAATAGGAATTTGAGTAAAGTTGGAAACATGATGTTGAAGATAGTCCTTAGTTATATGTATAACCCATACAAAAGTTGTTCCCAAATTTGGATAAGGAATTACCATAGGGAACGCGTTTATTGCTTGCTTGTAAGTAAACAAAGCAAACCTTATAACTCTCTTTATACTATTCAAATAATATTACTTTACAATGGTGTACATGATTAACGATTATCATTACACATTAGAGAAGTTAATATTTTGGGTTAAACCAATATCCTATCCGCATAGGAAATAATGCACCATGTATCAATAGATGAAATTAAGATACATCAATGGTAATAACACCAAAGATATTCTGCTTAAGTGGTTATCCTATCAGCTATCACAAACTCGCTGTTAAATTCAAGAAATCAAGTAAGATGTCAGAAGAACGTGACACACTTTACCAAATCATTACCTAAAACCATATTTGGTAAACATGTAGAAAGTATTTAAATACTAATGTTCCTATAACTCCCTTGATTAATGCACAAATCAGGGGGGTAGTAGACAAAAGGGGGAGTCTACTATGTATGTGATATTGGTATGTTGTGCTTTTTCCTTCACCCAATGTTTTATTTTTCCCACTGGGTTTTGTTCTTTGGGGTAAGGTTTTAGTGAGGCAACACTATATATACCATATTGCTTTTTAATTCTCATGATTAATGTACAAATCCAAAAAAATTGGACTAAAGAAAAAGTCTATACTGCAAAGAAGCTGGTGCGTTGTACTATTTCTTTCGTCATATTTTTATTTTTCCCACCGGGTTTTTATTTTGGCGTAAGGTTTTAACGAGGCAACAATCATGCACCACCATTCCCTTGACTCGGCACAAGGGGGAGTGTTGTAGGATAAATGTGTCATCGTCTAAAGGATCTGACGATAGAGATTGATATACGAGTTATTTATGGAGTAAATCTCCTTCCATGCTTGTCATTATCATTATGTAATCATCCCTATTTAAATGACTTTTTGCTTAATGAGAAGTATCATATTTTCTCTCTATTCTTGTTGTTCTATTTTACTTTCTCTTTAAAAATATGATGTAATTTTCACACGTGTTGTTTCATGAATGAAACAATATACGAAGTTTTGATGGTTTCTATATGAGTTGCAACTAATACACACCCACACACACACACATATATATATATATATATATATATATGTGGGTGTGTGTACACGCATACTACAACCATATTGAGTTTTAATGGATGCGTAAGATAAAGATGCGTTTAAAAATTTTAATATATAGAGTACGTGTTTTATAGGATCAAACAAAAAACATCTATCTAAAAGTGTTACAATAAGTTTACATAATGTAACACCCATACTTTTCGTAAATAAGAATCTCGCATCTCTTGTCTCGTACTTTCGTTTGTTCCTAAAATCTTGGGTCCATATTTAAGAGTAAGTCATTTTATGAAACCCTCTCTCTCATGCTTCAACCCAAAGTTGGAAAAGTAAGTTTGTAGCCTCGGTACACTCTCTGCGATTGTGCCATGCTATTGTGCCACTTGCACAATAGCATGTCACTATCGCCAAGACCCTTTCTGCGATTGTGCCATGCGATTGTGCCACTGGCACAATAGCATGGCACTATAGCCCGCGTGTACCAGATGCTTAAATACACCATTTCAGCCTATTTTCTCACCACACTTCACTTCCAACTTCTAGGTGCGATTTACACCTAGTTAAGGTGCGATTTCTCCTCATTTCTACTCCATTTCACCCCCATTTAATGCTTGCTTTAGAGCTTGTAATCAATAGCATTTGTGTGCTTCTAGTATACTTCCCAAGTGTTAGCCAAGCTTCTTCTTCCTCTCAAGATCTCATTCTCCTCAAGAACTAGGGTTTAAGATTTTCTAGGTTTTGAGTTAAAAACCTAGTTGGTGAGTCCTATCTACTTATTGGTGTGGGTTTGGCTTGTTTAAAGAAATCATAAGCTGATCTAGGGTTTGATTTTGTATCAGTTTTGGTGTTGTCCCAAAATCACCCAACTAGGGTTTGGGTAAGATTTGCGGCTTTTGATTCTACAACCCTAAGGTGAGTTTCTAAACCTTTTGTTAAAACTGGGTACACATCATCTTGCTTGTTTAACATGTTATTCATGATTTATGCAACAGGTTGTATTTTGGGATGAAATGTGTAAACTGATAAATTATGGAAAGGTCATGAATACTTGTTATTATAAGATGATATGATTCTAATTGAGTAGGATTTAATATACTCACATCATGTGAGTAAATCCGTGGATGCTATGTGTTATCTATTATGATGATGAAACACTTGGATATTGTGTATGACATGGTATAGCCAGTGAAAGGTTGGATTATTGATAATAAATGGCATTGTTTAATACGTAGAGGTAACTAGACTCTACCGGGGAATAATATACATGAATTGGACAAAGTGGCACTAGTCAAAAGGTGTGCACATGATAACTCCAAAATTATACATATTTTACTAACATCATTTCCCCACTTTTGTCTTTATTTTCAGAGCAATTATGATACAGTTTGACTAAAAAGGGCTTCAATTCTAGTTTTGCAGGTTTTGGAGACACTTTTGCAGAAAAGTAGAAAAAGAGGGAAAAAAGCGTCAAAAGTGGATACTTTGTGAAGAAATGGAAAATGGCGATTTAAAATCCATTTATGATCTTTCTTTCCTTCCAAATTAATTGCTTCCTCCCAAAGAAAGGATCTCATCAAATCTGGAATATTCTAGAATTATTCAAATCAGTTGCTTTTTCCCAAAGAGAGATCTGATCATTTAAAGCAGTTATTTCAATTCTAGAAGATTCCAAGATCCTCCATCAATTAGAAGACTTCTTCCCAAAGCAGGATCTTCAGCATTTAAGGAAAAGATGATCAAATAGAAGATTCTGGAGGATTCAGTTGCCATTTCGCGCCGCCAAGCTGCCCATTTCGCGTCGCTAAAGAAGTCGATGGAAATCCAGAAGATGGAGTTACCCGTTTAGCGCCGCCAAACTTGCCGTTTCGCGATCGCCAAACGGGGCCTGACGAGCTTCTTTTAAATACCGCCTTTGGGTCATTCAGTAGGAGGCATCTGATTATTCAGTTTTATATCAGTCATTCTGTAATACTCTCTTAGGTTAGATGTTGGGAGCCGCTTAGGGTTTCCAACCTGAGAAGATGGAGGCTCGATGATCGACTACAGAGGAGATTCGAGGGGATGCTACGCCAAGTCGACCGGTCTTTAGTTGGTTTGTCTAAGCATTCGTAATTAGTATGTCTATGTACTGATTCCTCTTGTGTTTACATTATGGTTTGAATACTTTGGACTTCAGTTATTAATTAGATGCATGATTTGTTGAATGTTGTCTTTGATTCCGTTCTGATTTATATTGTTTGGTGATTTGAATTCATTTGGTTGGGTGTATTTGTTGGACCAAAACAGATAGACTCCGAGAGGATAAACAACCTACCTTGACCTGACCTTGGACCAAGAGAGTCGTGTTAAGGGGTTACTTGGACCAAGAGTGACCAGATAGTAGAAAAACCATGCAATAGAGATAGGATTGGGTGACTGATACTAGATTGCCTGACAAACAGTCTATGTATTGGGACTAGGAGGACCGTGACCTAGTTGATAATCTTAGATATACATGTTCGGGTGCTTTGTGCTTAAATTCTAACAACAACCATAAATCTATGTCTTCTGAGAGTAAACCATAATGGATTCACTTATCTCCAATGTGTGTCTGTTCATCAGTTTTCCACTTCTTGGTTAGGATTATTATTTATTTGTCTTTTATATTTCAAAATACTTTTCTAAAAACAAAACCCCCAAAAAAGCTTTAGGTTAATTAAACTAGTTTAGATTAATAGTCTATAAAACTTGACCGTTCCCAGTGGTAGATACGATACCTGGACTTTCCTACACTATATTACTCACGATCAGGTACGCTTGCCTGTATATGTGGTAAGACAGTGGCTAGGCATTAGAGGTTAAAACGTGTTACGCTTTTTATGTATGATAATTACCGCATCAGCACCTACGTCTATATTTGGGATAAAATTGATATGAAGTGGCACTAGTCAAAAGGTGTGCACTTTCAAGTTTACACGAGTTCGACTCAGTCTTGGGTGGCACTAGTCAAAAGGTGTGCACCTATGTCCCTCGCCATTCGTGTGGCCGCGAATGTGCTTGGCCTCTGGGGTTGTCAATTCAAGTCTTCGTAGGAGGACGACAGCGGGGTGTCTCGACTCTGAGGTGTAACTTGCTTGGTAGAAGTGGGTCGCTCCCACGGTTTTCGAAGATAAAAGATAAACAACATAAGCATACTTTTATTATGTTCATTTATATGCTTTCATGTGTTGATATATGTTTGGTACAACTCACTAGGCTTTTTTGGCCTAACACTTGTTTGGTGTCGATGTGTATCCCAGGTTCTAGTAGCAGGCAGGCACAGATGTGGGAGATGAGCATCGGGGGATGCTTATGGGATCCTGACCTTTGTACCAATCTTTATTTTAAGATTTTTGTTAGCTCCAATTTTTGGGGTGTTACAAGTTGGTATCAGAGCTTTAGTTTAAGCGAACTAGGTGTTGACTATAGAATACCTAGACTTAAACTTAGTGCACTAGTAGACATGTCACCTACCTTGGGTAAAGTCTTAGGTGGGGAGAGTGCTAGAGATACGAAAATACATAGATCGAGAATTTACATCGATAGAGGCAGGGAATCTCGTGTATGGTCTATTCATAAATCACTTAGCTACTGAGTTATGAATGTATCGTCATTTGAGTATTCTTGGTCACTATTGACGTAATGATTGATAAATGTTGGTACGTATGGTAGTCTATTCTTACATTCTTTTCTCGATTTTCCTATGATAGGATATTTGATCGGTCATAAAAGGACCCCTAGTTACAATAAGCCCTTATTTAGAGATCGTGTTTCGACGATTGGTTTGAGAGAGCTTTAAGCACTTTGACTCGAGTTTGAGTTAGTGGTAAAATTTATTGCTTAGGATTGGAAGATATGTTTCTGGAAATGTTTACTCCGGTAGACTGTGTGGATATTGGAAGTGGGAGAGATAGATGCGGCTTATATGTCAAAGCGATAAATGAGAGAGACTATGTGGTATGTCATTCAAGTAGGTTATGGAGATCTAGGCCTAAAACTGACTTGAATGCGAAGAGAGGGATTATTAGGATAGGAATATTCCTTGATGTGATAGCACTTGTTGAGTTCGTTGAGTTGAATAATTTATTGGTAAGTGAGTCTTATTTCTAGAAAGTCTCCGCTCTTAGATTGTTCGTGACAATCATCTAGATTAAAAAAGGGGAAAATCATAGGAAGGACTGGATAACTTTAACCTAAGATCAGGTGTTGGAAGAATAGATTGACTCGTAACTGACAAGAGGCGAAAGGTTAGTTGAGGAAGGATAGTTGAGAAAGGTAAATACTTAAAGTAGTATGGGGTAAGAACATGTGGAGATACCTTAGGCATTGTCAATCGGTACAAGTCTAAGATCAAGTCTAAGATATGAATCTATCGATGCAAGACTTGGGTATGTTATCTAGTATGCTAGGAAGGGCTTGCATCATAGATGAGACCGCTTAGGTGAATTGAAGCACTGACGGTAATGTGTGGGGAATGTAACAGAATGACTTTGGTGAATAGGTAGCCGAAAAATTATGTAGAGCTTTATACATTGTGGTCGTTTTAGGACAAGTTATTCAATCACTTCAGGTTAAGTGGAGAAGTGTTGGGTGTAGCTTGAGTCGTGCATAGATGATCATTTAGATCGTGGTGTGTGGTTCTGCATGTATGATATCAACGTGTTATAGGATCTATGTTGCGTAGTAATGTTATTTTTTTCGTTGCGTGAAAATTTTCGATTTGCTTTGCGAAAACGTTATACATGCCAAAAATGGGTATTTTGAAATATAAGCATATTTCTTAGTGTTTATCGTATGTGTTGGGCATTTGACAAAATGGCTTATTTGATAAATTTGGGTTGATGCATTTTGTTAAATGAACATGGTTGGTTTTAGACTTGTTGGAGAATAAACCTCATGAATATGTTCCATTGTAAATTATTGTACAAATTGATTTTTATTTTATAATCTTGGTGTTCCTGGTTTTGTAAACCGTTTGAAAAATGCACATTATTTCTTTACGGGGCATATTAGAACTTCGTGAATTCAGTTTCAAAAAAAAAATTATTTTCCCAACCACCTTTGGAATTTTGAGTTAATCATGCATTTGGAGAATTTATTTGCGTAAACATGGTTTAAGTGTGATTTGCTTGGTTTGATTTTATTGAGTAGCCATGTCTAATAGTTGGTCATTGGGAGTACGGCTCATGGAGGTTTGGTACAAGATTAGCTGCCTATTGGTAAGACTAGTTGGGTGTCGTACGGTTGATATGGTATGAGTTATGTACTTTCTGTGTCCTGCACTCTCGATGTATACGGGTCACTCCCGTTGTCGTCAAGTCTTTTGTGTAAAATATGTGTATATTTTGTATTTGATTGTGTGTTTTTGACAGATGTTCGCCATGTTTAATTTAAAAATTATTGAATTCCCTTGATGTACCAAAATTTCTTTGAGGGTTAATACCCATGTGTGGAGTAATTGTATATTATCCTTACAATGTGTTAAATGAATTAATTTAGTTTTTACATCATTATGAACATGCTATTATAAAGTGGGGTAACACTAAAACAAAGGTGTAGACGGGTTTGTGTTTGATCTCGATGTGAGTCAGTATTAGATTTCGCGTCTCCCTTATGAGAGAATGTTGTTGAAGACTATCGAGTTGTCTTGGGTTACGGGAAGAAGGGTGATCCATTGAGGGACCCTTATTTAGAAGGGAGTTTGTTATTCACTGACTTGTGAGGCGATCCATATAGGAAGGAATAGTTTACACCACCAATGTGAATGCGCAATGTGCATATTAACCTCCTTGAGGGAATGCCCTATGGACTATCAAAACGCATCCCTAACAGATGATAGCAAGCCATCTAGAGCTAGACTTGTTCGGGTGGATTAGGTGACCGTGTTTTGAGGTTTCCTTGGATTCGGGAGAGGCTAATTCGTGAGGCGACACGTATCTTGGTGTGAGGGGTATAGAAGAAACAATAATAGTTGTGTGTACCAAGTGATTTTACAAACTTCGATTATAGAGGATGTAGTGGTATAGTGGTTGCTTGGATGAAGTAATAACAGTTAGGTATGGCTAGGTATCGAGAAGACGTTATCAGCAATACAAGAGTATTATATGCTGGTTGAGAGGTACAAGCTACCATTGTGTTGTTATTGCCATAGAGAAAGACATCTTTTATGAGTGTAGAGTGATCTTGAGGACATTGCTTATAAATGAATTGTGCAGGGTAAGAGCTTTGTGACTGAAATAGTGGCATTGTATACCAAATTAAGCGATAAATCAAAGTTATGACGACAAGTTTCGACGAGGTCAAGTAGTGGGTTTGTGTTGATCCAATTAGGATGAATACAAGAGGGAAATTTTTTTAACTTGGAGATTTCGATTAAGTCATCTATAGCAACAAACCTGATTGTGTAGATACTTGGGTAATTGAAAAGTTTAAGAATGGGGTGGTATTTAGTGACTAGCCAAAGGAGAAAGCTATTTTCCTTGTAGTAGCCTGGCTTTGTGTTTCATAAGGTACCAATAAAGACAACAAATATATTCAGTTGAGGACGTTGAAGCATCCCTTGAAAATGGAAGACTTATGGTAGAGCGATCGACCTTACTAGGAAGCGAGTGATGTATACAACTACCAAACCATGAATATTGTATCGAGATTATTGAATTGATTATCTCAATGCGGGAAATGTGGCAAAATTTTTGGACTAACGTAATGTGGGTGTGCTAGCGGGACTCTTGGATTGGTTTGTTGAAGGTATCCTCTTTTGTTCATGCAAGAGTAGTAATTTCGAGGACGAAATTCTATTTAGGTGGGGAGGATTGTAACACCCATACTTTTCGTAAATAAGAATCTCGCATCTCTTGTCTCGTACTTTCGTTTGTTCCTAAAATCCCGGGTCCATATTTAAGAGTAAGTCATTTTATGAAACCCTCTCTCTCATGCTTCAACCCAAAGTTGGAAAAGTAAGTTTGTAGCCTCGGTACACTCTCTGCGATTGTGCCATGCTATTGTGCCACTTGCACAATAGCATGTCACTATCGCCAAGACCCTTTCTGCGATTGTGCCATGCGATTGTGCCACTGGCATAATAGCATGGCACTATAGCCCGCGTGTACCAGATGCTTAAATACACCATTTCAGCCTATTTTCTCACCACACTTCACTTCCAACTTCTAGGTGCGATTTACACCTAGTTAAGGTGCGATTTCTCCTCATTTCTACTCCATTTCACCCCCATTTAATGCTTGCTTTAGAGCTTGTAATCAATAGCATTTGTGTGCTTCTAGTATACTTCCCAAGTTGTTAGGACATAAAATGTCCTTATATGTGAAAGTTTTATAAAGAATCATTTTAGTGTAAATAATAGAAAGGGAGGGCTTAAAGTCTAAAATAGTGTATAGATAGAGGGGCTAAAGTGTTGTAGTATATATAGAGATGGAATGACTTTAGAGAGAGTTATGAGAGTCGACTAAGGAGCTTGTGTGTGTGTTTCCAAGGTGTTCTTTGTACATTGATACTCCATGGATGAATAAAGTGAAGCTTTTGGCTCTCAATCTCTCTCCTCTAAATTGTTCTTGATTTCATGTTCTAACACAAGTGTTGGCCAAGCTTCTTCTTCCTCTCAAGATCTCATTCTCCTCAAGAACTAGGGTTTAAGATTTTCTAGGTTTTGAGTTAAAAACCTAGTTGGTGAGTCCTATCTACTTATTGGTATGGGGTTGGCTTGTTTAAAGAAATCATAAGCTGGTTTAGGGTTTGATTTTGTATCAGTTTTGGTGTTCTCCCAAAATCACCCAACTAGGGTTTGGGTAAGATTTGGGGCTTTTGATTCTACAACCCTAAGGTGACTTTCTAAACCTTTTGTTAAAACTGGGTACACATCATCTTGCTTGTTTAAGATGTTATTCATGATTTATGCAACAAGTTGTATTTTGGGATGAAATGTGTAAACTGATAAATTATGGAAAGGTCATGAATAATTGTTATTATAATATGATATGATTCTAATTGAGTAGGATTTGATATACTCACATCATGTGAGTAAATTCGTGGATGCTATGTGTTATCTATTATGATGATGAAACACTTGGATATTGTGTATGACATGGTATAGCCTGTGAAAGGTTGGATTATTGATAATAAATGGCATTGTTTAATACGTAGAGGTAACTAGACTCTACCGGGGAATAATATACATGAATTGGACAAAGTGACACTAGTCAAAAGGTGTGCACCTACGTCTATATTTGGGATAAAATTGATATGAAGTGGCACTAGTCAAAAGGTGTGCACATTCAAGTTTACACGAGTTCGACTCAGTCTTGGGTGACACTAGTCAAAAGGTGTGCACCTATGTCCCTCGCCATTCGTGTGGCCGCGAATGTGTTTGGCCTCTGGGGTTTTCAATTCAAGTCTTCGTAGGAGGACGACAGCGGGGTGTCTCGACTCCGGGGTGTCTCGACTCTGAGGTGTAACTTGCTTGGTAGAAGTGGGTCGCTCCCACGGTTTTCGAAGATAAAAGATAAACAACATAAGCATACTTTTATTATGTTCATTTATATGCTTTCATGTGTTGATATATGCTTGGTACAACTCACTAGGCTTTTTGGCCTAACACTTGTTTGGTGTCGATGTGTATCCCAGGTTTTAGTAGCAGGCAGGCACAGATGTGAGAGATGAGCATCCGGGGGATGCTTATGGGATCCTGACCTTTGTACCAATCTTTATTTTAAGGTTTTTGTTAGCTCCAATTTTTTGGGTGTTACACATAAGACTTGAAAAAAAATGTTTTTTTTTTGTTCGGTTTTCTAAACTTAGGTCCTAGCAATAAAACACTTTGGCTATGTTTGGCAAACGTAGCTTATAAGCTAGCTGGTAGCTGATAGCTTGCTAATAGCTGATAAGCTAGCTTATGAACAAATTATGTTTGGCAAAAACTAGCTTATGAGTATGTAAAATGACCAAAAAGGGTATCTTTAAATTTAATAATTAATATTAATAAGGGTATAATTGGAAAAAGCTACAATAAGCTCCTCATAAGCTACTCAAAGTAGCGTTTCAAAAAACTAGCTTATAAGCTAGCGTCCTGATACATGTTTGGATGGACTAGCTTATAAGCTAGCTTATTAGCTAACTTATAAGCTAGCTTATGCTTGCCAAACACACCCTTTATTTGAACACTTATTTATTTTAAGTGTTCTACAAACTTAATTTTGTTATAGAGGTGTGTATACTGTTACAATCTCACAAAAACATATTTAGCCCTAATAGCATCTACAATAGTGGAAACTATAAGAACCTTAGTTACCATATATTTTCATGCCACATCATTGACACCTTAACAAAAGAAAAACCTCAATGAAACTTTACAATGGAGGTTCTTAAATAAACCTTACTTTCCATATCTTGAAATTATAAAATGATTAAGAAATAACAAAAGTAATAAATAAAATGATAACAGAAAAGGAAAATATATACAAAAAGTCAGATTCTTGTTCAAACACCTGGGTTCTAATAAGAATCTGTGATTAGACAAGAACATATATCCCACAGTGGAGATTTCTATAAAAACCTCAACAAAAGCTTCAACAACCTCCACTGTGGATGCTCTAAAAAGGTGAATTTTCTTACTTTAATTACAATTTGTTAGAAATAGCTAGACCATTTGTGTAGAACAAATCGATCTTAGATCCAAGTTTTGATGTATCTATAAAAAGAAGGGAATAATATTATTCACATATCGAATTCTTTTCTTCCTAAAAGTTAAAGAAACAGCATAAGCATTTTGAGTCTTCATCTCTTTCCAAATAAATATACTCATGATATAGCTAGATGCAAGTGAGTATGTTTGTGTATCAATTAGTTTATGTAATTAAGATAATAATTAAGATTCCCTTCTTTATCATTTCTCTTTTTTACTAATTAGACCTTCATTGCACCATTTTTTGCACCAAAACGAACATAATATTCCAAATATATTCTTTAATTTGTCTCTCTTAATATACAAATACCCTGATTGTAACATGATAATTGGTGGATGGTAATATGAAGTGTTCATCAATAATGTACTTGCTCCTGTCTGTTAATCTTTGCAATCACTACAGTTTCTTTGCCAATAATTTCTTGCATCTATTTTGAAATGGCTATATATATATGCTGAAAGGGTAGATGTCATCATCTGAGGCATCGCTACCGCACTGGTTCCACGGTCACGATGAGAAGGTAAAAAACTGTGTATTACCGACGGCCGTTACCGACTACTTTCCGATGGTTTACCGACTTTTTATTTATTTTTTAATAAGTCGGAAAACCGTAGAAAAATCGTTGGTATATATATAAACCGTTGGAAAAGCATCGAAAATAGTCGTTGGTATATATATCGGTAAATTAAACAGTCAGTAAAAGTCGTTGGAAAGCGTTGGTAAATGAAACAATCGGAAAATAGTCGGTAAAAGTCGTCGGAAAAACCATTGGTAACTTTTACTGACCAGTTTTAGCGACGTTGGTTTCGTCAGAAAACCGTCGGTAAAACCGATTTCTGACTGTTTCGGTCGTCGGTAATACCCTCGTTTTAGTAGTGTATATAGATTAAACTCACGTCTCTATAATGTTGGAACATATCAAGTGCTGAAACTAACATTTTGGTTATACTGTTCTATTTATAATAACCTTATTAAAAAAAGAACATAATGAGTATGGAAAATGGCAAAAAAATGGCCAAAAGTGACCATCAATCATAAATCTATCAAATGGCAGGTAATTTTCAACGTGAAACCATTCATATATCAATATATTGACCGTCGTCTCTATCATTTTTACTGAATTGAAGACTTGAAGGAATTTGGAATTTAGGATTCCAAATATTAATTAAAGATCAAATAGCTCCACAACCAAAAAAAAAAAAAAGAAATTTGCTTTTATGGTTGAAAAATACGCAAAGCTGAAACAGAGATATTATATATCCATTAAGTTAATTATTTTTAGAATTCCTAAATAGATCATTGTTTTTTGTAACCTAATTATTGTTAATGTATATGGTGTCATCTATACGTAGTTTAGGCCCATATTGTTGTATCGGCCCTAGGCCCGCTATGTATCTATTTATATCCTTTGTACTCCTTGATTTATGCATTGAATGAGAATACCATTCAACATGGTATCAGAGCTAAAAACGGCCTTGTGATTTTCTTTCCGTTTTGGCGATAAACCCTACAGCCGTCGTCCCGCCTGCTCGAAACCCTAGCAGCCGTCGCTGCCCCTTCTACTCATCTTCTCTCCTCGAAACCCTAGCAGCCCATATCTCTCCTCTCTTCTAATCGGCTTCTCATCATGGCCGGTGATCCTGAATCTTCTACCAATATCAAACCCTACGGTATTACTAACATCAAGAGCTTCATTCCATTGATTCTCGATCTGAATGAACTTAATTACGATGCTTGGCGGGAGTTATTTGAGACCCACTGCATGGGTTTCGGTGTGCTTGGTTATATAGACGGTTCTATCTCCAGTACCGGTGATGGAGATCTTGAATGGAAGAGAATGGATTCTCTTGTGAAACTCTGGATTTATGGCACGATATCCCCTTCTCTACTCACCACCATCTTGAAGAAGAACGTGTCTGCTAGAGATGTTTGGGTCAGCCTAGAGAACTTGTTTCGTGACAACAAAGATGCACGAGCTATCCAACTCGATAGCGATTTGCGCAACATAGCTCTTGGTGACATGTCTATTGCTGATTACTTTCAGAAAATCAAGACGATTTCTGACCTTCTCCAGAATATTGACAAACCTGTTGACGAAAAAACGCTCGTCATATATATGGTGAATGGCTTGTCGGAAAAGTTTGAGTACGTTGCCTCAATTATCCGCCATCGGTCTCCCCTACCTACACTTCTTGAAGCTCGTTCAATGTTACTGGCAGAGGAGTAGCGGCTGTCTCGACCTCGCCCATACACAGGTTCTCATCGTGATCACTCGTCTTCCTCTACTGCCTTGTACTCTAACGGTCGGCAGCCCCGTGGTCGGGGAGGCAACTCACAATCTCGACAGCCCCGTGGTCGCTCTCAAAACAATGGCAGAAACTCGAACTCTGGCGTTGGTAACTCTTCCGACAATCAACGCATGCAGCGGCCATCGATCAGCCCCTTCGCGTGGCCATACGGGTGGGGTTATCCCGGTTTTTCCGCCCCTCCCCCGTGGGTCTTCCCTTCACGTGGCCATCAAAACCAACGACGTCCGAACAATTCCGGCAGAAGCTCAAACTCCGACAGCAATAATCGAAGGCAACAAGGTCCCGAGCCCCATGCATACCATACCTCTTCAATTCTTGGTTCCCCGCCAGGGACGTGGTTTCCACCAGTAAATCATAATCAGGAAACGGATCTGCAATCCGCTTTCAATGCTCTTTCGGTGGATGATACCAATGATAACGGTTGGTACATGGATACCGGTGCAACATCTCACATTACGTCGGACGCAGGTAAACTCGCTTCCATTTTTAATATGAATAGTACCTCATCTATCGTTGTCGGTGATGGTTCTCGCTTGCCTGTATCTTGCACCGGTCACTCTACCATCTCCACTCCTTACAAACCATTGCATCTTAACAACATTCTTGTATCCCCTAGAATGATTAAGAATCTTGTATCTGTTCGTCGTTTTACACGTGACAATAAATGTACCATTGAGTTTGATGAAAACGGTTTTTCTGTGAAGGATTTGAAGACCAGGCACACTCTTCTCCGATGTGATAGCAGCGGAGATCTCTATCCTGTGCTTCCAAATTCCATTGCTCTCTTGTCTTCCAGCTCCACTGTGTGGCACCAACGCTTGGGTCATCCGGGAGACGCCGTTTTTAATTTCTTATTGTCTCGTGGCTTTATTTCTTGTAATAAACGACAGTCTACTTTATGCAATGCTTGTCAATTGGGAAAACAATCTAGATTACCCTTTTATCATTCAAATGTTTCTGTTGCTTCTATGTTTGAGCTTATTCATTCTGACTTGTGGACCTCACCTATACCTAGTGTGAGTGGTATTAAATACTACATGCTTTTTCTTGACCATTACACGCATTTTTCATGGGTATATCCATTGCGTCGGAAATCTGATTCTTTCGCTAAATTCTTGCATTTTCAAGCATATGTTCACACTCAATTTAACTGCCAAATTAAATCGTTTCAGTGTGATCATGGGGGTGAATTTGATAATAATGATTTTCACAACCTATTTTCTAAGCATGGAATACAATTTAGATTTTCTTGCCCCCAAACATCCCAACAAAATGGGAAATCCGAGCGCATGATTCGCACTATTAACAACATTGTTCGCTCTCTTCTGTTTCATGCTCGACTCCCTCCTTCATTTTGGGTAGAGGCTCTTCACATGGCTTGTCACCTTTTAAACATTCTTCCATCCACTTCCATCCATAATGACATTCCATTCACTCGTCTTTACAACCGTCAACCCACATATTCCCATCTTCGGGTGTTCGGGTGTCTATGTTACCCTCATCTCACTGTACCTCACAAACTTTCCCCTCGTACTACTCCTTGTGTGTTTCTTGGATACCCATCTCATCATAAAGGGTATCGTTGTCTTGACCTTACCTCAAATCGGATAATCCTTTCTCGTCATGTCATCTTTGACGAGTCTGTTTTTCCATTTGGTTCCATGTCACCTACTAAATCTCCTTCTTATACATTCCTTGATACCGCCTCCGACCCCTCGCCGATCTCCTTGAGATTTCTATCCAGTGACTTTCCAACTACGGGGGTGCCTACTTCACCTTTCGTACCTCCCACCCCATCCTCACCTATCTCTTCTTCTACTTCCCCCGACACTACCCCTCCTCCCCCTCCTCCTCCTCCTCCTCCTCCTACGCATCCTATGACCACTCGCTTAAAGTCTGGTGTCACTAAACCCATTCAGAGGCTTAATCTTTACACAGATACTTTATCTCCTATTCCCAAATCTCATCTACAGGCACTTTCTGACCCACACTGGAAAAAGGCAATGATGGATGAGTATACTGCTCTAATTAAGACTGGAACTTGGGAACTTGTGCCTCGACCGCCAAATGTAAATGTTGTCCGGTCCATGTGGTTGTTTAAGCATAAATTTCACTCTGATGGCACTCTTGACAGGTACAAAGCTCGTTTAGTGGCTAATGGTAAGAGTCAACGTCCCGGCATTGATTGTGACGAGACATTCAGTCCAGTGGTTAAACCTGCCACCATTCGTACTGTGCTTAGTCTTGCTGTATCTCGAAATTGGCCAGTTCATCAACTAGACGTAAAAAATGCCTTTCTTAATGGTTCACTGCAGGAATTAGTTTTCATGCATCAACCACCGGGACTTGTTGACCCGTGTCATCCAGGACATGTTTGTCGATTAAAAAAATCTTTATATGGCCTTAAGCAGGCCCCTCGAGCCTGGTACCAGCGATTTGCCACTTTTGCTCTCAAATTGGGTTTTGCTCGTAGCAGGGCAGATTCATCTCTATTTGTTTACTCTCGTGGCGTCTCAATGGCCTATCTTTTACTTTATGTGGATGATATCCTTCTTACGGCATCCTCTACTGCACTTCTTCAGGCTATTATAAGAGCTTTGTGTACTGAGTTCTCAATGTCAGATCTGGGGTCTCTTAATTATTTTTTGGGGATCGCAGTCACACGGTCTCGCAAAGGCATGTTTCTGTCTCAACAAAGGTATGCTACATCTATCCTTGAACGTGCCAGCATGATGAACTGCAAGCCTTGTCGCACGCCTGTCGATACTCAGGCTAAACTAGGCCCTGATGGCCCTCCCGTCTCGGATCCGACCCTCTACCGCAGCCTTGCCGGCGCTCTTCAGTACCTCACCTTCTCCCGACCAGACATTGCGTATGCGGTGCAGCAAATTTGTTTATTCATGCACGATCCACGAGAACCACATTTCGCTGCACTCAAACGCATACTTCGCTACATCCGTGGCACGCTTCATCTCGGCCTCCAGCTATATTCATCATCTACTGATCGTCTCATTGCGTACTCGGATGCTGACTGGGGTGGCTGTCCGAGTACTCGTCGCTCCACTTCTGGCTATTGCGTTTATTTGGGCAACAATCTTATTTCCTGGTCGTCTAAGCGACAACCGACTATATCCCGTTCTAGTGCTGAGGCCGAATATCGGGCTGTTGCTAATGCGGTTGCAGAAACATGTTGGCTTCGAAACCTACTTCGTGAGTTACATTCTTCCATCTCCAAAGCCACTATTGTCTACTGTGACAATGTTAGCGCCGTGTATATGTCATCAAACCCCGTGCAACACCAACGTACAAAGCACATTGAGATTGATCTGCACTTCGTTAGAGACAAAGTTGCTACGGGTGATGTTCGTGTCTTGCATGTTCCTTCTACGTCCCAATATGCTGATATTTTCACAAAAGGCTTGCCGTCCACTCTATTTGTGGAATTTCGTGACAGTTTGAATGTTCGTGTGCCTACTTCCCTTCAAACTGCGGGGTGTGTTAATGTATATGGTGTCATCTATACGTAGTTTAGGCCCATATTGTTGTATCGGCCCTAGGCCCGCTATGTATCTATTTATATCCTTTGTACTCCTTGATTTATGCATTGAATGAGAATACCATTCAACAATTATCACCATCGTAGTTAACATTATTCTAGATTAATTACTAGATCAATTAAAGTCGATCGAGAGGTCATCTTTTCATGGATTGCATTCTTGCGACGGAGACGAGAAGAGCTCTTAACCGATGGTGGGACATCCTAAAGGTGAATCTGAGAAACTTCGACGACTTATTCGGTCATAACGGGAACAACGGAGAAAATGACGTCAAGCTTCTACTGAAAGAGACGATTACCCACGCTTACATCTGGGCGATTTGGAAGGCAAGGAACGATAAGGTTTTTAACGGGGTTCCGGCTAACCCTCTTCGCATCGCGAACGATATCCAGGTGACCTCTTTCCATTGGTTTGGTAGTAGATTTAAAAAAGGGAAGCCTTCGAGTTGGCCCGCGTGGTGTTGTAATCCGTTGAACTCTTTATCAGTTCCTCTTTTAGTCTAGCGTCTTGCTAGGCGGGGGTCTCGTTTCAATAAATTGCCGTTCAAAAAAAAAAAGAAAACTAGATCAATTAAAGTGCTTCCTTATGAGATATTAGACCAAAATTTGAGTAGACACCTAATTAAATCTGGGGACATCCACAATGGGAGTGGTATAGGAGTTCACTGAGAGTTGTATGCATTGCGAGATGAGTTAAAATGAATGGGGAGTTTAATGAGCATTCAACCGTTGTATGGGCATAGTTTTATGCTAATCTATGAAAATCCATTGTTACTTTTTAGAGTTGTATGGAGTACTGTGGAATAAGTTGAATGGATAGACAGGTTGAGTGGAACGCTGATGTGGCCGTCCATTAAACTCTTGTAGAATTATATGGATTGTGGATGCCCTGAAGTAGCACTACTAGCTACAGATATATCATTTTTATTGGTATGACCATTTATCAGCAAATTAGCTAGTTGATACATACTCAAAGTTCAACAATCAATACCTAATTTATTATCTATATTAATTCTCAATGTTAGATCTAGCTAACTACTTCAATTATGCTAGTAATCATGCAGCTGGAGCATAGTCATAATCTGCATCATCATCATCGTCGCCATCTTCCTCTAATGCTGCTGGAGCATAGTCATCATCATCACCGTTTCTTTGAGATGCTGCTGGAGCATAGTCGTAATCTGCGTCATCATCATCGCCATCTCCTTGTAACTTATAAGCGGATGTGGGATTAATGTAGAAACCATCATTTTGATTGTTGATTAATCCATCTGCATGGTTTCTGAATGACCACCCTCTGATTGTCTTGATAACAACATAAGACATTTTCCTTCTAAGGGGTTGTAAAAATTAATTTGGGATTTATATAAAAGTTTTAGTTTGAGTATGTATGAAAGAAACTGATGAAAGGCCATGCATATTTATATATGGGGAAAGAGAATGAAGCAGACTGTGGATTGTTTTGGCATGAGTGTTAAGTGTGGACTTCCCATTCAAGGGTGTGTCTAACCTACATAATAGCATCCATGCTTGTGGCAAAAATTCAGGAAACAAATATACATATGTGTGTGATTAGATGCTGGGTGCTGAAAGGAAAAGAAGCACAAGAATAAGGGAATTAAATGTTTGTGGGGGCCATATGTTTCATATGTGTTGTACCCTATAACACTAGCTAGTTAGATGTCAATTATCATAGAAAAGGTTCTTTAAAGATCCCCATGTGTATAGCTTCAAAATAATCAAACCGAACCAACTCAGTTATATTCTACTCAAAAGTAGGGTTTCGACATATGTGGCACGGTGTCAAAATATTGTACAAGTCTTTTAGTGTTATAGTAGTAATTATCTTTGAATTTTAATTTCAAAAGTAAAATAATGGTGATTTCTCCTGACCGGACCGGAAACCCGGTTCACCCGCCCTAAACCCGTCCCGTTACCATCCCTTGCCATGCCTATATGTGTAGAGAAGCACAATTGCAAATTGATTTTCAGTTGTGAATCGGGGGACAAAGGACTGAGAGAGCTCGACATGTTTTCTTGGTGTCTGCATTCACTTCATGAACTATTCATGATGAATAATACCAATTGTCCTCTTGTTTTAATTTTTTAAAGGTATCCTAGGCTATGTGTTCGCCCGATTTCAGGACCCTTTCGTTCTTTTATGATTTTAATTATTTATTTTATTAATTGAACGGCAGCGGTGCCAAAAACAGGTGTGCAAAAGAAATAAAACAAGTAACCTTCGGTCCAAGTATAAACCTCCAATTACTGTCGTTTTTCTAAAAACAAGTAATAAAATGGTACAAGTACCAGATATCGATCCCACAGGGAAGCGGTGAAAACAATCTTTCGAGATTCAGTTTTTGTGAAAGTTAACTTCAAATGGGGTTTTGGATGAAAAAGTATTTTGGTTGATTGGTTGATTATGAGCTACTTTAAGAGAACAATTATAAAAAGGAGCAAGGGGTGTAAAGTCTTTTAGTTGGAATAAAAATAGATAAATTGGATGAAAAGTAATTTAATAATCTCAATTATGCAGAAATGATATCCAAGTAACTTCTGAAAAGTTATCACATTTTCATATAGCCCAATTATTTATCGATGAGTTTAGATGCAATCTTTAATGAAATGTTAAAATATATTAAAAATCAACACTTACGTAACCTCTGAAAGATTAACACATTTTCATGCATCTGACTCATCGTTAAATAATTAGTTATAATCTTTAATGGGATACTAGATCTGATACCAACTTCAAGAATAGTACCAAATGTAGTCCCTTAAGAGACTAACACATTTTCATGTCTTAGGATTATTACCAGATAATTATTAAATATACTCTTTAATGAAATGCTAAAGACGTGAGATAATAGCAACGAGTGTTGTCACCCACTCATATATCCCCAAAATAACATTTTAGTAACTTCTGGAAAGCTACCGCATTTTCGTACATTTATTTAACTGGCAGTAATCTGAATACAATCTTTAATGAGGCATTAAACTTAAAGTGGTAAAAATTGAGTTTGTATAAAATACTTTTTTCTTTACCAAATATTCATTCCAAATTAAACCTTACACCCCAAGCTATGAATTTAGCCTATCATGCTTGGGTGTGTTTTATAACTATTTTTAGAACAATAATTGGTTGGACAAGGAAACGTTAGTACCACAGGAATAATTTTAAGATGCAATAATTGAAACAGTTGATAAGGTACGGTTACTGGAAGTGACCAGTGAATATTAAAACAGTTGATAGAGTGCAGTTACTGGAATTTGACCAGTTGAATTTAAGATAAAAGTAAACTGGAGATTTGACCAGTTGTACTTATATAATCAAACACAACTAAAAGAAATTTAATTTGTCGTTACTTAAGTACTTATATGATTATGCATATACATCTATGTATATAATCATGGTTTCAATTATGTGAATTTATCATGCAAGCAATTATGTATATGTATCTAGGTAATTATTCAATAAACTAGTGCAATAATATATGAACTTAAAATAAAGGAAAGCGATGCTTAGATTAAACCAAGAGATGAGATACCAAACACTTGGTATAGCTTTCGG
This sequence comes from Centaurea solstitialis, assembly GCA_030169165.1. Lineage (NCBI taxonomy): Eukaryota > Viridiplantae > Streptophyta > Magnoliopsida > Asterales > Asteraceae > Centaurea > Centaurea solstitialis. The sequence continues at coordinate 39,321,006 of CM058047.1, forward strand.
GCTTACAAAAGTGTGCACCACACCCGAAAGCAACCAATACCAAGTGTTTCAAAAGCGTTGTTCGGCCTCTTCGAGAGGAAACCCGAACCTTTCAAAGTAGCAAATATGTCTGAGATGAGTGAGAACTAAAAGATACACTTAGATTCGGTCTCTAAGAGAAAACCGAACCCAACAAAGAGAAGGATGGTTGTGTGTCTTGATAAACTAGCTAATGTGGTTTTTGTGTGTTTTTGAAGTTGTTTACACAATCCACATGCATACATATATATAGCCAAGTATCATGGGCCATGGGTGCAAAGTTCATCCAAGAAAGTAAATGGGCTTCGGCCCAATAAACCGATCGGCCCATGGTCGATCAAACCCGCGGCAGCCCAACTTCCATGCTCCGGCCCAACTTTGGTGACTTGCTCCGCAAAAGAAATATACAAAATCGGCCCACGATACTGGTTCCTGAAAATACATAAAAGTCTTTATTAAGTTTAAGCGATAGAATGCGAGAAATACCTATATAAGTGTATGTGTAGCAAAAGTGTGCGTGTGGTGATTTTTAGTGTGGTTTTACCAAGTGAAACGTAAAAATTGAGAAAAAGTGCGTAGAATTAGTTAGTTATGAGGGTAAAATATTTACCCTCATCACATCCCTAAACTTGAATGGTTGCTTGTCCTCAAGCGACGAAAAAGACGGTGATTTTGAAATTTTTTCTCACTAAGGTAGTTATTATATCGATGATTAGTCGTCAGTTGACCGATGTTTTCCCCAAGGATAAAAAGAAAAAGAATAATTTTAAAAATTTATGCGATACCTTTACTAATTTGACAGTTAGTGTTAATAGGTGATACCGTGGTGCATAGCTTAGCTTTGTTATTTCTTCCAGCCTAAGGTTAGCTCAAGGGTTTGTTTTGGAGGAAGGTGTTTTAGGTACGTATTGTACGTTTGTACTTATACGTCCTACGAAATGGCATAATTTTTCTGCCATCTTCTCATATTGAGGTATGGCATAGGCTTAATTTGGCCTATGCGTTGTTTTGACGATTTGTCAATCACCTCATCTATGTGAGTTTGTGTGAAGTGGGTTGGGTAATAGTGCAAAGGAGAGGGAAGAAGGGAAAGGAAAAAAATTCTTGGGTTAGTATTATTTATATGTTAGCTTTGGGGGGGGGGGGTTTATCCCATCCCTAAACTTTAAACTTTGCTTGCCCTCAAGCAAAAAGAAATGTTGTTTATCAAAGAGCCGTACACCAACATTAGTGGTGACTGTTAGAACAGCCGAACCTCGAGAGTATGTTTAAGAGGCTGTTTGATTGGAAGGTTAGTGTATAATGATTGGTGAGAAGAGCTAGTGTGAGCTTAGTGCATGGAAGAAGCTACAAAAGGTAGTGTGTATACAACGAATCAAAAATTAACCCTAGTGTGTCATGCAAGCAAATGTAGGTGCATAAAATTTTAAGGAAATGTAAAAAAAAATATAGGAATTGTGAATTCCTTTGCAGTTTTTAGGAAAACAACGGTTGCATGAAACAACTCAAGGTGCATAAACCATTAACCTAGTGGAACAGTGCCTGAGAAAAACTACCAACGGTTTGGGAGTGGTGTTTGAAAAGGTAAGATGTACCACTCATATCCAAAAGCTAGTAAACGACAAGTTAAACCAAAAAAAATTTCCTAAAAATTTATACATGTCGTAGCTACTATTGGGGAACAACCAATCTCAAGTGGGGTGTATGGGGTAGACAATATCGGGGTGTGGACTGATGCATCCTTTGGAGCAAACAGTAGCCTACGGCTGTGTGTGGATACCAAACAGCAGCCTACGGCTGTGTGGATACAATCCACCACACCCAATCCTTAGAATTGTGTGATCATCAAACAACACGACTATCGCCGCGTAGGGGTTTTAAGAATGACTTGAAAAATGCATGTATGTAAGATATGAGTAGTAAAACGGGGGTCACATGCATACGTGTAATTATGGGGGGGCAGTTTTGGGCCCAAACTTGGATCCGGCCCATAATATGCCAACAGCCGCATGGTGGCTTAATGAATAAGCCAAACATGCACGCGTGTGTGTGTGTCTAAAATTCGTGACGTGCGTATTAAGACGCATTTGTTACGTGCAAATGCTCAACATCCAAGGGTTGTTTATGCAAATAATTCAAATCAACCAAACTTGGCTTAATGGATAAGCCAGGAAACCGTGGCTTGGGGCCATGTTCAAACAGCCGCTAAACATGGTGATGATATGACATGTTGGGCTGTAAATGAAAATCAAATGCAAGTACATGCCCGATGAGCCAACCGTAAGCCCTGTGTGGCTTAAACTCAGGGTTTTACGGCTGCGTTACTGTGATTGAATAAAAGTTTACGAGTGTGTGCATAAGTGTAGCGTGAACGATTACATCCCTAAACTTTATTTGCAATCACGCACAAAAAGCAACATTATGGTAAGTATTTTGGACAAATAAAGCTATGTAATACATGTGGAGACTAAAGGTAGAGAAAGGAGAGAGATATCAAACCGCGGCCGACTAACGGCGGGTGGGTGGTTGGAGAAGTGGCTCCAACGGTGGTAGAGATGGGTACGCAGGCAGACCATACAGCAGGTCCCGGTTCACGGTTCGGACCGTATCACGCCAGATTCTGTCACGGTGGATATCGTAGGAACGGAACTCGAAGAGGACACGTGAAATCCAACTGAGGGTCCGCTGATGGTTGTGGTGTAAGCGAAAAAGCTCCCGAGTATCCTGCATCTTAAAATGAGGGTTAGCCACAAGTTTCTTTGGTTGAGCATGGTCCGGGGTGGGTTTAGAAGAAGTTGATGATGGTTTAGTTGGTGGTGCAAGGGTAGTCGTCCCGGATAGGCAAGAGCGTAATAGTTTGCCCAAGACTTTTCTACCCAAAACCATTTTTTCCTTTGGAAATATGTCCGTTGGGAAAATCCAAACTTGTGCCTTAGCCATTAAGCCGTGGATAATGGTTGGGTACAAAAGTCTACAATTTATTCGGATACAACTGGATTTGATGTTTGCGGATATCAAGACACCCACATCAAACGGATAATGTTTAATGATACAGTATAAAAGTAAAACTCTATCAATACCTAGCTTAGAATTGTGGCCCGTGGGACACAAGGTATGCTTGATAAAGTGGGCCCACACATTAGCCTCGTTAGTAAGGCTTTTTATGCGTAAGTGCCTAACTTGACCCTCGAAATACCAATCCGAACCAGGGATGGTAAGGGTTAGCAATATATCATTTAAATCTTCTTTTGACAAATTTTTACGCAAAGCGTCCAGTTTCGAGTTAGTGTGGGGACGCGTGCCTAAAAGTGCATGAATGGAGGCTGGGGAATAATCAACAAGTATTCCCCTAACGGGGATTTGTTGCTCCTTTCTAATAGATGCCTCTGTATAAAACTCTCGTACCCAACTCAAATTATATTGGTTGGGTACGGCACATAAAATATCCCATTCGTGCGCGGTGATCACCTTTTTGATTTCGGATAGTCGAGAAACCGTGTCCTCGAGAAATCCTTTTGGTGAGTGTGCAAATTTATTCATGTATACATAAAAGCGTAAAAAGGCCGTTTCGTTACTCAAAAGTGTTGAGAGTCGTACCTCCTCTCGTGTCTGTCGAGAGGCCGGAGGATTACGGTTGGAGCGGGGCACCGCAGGTGGTGCCCAGGAGATCGGACTAGGGGCTGGTGGGGTAGTGGCGCGCGTGTTATTGGCTCGACGACTGTACACGTTCCTAATCGGAGGTAGGGGGTTTAGTCTCGGTGTGGATGTTATCGGGTCAGGCGTGGCACTAGCAACCGTGACACGTGATGGTGGTGTCATGGAGACCATGGGGGGTGGTACATAGTGGGGGTTGGGTCTGTCAAAAGCTACTGGTGGTGGTACGTAGGGGACAGGAATACCGTGCATGTTAAGCATCATCAAACTAGGTTGAGTTGGTGGGTAAGGGTTTATCACAGAAAATGGGTGACCGGGGGTACTTTGTAGCTGTTCTAACGCCAATGGTGGTGGCACGAGTTGGGACCTTGCAAGACTTACGGCTAAGGTTCGGTTTGCGTTTTCAATAAGTGCTTCAAGGGTGAGTGGGACATCGTGGGACGTACCCGTAGGTTCACCGGGAGTATGGTTGAGGTCAAACGTAGGTCTCGGTGGGGGTGGTTTTGGTCCATCGATGTCCATACCCATGGGTTCTTTACCCTTACCCTTTGATGATTCCGGAACTGCAGCCATCATCACCGCGGCATCGGCTAGAGCGTGGATCGAGTCCGAGGCTATATTAGGGATAAGCTCAACCTCGGATGTGGTCCGCGAGGCCTGATCGGAGATCGAGTGATCGACGGCCGAGGGAATGATGAGGGTTTGGTTCACCGATCGTGTACGTCGGCGGTTGCTCCGTTTCTTTCGGTTGGTTGCTTTAGAGGTCGTCATTTTGTTGTCGGAAAACATCGATCGGTCACTCGGATTTATAGGTGGTTGGTGGCGGATTGGGGTTTTCATCTTCGAAGAGGGAAAAAGGGGAGGACCGATTAGGGTTTTGGTGTGGATAGGGTTAGGTCGACGGTGACGGTGGTCTGAGTTGATTGTGATCGGCGGTACTGTCGACGTCTTGTCGCCGGAGGTGCGATCAATGTCTCGTCGCCGTTTATTGGCGACAGCGGGGGGGGGGGGGGTCTAATCGGAGTCGATGGTGGCGGTGATAGTGTTGGTGTTGACGCAGAGGTCAGAGATTGGTCAGAGGAGGTACGAGGTTGTACCTGTTGGCGGTGATCGTACGATGGTGGCCGGCGATTACAGTCGCCGGCGATGATGTTGTTCTTCGATTGGACGCGACAGAGAGGGAGACAGATTGAGAGAAAGAGAAAGATGGATTGATAGATGGAAGTGAAGAGAAGAAAACTGACTCCCTGTCTTCCTGCATGAATACATCGGCGCAGCCAATTTTTCTTATCAGTGCATTAATTGTGCTGATGTAATAAAAAAAAAAATTTCTTATGTATTAAATTAATCTAAAAAAATCAGTATTTATTTTATAAAATCAGATTTTTAGAATGGGCCAAAATAGTGTGTGGGCCTAAATGTGTGAAAAAAAAATTTTTAATGTGGGCCGAAAGTTTTAAGTATAAGAGAATAAAGAGTTACGTAGATAACGTGGGGTTAAGTAAAAATTCGTTATCAATTATATTTAAAGATTGGTAATAATGTGAAAACGAATGTCAGTCGTTTCGAGCTGTTCCTGCTGATGTGTAAAAAGGTTTTACACGTTGACCGTTAACCTTAAAAGTAGTACCCTTTTCAGGGTCAATTAACTCAATAGCTCCATAGGTGTGAACCTTTGCTATCGTGAATGGTCCAGTCCATCGGGAATTAAATTTTCCTGGGAACAATTTTAATCTAGAGTTAAACAAAAGCACGTGCTGTCCTTCAGTGAGTTCCTTAGGAATAATTCTTTTATCGTGCCATTTTTTTGTTTTTTCTTTATAAAGCTTGGCATTCTCATAAGAGTTGTTCCTAAGTTCCTCCAATTCACAAATTTGTAAAAATCTTTTATTTCCAGCCTCGTCATGATTCATATTTAAATTTTTTATGGCCCAATAAGCCTTATACTCCAATTCTAAAGGTAAATGACAAGCCTTTCCGTAAACCAATTTATATGGGGACATCCCTATAGGGGTCTTATAAGCGGTCCTATAAGCCCATAGGGCATCATCTAATTTGGATGCCCAATCCTTTCGGTGTGGTTTGACCACTTTAGCAAGGATTCCTTTTATCTCTCTATTAGATAGCTCGGCTAATCCATTGGTCTGCGGGTGATAAGCGGTAGCCACCCGGTGCCTAATGTCATATTTTTCCAAAACGTCTTCTAACATTTTATTTATAAAATGCGTACCCTCATCACTGATAAGGGCACGTGGGGTACCAAATCTTGAAAAAATTTGTTTCTATAAAAATTTAATTACTGTTTTTGCATCGTTGGAATGACAAGCCATGGCTTCCACCCATTTAGACACGTAATCTACAGCGACCAAAATGTAAGAGCAGTTATTTGAGATGGGAAATGGTCCCATAAAATCAATGCCCCAAACATCAAATAATTCTATTTCTAAAATTCCGTTCAAAGGCATTTCATTTCTGTGGGAAATGTTCCCACTTCTCTGACATTCATTGCAGCTTTTTGCAAAACTGTAAGAGTCTTGGTGTAAAGTAGGCCAGAAAAATCCAGACTGCAAAATTTTAGCAGCTGTTCTACTGCCACTGAAATGACCTCCACATGGTCCAGAATGACAATGTTGGATAATTTGAGTGGTCTCCTCTTTGGGGACACATCTCCTGATCATCTGATCTGCACAAATTTTAAATAAGAATGGGTCATCCCATAAATATTTCTTTGAATCAAAAATTAATTTTCTCCGTGCATGTTTATTTAGCTCCTTAGGAATAATCCCACAAGCTAAATAATTGACAATATCAGCAAACCATGGTACTGACAATTGTTTTACAACAAAAATCTTTTCATCTGGAAATGTTTCACAGATGTCAGTACCAGGTTCCTGATTGTCCTGCTTTTCTAATCTGGACAAGTGGTCAGCAACTTGATTATTAATGCCTTTTCTATCAATAATCTCCAAATCAAATTCTTGTAACAACAAGATCCACCTTATTAGCCTAGGTTTTGCATCCTTTTTAGAAATGAGATACTTGATGGCAGCATGGTCAGTATGAATTATAACCTTGGTTCCCATTAAGTATGACCTGAATTTTTCAAAAGCAAAAACCACAGCTAATAATTCTTTCTCAGTGGTGGTATAATTAATTTGAGCATTATTGAGAGTTTTACTGGCATAATAAATGGAATGAAAAATCTTTTCTTTTCTTTGGCCTAATACTGCACCAACTGCCCAATCACTAGCATCACACATAACCTCAAAAGGTTTTGACCAGTCAGGTGTGATTACTACAGGGGCTGTGACCAATGCCTTTTTCAAAATGTTAAAAGCAATTCTACATTCTTCATTAAAATCAAATGCATGGTCTTGTTGCAGTAATAAACAAAGAGGTTTTGAAATTTTAGAAAAATCTTTTATGAATCGTCTGTAAAAACCTGCATGTCCAAGGAAACTTCTGATTCCTTTGACTGTGGTTGGCTCTGGTAATTTTTCAATTACTTCCAACTTTGCTCTATCTACCTCTATACCTCTTTTGGATATGAGATGCCCTAACACAATGCCTTCCTTAACCATAAAGTGACATTTTTCCCAGTTTAAAACCAAATCAGTTTCTTCACATCTTTTAAGAATCTTTTCCAGGTTTTGTAAACAATTATCATATGATGTCCCATGCACAGAAAAATCATCCATAAAAACTTCCATGGAGTCTTCTAACATGTCAGAAAAAATAGACATCATACATCTTTGGAAAGTGGCAGGTGCATTGCATAATCCAAAAGGCATTCTCCTAAAAGCAAAGGTACCATAAGGACAAGTAAAAGTGGTCTTTTCCTGGTCATCAGGTGCTATGGCAATTTGATTGTAACCAGAATAACCATCTAAAAAGCAGTAAAATTCCTTACCAGCTAACCTATCTAACATTTGGTCAATGAAAGGTAAAGGAAAGTGGTCCTTCTGAGTGGCTTTGTTGAGTCTTCTGTAATCCATACAGATTCTCCAACCTGTGACTGTCCTGGTGGGTATAAGTTCATTTTTGTCATTAGTGATTACAGTTACCCCACCCTTCTTAGGTACACATTGTACAGGACTGACACATGTACTACTGGCAATAGGATAAATGATACCAGCATCTAACCATTTTAGAATTTCCTTTTTTACAACATCTTTCATTACTGGATTGAGTCTCCTTTGAGGCTCAACAGAGTTGAAATTTTTATCTTCTAAAATGATCTTATGTTGACAAATTGTAGGGCTTATGCCCTTCAAATCAGCAATGGTCCATCCTATGGCCTTGGTATGAAGTTTAAGCATCTGAACTAATTTTTCTTCCTGATCTGTCTCTAAGGAAGATGAAATAATGACAGGCAATTTTCCCGAGTCTCCCAAAAAGGCATATTTTAAATTGGATGGAAGTTGTTTTAGTTCTAAGTCTGGTGCAACTTCTAAGGATGGGACAAGAGTTTTCCTATCCTCATTTCCTAAAACTTCAAATGCAGCAGTTACTAAGGGTATTTCTTCACTCTCATCTTCTGCCTCATCATCAGTGTCTGCATCCCACAAGATTTCTCCTAAAGTCTTTTCCTCACACCAGGTTTCTATTTCACTTAAGGTGGAACATTCTTCTCTCTCATCAGGGTATTTAAGAGAATCTAACACATTAAAAGTCACCCTTTGGTCATGGACTCTCATGGTCAATTCACCCTTTTGGACATCTATCAGTATTCTTCCTGTTGCTAGAAAAGGCCTTCCTAAAATGATAGGGACTTCTTGATCTACTTCACAATCTAAAATGATGAAGTCCGCAGGAAAAATAAATTTATCTACTTGTACCAAAACATCCTCAATCTTGCCTTTAGGCCAAACTATGGACTTATCAGCTAATTGAATGGATATAGTGGTAGGTCTTGCTTCACCTATTCCTAAGGTAGTAAAGACAGATAAAGGCATAAGGTTAATGCCTGCACCTAAATCACATAGGGCTCTCCTAATGGTCTTACCTCCTATGGAACAAGGGATTGTAAAACTTCCTGGGTCTTTCATTTTAGGTGGAATTTTCTTGGTTAACAGAGCACTGCATCCCTCAGTCAGAGCTACAGTCTCATACTCAGTTAGTCTTTTCTTTTTGTTCAAAATATCTTTTAAAAACTTTGTGTAATTTGGCATCCTTTCAATTGCTTCCAACAGAGGTATGTTGATATGCAATTGTTTGAAAACATCAAGAAACTGTTTAAATTGAGCTTCCTCTCTCTGATTTCTTAACCTTTGAGGGTATGGAATATAGAGAGGGACCTGAGTAGGAGTGGTAGTCTTTTGAGGTGTAGTTGATGGTGATGGTGTGATAGAGACAGGCTTCATCACAGTGGTGGATAAAGTGGTGTCTGTCTCCTTGGGAAGTGTGTTACTAATGGTCTTGGGACTGTCACCAGAATGTGACACATCCGTACTGGTGTATTTCTGAGGATTCCACATTGTTCTTTGGGGTCCTGTAGATGTTACAGGAGACAAAAGTGGAAAGTCAGGGACAGGTGAGGTGAAAGCTGACTCAGCTGGAGTATGTGAGTCAGTGTGTGTTGGAGTGGAAGAAGATGATGCAAAATTCTTTTCAGGATTTTGACTCTTCTTTTCAGACTTATTCAAGTCTTTTCCATTTCTTAAAGTCACAGCTTTAACCTGCTCTTTTCCTGGTCTCTGAGGAATCTCAGTGTCACTAGGTAAAGAGCCAGTCGACCTATTCCTAATTTCTAGAGCCATCTGACCTACTTGGGTCTCAAGGTTTTTGATTGATGCTTGGGTTTGAGAAATAAACCCTTTCATCATGGCTTCTAGTGAAGGTTCAACCTGTTGGTTTTGCCTTGGTGGGTATCTAGGAGAGGTGGTCTGATGGTGATTTTGTGAATGGTTGTGTGAAGTGTGTTGGAATCTAGGTGGTTCCTCATCTTGAAAATGGACACGCTTTTGATTTTGAAAATGTGACTGTCCTTGGTTTTGAAAGTGTGACTGCCCTTGATTTTGAAAGTTGGGCTGTCTTTGTTGTTGAGGATACTGGTTAGTCTGACCTTGTATCCTAGGTAATTGTGGGTTAAGAGAAGGGCTGTTCCATTTTAAATGTGGGTGATCTCTCCATCCTGGATTGTAGGTTGGTGAAAAAGGTCCAGTTTTGTCATTATTTCCAATGTAATTGACTTTTTCTGGATTTCCCGGACAATTATCAAAAAGATGGTTTTCACCACAATAAGCACATTGGACAGGTAACTCGGATGCCTCAGAAGCATCAATACCAGACAATACTTGCTTCTTGGTAGTGAGATTCTTAAGCATCACTGCCATATCACGTACTTGGGTAGCAAGTGTTGAATAAGTATCATTGTTCTTGACACCAGTTAGTTGTAAAGGTTTTGCACGAGAGTCTGCCCAGTGGCCATTGTTACTTGAAATTTTTTCAAGGATATTGTATCCTTCATTGTAAGAACTAGCAGTAAAAGCTCCTCCTGCAGTAGCATCAAGCATTTGTCTGGCTGGGTAATTCAAGCCATTATAAAATGTCTCTAGCTGAATGCAGTAGGGAATGCCATGGTGAGGGCATTTTCTCAATAGTTCTTTAAATCTTTCCCAGGCTGTGGGAACTGTCTCATCATCTTCTTGTTGGAAGGTGCAGATCTCATTTCTAGACTGAGCATTTCTGAGTGGTGGAAAATATTTTTTCAAAAATACTTCAGCCATCTGGTCCCATGTAAAAATAGAGTTTGGTTTTAAAGAGTAGTACCAGGCTCTGGCATGATGACTTAATGAAAAAGGAAAAAGTTTTAATTTTAAAGCGTCATCAGAAATTCCTCGAAGTCTAAATAATCCTGCAATTTCCAAGAAAGATCTGAGATGAGCATGTGGGTCTTCCTTTGACAATCCTGCAAATTGACCATTATTCTGTAACATCTGAAACATCACAGTTTTTAGCTCAAAATGCGGGACATTGCATGTTGGATCACGTATTCCTGTTTGCAATTGATGTACAATAGGAATAGCATAATCCATCATACTGTTATCTTTGGAATTTGCCAGGCGAAAGATGTGTTGTTCTGCATCTTCTATGTGCGGATTATTATTAAGAGGTGGTGGAGGATTTCGTAAAATTCCATTAGCTGGATTTTCTTGCTGAACTCGTGGTCCAGGTTCCTGAATGATAGGTACAGGACCAGCATGTGGTTCTGCCACATGTGGTTGGATGTCTTGCAGCCGATTTCTACCATTACCTCCAGGAGGTGGTGGTAGAGGTGGAGGTAGACCATCATTATTGTATCTCCCATCAGGTGGGTTTCCAGGAAATGGAAGTTCTTCTAAAAATGCGTTTTCTTCTTCCATTGCAGACGAAGTAGAAGCTTGCAAATTTCTTTGCTCCCTTTTACGGCGTCTAAAAGTTCTTTCGATATCGGGGTCTAGATTGAAAAATTCCCCACGTGATTTTCTTTGCATAAACTAAAAAATCTTTTTGTTTTTTTTTTTTTTTGGAAAATATATAATTATATATAAATCCCCCCTTTTTTTTTCTTTTCTCAAAAAGGTGGTAGAAAAATTAACTTTCTAAAACTAAAATTGAAAAATTGCTTTGTTGCTTCCCCGGCAACGGCGCCAAAAACTTGTTCGCCCGATTTCAGGACCCTTTCGTTCTTTTATGATTTTAATTATTTATTTTATTAATTGAACGGCAGCGGTGCCAAAAACAGGTGTGCAAAAGAAATAAAACAAGTAACCTTCGGTCCAAGTATAAACCTCCAATTACTGTCGTTTTTCTAAAAACAAGTAATAAAATGGTACAAGTACCAGATATCGATCCCACAGGGAAGCGGTGAAAACAATCTTTCGAGATTCAGTTTTTGTGAAAGTTAACTTCAAATGGGGTTTTGGATGAAAAAGTATTTTGGTTGATTGGTTGATTATGAGCTACTTTAAGAGAACAATTATAAAAAGGAGCAAGGGGTGTAAAGTCTTTTAGTTGGAATAAAAATAGATAAATTGGATGAAAAGTAATTTAATAATCTCAATTATGCAGAAATGATATCCAAGTAACTTCTGAAAAGTTATCACATTTTCATATAGCCCAATTATTTATCGATGAGTTTAGATGCAATCTTTAATGAAATGTTAAAATATATTAAAAATCAACACTTACGTAACCTCTGAAAGATTAACACATTTTCATGCATCTGACTCATCGTTAAATAATTAGTTATAATCTTTAATGGGATACTAGATCTGATACCAACTTCAAGAATAGTACCAAATGTAGTCCCTTAAGAGACTAACACATTTTCATGTCTTAGGATTATTACCAGATAATTATTAAATATACTCTTTAATGAAATGCTAAAGACGTGAGATAATAGCAACGAGTGTTGTCACCCACTCATATATCCCCAAAATAACATTTTAGTAACTTCTGGAAAGCTACCGCATTTTCGTACATTTATTTAACTGGCAGTAATCTGAATACAATCTTTAATGAGGCATTAAACTTAAAGTGGTAAAAATTGAGTTTGTATAAAATACTTTTTTCTTTACCAAATATTCATTCCAAATTAAACCTTACACCCCAAGCTATGAATTTAGCCTATCATGCTTGGGTGTGTTTTATAACTATTTTTAGAACAATAATTGGTTGGACAAGGAAACGTTAGTACCACAGGAATAATTTTAAGATGCAATAATTGAAACAGTTGATAAGGTACGGTTACTGGAAGTGACCAGTGAATATTAAAACAGTTGATAGAGTGCAGTTACTGGAATTTGACCAGTTGAATTTAAGATAAAAGTAAACTGGAGATTTGACCAGTTGTACTTATATAATCAAACACAACTAAAAGAAATTTAATTTGTCGTTACTTAAGTACTTATATGATTATGCATATACATCTATGTATATAATCATGGTTTCAATTATGTGAATTTATCATGCAAGCAATTATGTATATGTATCTAGGTAATTATTCAATAAACTAGTGCAATAATATATGAACTTAAAATAAAGGAAAGCGATGCTTAGATTAAACCAAGAGATGAGATACCAAACACTTGGTATAGCTTTCGGGCTTACAAAAGTGTGCACCACACCCGAAAGCAACCAATACCAAGTGTTTCAAAAGCGTTGTTCGGCCTCTTCGAGAGGAAACCCGAACCTTTCAAAGTAGCAAATATGTCTGAGATGAGTGAGAACTAAAAGATACACTTAGATTCGGTCTCTAAGAGAAAACCGAACCCAACAAAGAGAAGGATGGTTGTGTGTCTTGATAAACTAGCTAATTGGTTTTTGTGTGTTTTTGAAGTTGTTTACACAATCCACATGCATACATATATATAGCCAAGTATCATGGGCCATGGGTGCAAAGTTCATCCAAGAAAGTAAATGGGCTTCGGCCCAATAAACCGATCGGCCCATGGTCGATCAAACCCGCGGCAGCCCAACTTCCATGCTCCGGCCCAACTTTGGTGACTTGCTCCGCAAAAGAAATCTACAAAATCGGCCCACGATACTGGTTCCTGAAAATACATAAAAGTCTTTATTAAGTTTAAGCGATAGAATGCGAGAAATACCTATATAAGTGTATGTGTAGCAAAAGTGTGCGTGTGGTGATTTTTAGTGTGGTTTTACCAAGTGAAACGTAAAAATTGAGAAAAAGTGCGTAGAATTAGTTAGTTATGAGGGTAAAATATTTACCCTCATCACTATGCCTTCAGTAAATAACTGAATAATACAAATTTAATGATGGATATTTAAACTTAAATATCAGTCAGTAATCCATTGGTCAGTGATTACTGAATAATATAAATTTTCTATGTGATATTTTGGAAAAATTACCTTCAATAATCACCAATGGATTATTTAATAAACTTTTTCAAATTATTTAAATGATGTGTTTTTATTTTGTTAGTCACGATCCGTCCAAAAGGTCTTATCTTGCAATGGTATATTAAAGGGTATGAAAATTGTTGGCAAACTTCTAAACCCGCAAAAACTCATTTTGCCGGTGATTCTTCGCAAATCTCCTATGGATATTTCAATGAATATTTCCACCCTTGTTCTAGTAGTGTTTGGAGAGAAATAATGTCAAAAAACTAATCAAATGGTGACAAATGATTTGGCACAAGTACATCAATCCATGAGGGCAAGTGTGGAGTTAGAAGCAAAGGGTGTGCATGACATATACTATGATTCACATGGATTTTCTATATTTTGTGGTCAAAAGGTGAGATGCTTTTGAAGAATCAAGTGTACCTATATAATTCAAAGAATCTCAAATGATGATAAAAATCTTATATATATATATATATATATACATATTTCTCTAATACATGTAGCAATTATATATATAGAAACCATAAAAACGAATTTGTATGTGTTGTTTCATGCATTGTTGAAATAACACATGTAAAAACACAATGTTCATTGTTTTACGAATGAAACGTCAATGAATATTTTGTGTGTGAAAGAAAACCATAAAAATAAGCTTATACACAAAGCACATGTACACTCTTATACTCACATACAATAACAGAACATGTGAAACAATATGAATCGTAAATATAATATATAACTAATTTAATGATTTTGGCTGATTTCTATGTGTGTCGTTTCATCTACAAAACAATACATGAAACAATTTTCACGATTTCAAAGTTTCAGAAAGTTTTTATATGATTTTCAATATATACAGGATCAGCAGGTCGTGCCGAAGGTCTACGAATTAATATGAGACTCCAAACATGGCCTTCAATTTTTTTAGGGCCTCGGAGCTAGCTTTTCTGGTATTCAATTAAATATGTTTTACTACTGATCAATTATATATTTATTTATTTTTAGGCCATGTTTTCGCTTAATTCTTACGGCCTTCTACCTCTTATTTTAGTCCATTTCACAACTATAAATGTTTTAGCAAATTTGTTCCAATGCCCAACTTCTCATTTTGACTACTGCATAAGCATTTGGACTCTTGTCTCTTTCCAAATAAAGATGACTTGTGTTCTTTATTAATGGCATCTTTTTGATGTAAATGTAAATGAGAACATATGCTTGCGTTTAGCATGTGTATTAATTAATTAAGATTACCTCCATTATCATTTCTCATCTTCACTTGCACAGTTGCACTATTATTTGCACCAAAATGGTAGAACTTTTTGTGTATTGCATATATAGTTTTTTACATCATACAGGATATTCCAAATACATTATTTTTTTTTCCAACAATAGTACCCTGATTGTAACATGATAAATTGGTGGATGAAATACACCTTTGGTATCTACTATGATGGTATGATGTTTTTCTTATGGATGAAATTGTTTCTTAATTTTTAGCCAATGAGTTGATAAAGAATGAGTTTTTGGTATTTTTAATTTTATCATCTTCATATCAGTTGAGAAGGCAGCATTCTTGGCCTGCAGCAGGATGTTTTCCACTTGAAGATAAATCCAAGCTTTAAAGGATGAACATTCTTTTATTTGGAAACATTGGTTTTCCACTTTTATTTGGAAACTCCCCTCTCAATATGATCGCCTACTTTGTTGCCTCTTGGGTAAGCTTAAGTAAATAATAAATTAATTGCCTTCTTCGATCTTGATTGCACGTGTTGTGCAATATTTAATGATGTAATTGATAAAAATTAAAGAAGGTTGGTAAAACTGGTTATCGCTCGGGGGTTCATAGCCCGTGCACATGCCTCGGGATAATTAAGTGGAGCCATGTTTAGCCTTTAAAATTGTCGGGGATTAGTGATCGAGGTTTAACCCGGACACCCTTAAAAAAAACAATAGTAATTTTCCACACACACATATATATATATATATATATATATTGGGTCAGGTTCAAATGTGAACTCATCTTTCATTGTGAAGTGTGAACAGGAGGACCATTAGTATTGCGCCACATGGCAACATTCAGTCTGAATTTATTCAGACTGAATGAATAAATTCAGACTGAATGAATAAAGATTTATTCTGTTTGGATAAAGCTTTGGCACCGATTCAAATTACCACGTGACGCGATTTTAGTGGTCCAGATGTTGACAATGAAAATTGAATTCACATATGAACTTTCCTCTCTCTTCTCTCTCTCTCTCTCTCTCTCTCTCTCTCTCTCTCTCCCTCTCTCTCTCTCTATATATATATATAGGGTTACGCTCAAATGTTAACTCAATTTTGGTTGTAAACGTGAGGACCACTAAAACTGTGCTACATGACAATATTCACTTTGAATAATACATGATATTCAAAGTGAAAATCGTCACGTGGCGAGATTCTATTGGTTTTCACGTTAGAATGAAAGATGAATTTTCATTTGAACCTCTCTCTCTCTCTCTCTCTCTCACACACACACACACTCTCTCTCTCTCTCTCTCTCTCTATATATATATATATATATATAGGGTTAGGCTCAAATGTTAACTCAATTTTGTTTGTAAACGTGAGGACCACTAAAACCGTGCTACATGACAATATTCACTTTGAATAATACATGATATTCAAAGTGAAAATCGTCACGTGGCGAGATTCTATTGGTTTTCACGTTAGAATGAAAGATGAATTTTCATTTGAACCTCTCTCTCTCTCTCTCACTCTCTTTCTCTCTCTCTCTCTCTCTCTCTCTCTCTCTCTCTATATATATATATATATATATATATATATATATAGGGTTAGGCTCAAATGTTAACTCAATTTTGGTTGTAAACGTGAGGACCACTAAAACCGTGCTACATGACAATATTCACTTTGAATAATACTTGATATTCAAAGTGAAAATCGTCACGTGGCAAGATTCTATTGGTTTCACGTTAGAATGAAAGATGAATTTACATTTGAACCTCTCTCTCATCATGATCATAATCTAGTTAAATTCATCAACTTGTAGGTGATTTGCAATGTGAATCTGCTGTTGCACTATGGCATTGCATTATTTAATCAACCATTTATATATTAATTGACCTTCTTCTCTACGATTTTTAACAAAAACATTATTTTTTTAAACCGTCAACACATTCCCATTAAACCTACTCCTATATATACTTTAACATCCACAACGGGAGACTCGAACCCACAACCACAAGGGAGGGGGAACACGGGCCACTCTATAACACCAAATGCCGTTGGACTACAAACGCTTTGACGATTTTTAATAAAGACTTAAAGGAATCAGGATTTTGAAATAATAATTAAAGATCACTAACTAAGAGTTCAATGAGTCTACAACCAGAAACATATTGTTGGAAGTTAATAATAAAATCAGGAAGTCAGTTAATATTAGTTATATAGGGGTGGGTTCAAATCTGAACAACTTTTTGGTTGTGAACGTGAGGACAACCGAGAGCGCGACACGTGGCGGATGACTAGGCGCCACGTTAGATCCACGGCGGATGACTAGGCGCGATTCATGGGAGGGCATTGAATTAAATGGGGGGGGGGGACCACACTCAAAGCCGCCACGTGCCGCGCTCTCGGTTGTCCTCAAGTTCACAACCAAAAAGTGGTTCACATTTGAACTTTCCTCTAGTTATATACATATATATAGGGGTGGATTCAAATGTGAACTACTTTTTGGTTGTGAACGTGAAGACAGCCGAGAGTGCGACACGTGGCGGATGACTAGGCGCCAAGTCAGGTCCACGGCGGATGACTAGGCGCGATTCATGGGAGGGCATTGAATTAAAGGGGGGGACCACACTCAATGCCGTCTTTATTGACTAGTCTCCGCCACGTGTCGCGCTCTCGGCTGTCCTTACTTTCACAACCAAAAAATGGTTCACATTTGAACTTTCCTCTGTCTCTGTCTCTCTCTCTCTATATATATATTTTCTGATAATTAAGCAGCAGTACTAGTAGCAAATTAGCTTATTGATACATTTAAAAGTTTAGTAGACTCCTAAATCCTTTAAGGAGCACTACTTAATTACAAATATATCATTTCTAGTGGTAACCATTCATCAGCAAATTAAATTAGCTAGTTGATACATACCCAAAGTTCAGGAATATATAGCTATAATTTATTATCTATATTAATTCTCTATGTTAGATCTAGCTAGCTACTTTAATTGATGCTATTAACTGATTAACTAAATAACTAATTGATCATGCGGCCGGAGCATAGTCATAATCTGCATCATCATCGTCGCCATCTTCCTTTGATGCCGCTGGAGCGTAGTCATAATCTGCATCATCGTCATCATCACCATCTTCTTGTAACTTAACATATGTGGGATTAATGTAGTAAGCGTCGTCATTTTGATTGTTGATTAACCCATCTGCATGGTTTCTGAACGACCATCCGTTGAGTGTCTTGATAACATAAGACATTTTCTCCCTAAGGGGTTGTGAAACTTGGTTAGAGATTTATTGGTTTTAGTTTGAGTATGAAACAAAGTAGATGAAAGGCCATGCATATTTATGGGGAAAGCGAAGGAGAGTGTGGGCTTGTTTTGGCATGAGTGTAAGTGTGGAGTTCCAATTAAAGGGTGTGTCTTACATATATGATATCATCCATGCATGTGAAATAATTCAGGAATATATATACGTATATATGTCATTAGATGCAGCTGCTGAAAAGAAAAGCAGAGCATGCAGCACAAGAATATGTGTTTTGGATTGTATAGATAACACTAGCTAGCTAGTTAGACACTTAGCCCTCGACATCATACAGCAGCCCCGTACAACAAAATTGAGTTCATAAGCGTTCTGATGTAGTATTTTATAGGACCCAAGTTTATTGGACCAAACAAAAAATACGTCATATCTAAAAGTGTTACAATAAGTTATACGATGTTTTTTGAGCGTCATAACAAGTTTTTTAGAACATTTTTAAAATAAAGTGTTGCTAGCTAATTTTATATGATGCTTTTGCAAAGTGTCTTATGAACTCTTATTTTTAAAGGACACTTGTGTTATACGACATTTTTAAAAAACTATAAAATAGTTAATATATGTGATGCTTTATTTTAAAAAATGTTGTAGAATACTTGTTACCACTCCCAAAAGCAACCCATAAAATTATTTTAACACTTTCAAATAGGGCATTTTTTTTGTTTGGTCCTATAAATTTGAGTCCTATTAAACACTCTTAGAATGCTTATTTATTTCAAGCGGCATATACGCTTAATAAATTGTTGAGGTTCCACAAACAACCCCATTTTGTATAGCTGCAAAATGAACCAAACCAAACAAACTCAGTTATATTCCACTTGTCAAAATTATTATATGAATGTTCTGGTGTTATACTAATAATTGGTAAAGTCGGGTTGATTGGGTATATTTAATTTGTTAACTATTATATATGTGCCGAATTTGTTAACTATTATATATGTGCTTGTATATTTAATTTTTTCGAAAATAGCAATTCATTAAAAGGCTATCCAGAAGCTACACAAAAGTGTATTTATATAATTACTTGTGTATTTTTTTTTTTGCTTGTGCATTGATAGTACTTGTATATTTATTAGAGAAAATTATTTTTTTAGACAAAAATAAATCCTTGAAAATTATTTTAGACAAAAAATGGCTCCGGTGACAATTTTAGACAGCCACCCGTTACCCCGGCCGCTACCGCCGCGATTTGGGCCGCTCTCCGGCGACAACCAAGGGTTTCCGGCGGTTTTTTTTGGTCCGCTACCCCTCCGTCCGCCATCCGCGGCCCGCACCTGATTGGTCCACGTGAGATCCAGTTAGCGCCACCTCACCCGCCACCTCACCCGCCACCTCACCCGCCAAGCCACGTGGGCCGCTACCAGCCTGGCCGCTCTTCGCGGCCCGAGCCCACACGGCGGCTCCCCATTGGGCCACGTGTCCAATCCGGAAGAAACCCAAAAAAACCCTAACCCTAACCCTAATTCAGCCCTAGACACTTTTGCTTTTGGTTGTACGATTTTTGTCTGTAATGTATTATTAAAGGAGCTGAAAATTCATGTGATGTGTGTACCTTAATGTACTGTTTGTGTCTTTAATGTACTGTTTGTGTCTGTAAAGTTTTTTCAAAATTTTGTTTAAATTGGATACCAACCCTCTTGGAGATGCATAATTCTTAAACACAAAAATTGAGCACCTTCCTTCTTCTTAAATTTCGTCAATACAAGAATTCCTTTGTTTCTGAAAATGAGTTCCAGTGAGGATAAACCGAGGTTATACCTTTGTTCCGGTGGGAAATGGGCTGCAGGCGTCGACGGATTGGATTACGTTGAACCAACCGTCGACGGATTAGATTGAAAATAAACAGTACATTTAAACATCTGGTTAATTATTGTTGCTGGAAATGTGAAATCGACCGATCAAGTGGCCAACTGCATATCTGCTACAAGCATGAGGGCCAATTATTTCAGATAACCGACGATGAACATGTTAGCGTATTTTTGCAATATGCAAACGGGTTAGAGGATCCTCCTGAAGTTTACGTTGATGTATACGTTTCTGGCGAGGGTGATGGCGCAGGTACTTCAAACACTATAAACGAAGAACCAATGTATTTGGATACTGAGTCCCAAATCCAACAGTCACACGAAACCTCATATCGTGCAGACTTTGGATATGGTCTTAGTGACAGTTATCCAGAAGTTGTCCCAGAGACGCAGCAAGATCAACAACAAGAAGTGCAAGAAGAGGAAGACGAAGATGAAGACGAAGACGAGCGTAGAAAGTTCTTCGGATGTGCAGAAGATGAAGCCCATGTTTTGAACATGGGTTTGTCAGACGAAGAAGATGAAGAAAACGAAGAAGATGAAGAAAACGAAGAAGGTGTGGAACCCTCCAGGTTACGACCAGGGTTAGATGATTATTTTGGAATACCTCCTTTCATTCCAACCCCAGATGTCTCGACGGAAGACAGTGAAGGCGTACCTTATAGACGTAGTCAAAGGCTAAGTATTGGTAAAGTTTTTGATACGAAAGAGAAATTGATTTTGGAGGTCGGAATGAAATTTATAGAAGAACAATTTGAGTATAAGACGAAAAAGTCTTGCACCAAAAGGTACGAGATTGCATGTGCCCGCGATCATTGTAAGTGGAGCATGAAAGCGAAAGCCTATGGAGGTGGTGGTATGTTTATGGTAACAGATTTGGTTGATGTACACAAGTGTTCAAGGACCCAGTTGAACCCTAACCACCGTCAAGCCAACCAAAGGTTGCTGGGTAACTTTTTTAAAACTAAATTTAGAAATTCCCGTAGAGTACTAACGCCAAAAGACATGGCCGAAGATTTTCGAGAACAGTATGGAGTTACGATCCCGTACGCCACCGCGTGGCGTGCGAGGTGGAAGGCCATAACGTTAATCAGAGGCAGCCATGCAGAGTCATTCACTCGGCTCCCCATGTATTTGTATAACCTGGAGCGTGCAAATCCAGGTACGATAACATCAATAAGGACAGACTCTAGCGGGCGTTTTGCGGAGTGTTTCGTAGCCCTTGGTGTAGCGGTACGTTAAAATTCTATAAATTAAACATTTTATTATTTTCGTTAGCTCATACAGTATCTAAACACACACATTTTCTTGCAGATCCATACATTCTTGCAAAACCTGCGACCTGTCCTTATAATAGATGCTGCGCACTTGAAGGGGGAATACTTGGGTACGATGTTTTTGGTTGTGGCGATGGATGGAAACAACAACATTGTGCCCGTTGCACTTGGAGTCGGTAGGTCCGAGACAGCGGACGAGTGGACATGGTTCCTGAACAAGTTAAAAACATGTATCGGCGAGCCAAGAGGGTTGGTGTTTATGTCGGATAGAGCTGCTTCTATAAACGCAGCCATTACCGCCATTTTTCCAAATGCACATCATGCCCTGTGTTGTCGACATTTGGTCATGAACGTTAGATCAAGAGCGCCAAGAATAAAAAAATTCAAGACCCCATACTGGAAGGCCTGCAAGGCTTACACCACGCGAGTGTTTGACCGAATGATGAATCTTCTTCAAACTGTCGTACCCGAAGGTGCTCAATTGATGCAAGAGGTTGGGGTGGAGAGGTGGTCAAGGGCTCACTTTCCTGGACAACGTTTTAACATTATGACATCGAACAGTGCAGAGTCCATCAACGCATTGTCAAAGTGTGCTCGTAAACTACCTATTGTCGGACTCATGGAGTACTTTAGAGAATTCCAACAAGAGTGGTACTTTATTCGTCGACGTAAAGGAGGTTTAAAAAATATCAATATCTTAGTTTTACGTATGATTATTTTATAATTCGAATAGACTATTTTCTAAAACTGTATATTGTATATTTTGCAGAAGAGTTAAACCACCAGCTAACAGAATGGGCCCAAAAGAAGAACCATAAAAGGATTGTAAAGTCCGCGACATGGACTGCTCATGGAATTGGCTACGACAAATGGGAGGTCCGCGATTACGGGTATAACGCTGAAGTTGATATGCATCACCGTAATTGCACATGTCTCAAATGGCAGATGTCTGGGTTGCCGTGCGGTCATGCCATAACTGTTGCAAAAAGATTGGGTAAAAATGATGTATTTTATTTGGTTACTCAGCCTTATTACATGGCCGAATTGTACAAGGCAACATACCATGGGGTAATTAGGCCAGTCGGACCTGTAGAAACATGGCACTATCCACAAAACCCTATACCCACCGTACATCCACCACTGATAATAAAGAGACCAGTTGGAAGACCGAAAGGCAACAAACGTCGTCCATCTCGTGGTGAAAGTCGTTCACAGCAGAAGTGTCCTAGGTGTGAAGAATACGGACATATAAGCTCACAGTGTCCGTGGATTCCAAGTTCCGCTAGAGGAAGCAGTCAACTAGAGCCAATAGGAACTGTCGATCTTAATTAGCCGTTTAATATGTAACCCATGTCAATGTCTTTGGTTTTTGCTTGCATTAATAAAACGTATCTTATTTTAGCATGTAACATTTTAGTAACAAAGAGTAGAACAAACACACAATACTGTATTGCATTAACAGTTAACTGATACATATATACTTGACACATTAATCAGTAGACATAAAACGACATAAAACTTAATTGATTTCACTGAAAGCATGATAACATAGTTGAGACACAAAAGTTAAAGAAACAACAACAACAACAACAACAACAACAATAACAAATAACATTGGGATACCAAAGTACAACAGATCTAACATAGTTGAGATCCCCTAGTTATCATTCGGATAGAGTTGTTTTATCGAAGCAATCCAGTCTTCATTAGCTTTGATATGTTGTTGCATATTTGGATACCAAGGTACATACTCCTCTTTCACACGTTTTTCTTGTGCTCGAATCTCCTTTTGAAGTTCTTTAACGAACTTCTTCTTGTTTTCGATCTCCTCTTCAATTATATCTTGTTCCCCACGCTTACGCACCCATTCTTCTTGTATCGCCGCTATCTCCCCTTCCTTTTTTGCTATTTCCCTACGTAGTGTTCCAGGCATTATTTGAGTACAAGGAGGGTTTTCAAATTGAGATGAACGAGGGTTTCCATACATTCTTTGAGAATGAGGGTTTTCAAATTGAGAGGAACGAGGATTTCCAGACATTCTTCGAGACCCAGGGTTTGTTGATGAGGAAGGCAATTTATCAGCCATTGTTGTAGTAAGAGCTAGATAAGAACTGTATGAGAGGTGTGAGTATTTGGTTCATGGGATAGACCCTTTTTATAGCCATGTTTTCTCTTTATTTTATTAAATTTTTTTTGGCTGAATCAATTGAGTTTTCAGACGAATCTTACTGTTTTAGCTTTTCAGACGAATCTTACTGTATTATGCAGAAGCGTCAGTCATCTTTTACTTTTCAGCGTTTTACAGTATTTCAGCCTTATTTTATGACCCAAGCATGAATTATTGGTCTGAAAGCAATAGTATTTAGCTTTTCAGACGAATCTTACTGTATTATGCAGAAGCGTCAGTCATCTTTTACTTTTCAGCGTTTTACAGTATTTCAGCCTTATTTTATGACCCAAACATGAATTATTGGTCTGAAAGCAATAGTATTTAGCTTTTCAGACGAATCTTACTTTATTATGTAGAAGCATCAATCATCTTTTACTAAAAGCAATAGTGTACTACTTCACTATTTAGTGAATCATGTCATTGATAAACTCATTAAGACGTTGGTACAAGTATATATATATGATACCAAATGGGTCCTTCTCGTACATTTTCAGTCACATGGGTCCTTCTCGTACATTTTCACGTGAACACCTATATATATGATACCAAATTCTTTTCAAATGCTTTAATTATGTTATTTTCCCGTTGTCTTAGTTTGCAGTCATTACTATGGTACTATGGTTAATGTCATTAAAACCCTAATTAGGGTTAGTGTATATATTGAAACCCTAATTTTAAAAAACCCTAATTAGGGTTAGTGTATATATTTAAACCCTAATTTAAAAAAACTCTAATTAGGGTTAGGATATATAGAAACATATTATTTACATATTATTTTAAAAAAATATATATATAGGTTTAGTGTCATTAAAACCCTAATTAGGGTTAGTGTATATATTGAAACCCTAATTTTAAAAAACCCTAATTAGGGTTAGTGTATATATTAAAACCCTAATTTAAAAAAACTCTAATTAGGGTTAGGATATATAGAAACATATTATTTACATATTATTTTAAAAATATATATATATAGGGTTAGTGTCATTAAAACCCTAATTAGGGTTAGTGTATATATTGAAACCCTAATTTTAAAAAACCCTAATTAGGGTTAGTGTATATATTGAAACCCTAATTTAAAAAAACTCTAATTAGGGTTAGGATATATAGGTCACATATTATTTACATATTATTTTAAAAATATATATATAGGGTTAGTGTCATTAAAACCCTAATTTTAAAAAACCTTAATTAGGGTTAGTCTATATATTAAAACCCTAATATTAAAAAAACCCTAATTAGGTCACATAAGTATTAAAACATCGTTATTTATGTCACATAAGTATTAAAACATCGTACAATTAACATAATTGTGGTCAAGGGCCGAACAGTTACATTGTAAAAGAGAAGACACACCTACATAAGAAACCACACAATAACTTGCTACACACATAAGTAAGAAACATACAATTACGGCGCCCTTATACATCCACGAGACCAACAAGAAATCACATCTTCACGAAATCAAACTTCACATCGTACATATTTTCGATCAGATGACGAGGTGGACCTTGATACAGAGTGAACTTCAACCAAGTGCCATGGCGAATGTTGTGTTCGCCAAACACGAGGTTAAGAGGACCACGCATGACAAAACTATCAGGAGCCATGACCATCATATCCATGTGATAGTGCCATCCATCGTGGCTTATTTGACACTTATGATGATCTGTCAATTTCCACATCAACACAAACGGCGCTGGAATAACCTGAAAAAAATATGAACTTTAAGAATGGAGTGAGATTTGAGAATGAAGAGAGGTTAATTAAGCTTACCAATATGCCATGGTCTGTTAACTCCTTTTCAATTTGGACAATGAAATAGGTGGGATTAGTTGCTAGGGAAAGAGCCATATCCGGTTTAGAGGGAAGAGAAAATGTAACACCCCGCTAAAGCGGAACCGCAGGGTGTAACAGTCTAGATTTCATTGCGATAGGAGATAATCAACACCAACCATTCATTTCAAAAATATTTAAAGTTTACAAAACGTATTACAACCAACCAGAGTTTGGAATTTACAAACATAACAAAATAAACGCAGTCTTGATTGATGTCTACAACGCTCAAATTAAGCTTTTTCAATCACCCTCTAATTTCCTGAAAAGCATGTTAAAACAAGCGTCAACTACGAGAGTTGGTGAGTTCACAGGATTTTATATGCACAAAACATTTTCAATGCAGAAGATCTTTATCGTAAAACCAATGTTCAACCTCAACTGTTAAACATAACATTTATGCAAGATATATTCTCGAGCCACTACTAAACCTAAAACCAATTTGCCCTAACGATCTACCTCAGAGGTGGTGGCGAACCACATGGGTAGAGCGTTCTCGCGAACTACCTCAACGGTGGGACTAAAACCCCACTTATGTAGACGCTGCACTACCTCAGCGGTGGGACTAAATCCCACATGTGTAGTACCACATATGATTACGTGCACCCTATACTCGTCAGTAAACAAGGGTGGGTCCACTCTACCAAATAGCGCTATCCACATAACCATTGGCTCGAAACGAGTTAATAGTAGTGTATTCAACATGGGACTTTTACTCAATATATCATGCCGCATAACATTTCAAATTTAGCTCACAATACATTTCATTTCATTTCATTTCGCAATAATTTCACAATTTTTCACATTCATTTATAAACATGCTTTTCACCCCAAAACTCGTAAAAACGGTAAAAACGGGGGCTGTGAATACTCACCTCAAGCGTTTAGTGCGATTTCGTAAGTGATGGTGCGTGATCTAATCCCGGCTCCGAACTATGTTCGCCCTATCAAACACGTAATTTTTAACGTAA
This sequence comes from Centaurea solstitialis, assembly GCA_030169165.1. Taxonomy (NCBI): domain Eukaryota; kingdom Viridiplantae; phylum Streptophyta; class Magnoliopsida; order Asterales; family Asteraceae; genus Centaurea; species Centaurea solstitialis. The sequence goes on from CM058047.1 coordinate 39,347,134, forward strand.
GTTCTAAGTTTTCAACGGTCCCTATCAAAATCGTACCGATATCCATATAATGCCATTATGTTATTTATATAGTCCAATATAGTAAAAATTCATTTTATCACATTTTGGAGTCTTCCACACATTTTGGAAGGTTCAAAGTTCATAAATTTGGATTTTATAAAATTCCAGAATCTGCCAAAGTTTTGAGTTGTAAAAATTACCACTTTGAACTTAGATCCTCCAAATAATAAGTCCTTAAATTTTTACCCTCTGATTTAGGGGATGTTAGGAACAATTTCACCAAATTTCATTATTTTTAGAGGTCTTTTACTATTTTTAAACATTTTTGCAAAATCAGTGCACACTTTCATTTTTCAAAGATACATGTCAGTAAAGTTTTGTTCATAGAGAGTTCATTATCCCACCAACTCACGAATTTCCAAAGGGATTTTCTAAATAAAACATATACCAAGCTAATGAGACAAGATTCACATCATTTAGGTGATTTTTGAGAGAGATATGCCTCTTTAAAGTTGTGCATGTGGATCTGCCATCTTGGGACAGCTTGCACCATCAACTTGTTTTCATTGGTTCATCCCTTTAAAATCCACTAAATCACATGGTTTTGGACTTTTTGGAAAGCTAACTCAGTAAACTTGAGTTTAGAATTAAAAATCGTGTATTTTGAATAAGATGTCAAAGAGATATACATGCATGAAGATGACACAAATTTCTGACCAGGTACTGATGCACACTAAAATGTTTAATCATGGTTAAGGGCTCAAATCTTGGAGTTTTTACACAAATCCAGTGGGGTTTGAACCCTAACACTTCAAATATTCGTCCATAAAAATTTCAAAGAGAAATAAGTCCGAGAAAACCCTTTTTGGGTCGTATAAACTACATGCAAAAATCGGACAGAATCTGTCCAGAACCAATAACCCCATTTTATCACCAAAACACATAAAATCATAAGACATTTGGGGGTTTCTTGCTATTTAACCACATACTCATACCATACCACAAATAAATGGATGAAATATGTATTATCATCATCAATGAACATGCATGAACTATCAATAAAGTTCAGCCCCAAAGTGATGATCCAAAAACATCAAACAACAAGATTTTGCTATCAAACTTGTGTTCTTATGGGGGATTCACGGATTTTCACCTTCATAGAATGTTTAAACACATTTCTAAGGTTTAATCTCATCCCCAAACATCAAGATGATTATCAAACATAAAAGAGGGATAAAACCTCACAAAAAGATGAAGAAAAGGCCCCAAATGGGTTCAAAATCGAAGTTAAACCATCAAACAATGTTTCTTACCTTTGAACACACCAAGAACACCTTTAATCTAGCTTCAAAACCTCAAAGATTTCCAGATTTTTAGTGGTAATAAGGCTGGAATTTAGAGAGAAAAAAGAGAAATTAGAGAGAGAAAAGCAAGAGAGAGAGTGGGAAATTTGAAAATGAAATCATGAAATGAGTTGGGAAGAGCATATAATTGATGTGTGTGTGGAAAAGAGAGAGAGATAATTGGGGGAGGGGGTGGTGGCCAGCCATGTGGGGCCCACCCACCTCTTTATCTTTTTTTTTTTTTTTTGAAAGTAATTCTAATACTGTTTTGTTCAACGCAGTGTCGGGTTTTCGGCGTTTTTCGGTAGAAACCGACTTTTTCAAAGGAAATTTTGGGTCATTTAAATTAGTTTACTTATTTTTAAATAAAATAACTTAATTTTTCTAAAAGTCAACTTTAATTTGGCATTATAGGATTATCGGGTGACTTCGGGCCGGTTCGGGCTTTTTCGGGCAGTTTTCGGGACTTTTAGGGTTTAACCTATATTTTTCACGCAAACTAACCTAGTATCATTTAAAAACTTAAATGACTAAATTTTTAACCTACGGTAACGCTACTGGGTGATTTAACGAGTAGCTAGCCTGAAGGTCAAAAATTGTCGGTTGTCACATTTACCCCCTGTTGAAAGAAATTTCGTCCCGAAATTTAATTCTTGCTGCTACCACAGGGGTCTTTTGTTAAAAGGTGAGGGTACTTGCTCTTCATAAGAGCTTCTCGTTCTCAGATAAACTCCGGTCCATACTTTGAATTCCATCGTACTTTGACAATCGGTATTCTACTGCGCCGGAGTTGCTTGACTTCTCGGTCAAAAATCTCAATAGGTTCCTCCGCGGCGCGCAGTTGTTCATCAATTTGTATCTCTTCCAAAGGCAAGATCACTGTCCCTTCCGACAGGCATTTCTTCAGATTAGACACGTGAAACGTGTCATGAATAGAGCTGAGCTCTATGGGTAAGTCCAGTCTGTATGCGACGGGTCCAATTCTTTCTATGACCTCGAATGGTCCAACAAAACGAGGGCTCAATTTCCCTTTCTTTCCAAATCTTATCAATCCTTTCCAGGGGGATACCTTTAGTAGCACTCTATCGCCAACTTGGAATTCTAACGGCTTTCGCCGATTATCAGCATAGCTTTTCTGGCGATCCCTGGCTGCTTTAAGCTTTTCCTGTACCAGCTTAATCTTATCAGTTGTCTCCTGTACGATGTCAGGTCTAAACAGTCGACTCCCTCCCACTTCCAACCAATTGAGTGGGGATCTGCACTTGCGTCCATACAGTGCTTCATACGGGGCACACTGAATACTAGCATGATAACTGTTGTTGTAGGAGAACTCGACTAAAGGTAGGTGGTCATCCCAACTGCCTCCGAATTCCAACACACATGCACGCAGCATATCCTCCAATGTTTGTATGGTCCTCTCAGTCTGTCCGTCGGTCTGAGGATGGTAAGCTGTGCTCAAATCTACTCTGGCACCCAATGCTGCCTGTAGTGACTGCCAAAATCGCGAGGTAATCTGTTGTCTCTGTCGGAGATGATCGATATTGGCACTCCATGTCGCATGACTATCTCATCGACATACAACTACGCAAGCTTATCGATGCTATAAGTCTCCTTTATTGGCAAGAAATGCGCTGATTTCGTGAGTCTGTCAACGATTACCCAAATCGTATCATGACCCTTTTTAGTCTTGGGTAGCTTAGTCACGAAATCCATCGATATCTGCTCCCATTTCCACTCCGGGATTTCCGGTTGCTGAAGAAGTCCGGACGGTTTCTGGTGCTCTGCTTTAACTTTCGCGCAAGTCAAGCATTTACTCACGTAAGTGGCGATATCTCTTTTCATACCGGGCCACCAGTAATGCTCCTTCAGTCCTTTGTACATTTTGTCAGATCCTGGATGTATCGAGTACCTTGATTGATGAGCTTCATCCATGATCATTTTCCTTAACTGATCGGCCTTTGGAAATCCAAATTCTATCCTTGACATAACGCACTCCATCCGCTTTCTCCTCGAACTCTTTCTCCATCTGGTGTGGAGTTTCTTTCTTCAAGTTATCAGCCTTCAGAGCTTCTCTCTGAGCTTCCAGTATTTGACTTTTCAAGCTGATTCTTCATTATCACTCCCATTGCTCGCGTCCTTGTAGGCTTCACCCGTTCCTTCCTGCTTAGCGCATCAGCTCCAACATTCGCCTTCCCTGGGTGATATTTAATCTCGCAGTCGTAATCGCTGAGCAACTCAACCCATCTTCTCTGCCTCATGTTCAGCATTTTCTGATCGAGAATATGCTGGAGGCTCTTATGGTCCGTAAAGATGGTGCATTTGGTGCCGTAGAGATAATGTCTCCAAATCTTAAGGGCAAACACCACTGCTCCGAGCTCCAAGTCATGTGTTGTGTAGTTCTTCTCGTGGACCTTCAGTTGCCTGGATGCATAGGCGATAACTTTCTCGTTCTGCATCAAGACACATCCCAAGCCTTGATGTGAAGCATTGCAATACACCACAAAGTTATCCGTTCCCTCGAGCAACGCCAGAATGGGTGCATTGCATAACTTAAGCTTGAGCAACTGGAATGCTTCTTCCTGTTTTTCTCCCCAAATAAATTTCTTGTCCTTTCGCGTTAAGGTTGTCAGCGGCAGCGCAATCTTGGAAAAATTTGCGATAAATCGTCGGTAATAGCCTGCCAAACCGAGAAATTGTCGAATTTCTGTCGGTGTCTTCGGGGCTTCCCATTTCTTTACGGCCTCAACCTTGGCTGGATCGACGTGAATTCCTTCTTTATTCACCACATGTCCTAGAAAGTGAACTTCTCGGATCTAAAACTCGCACTTCGAGAATTTGGCGTATAACTGTTCGGCTTTCAGCAGTTCCAATATCAGCCTCAAATGATGCTCGTGGTCCTCCTTGCTCCTTGAGTAGATTAGAATGTCGTCTATGAAGACAATTACGAACTTATCTAAGTATGGTCGACATACTCGGTTCATTAGATCCATGAACACTGCTGGAGCGTTCGTCAACCCAAAAGGCATGACTAAGAACTCATAATGACCATAACGAGTTCTAAGCGCTGTCTTTGCGATGTCTACCTCACGCACTCGCATTTGATGGTAACCAGATCGAAGATCGATCTTGGAGAAGTACGTTGCTCCTTGCAATTGATCGAATAGATCATCGATGCGTGGAAGAGGGTATCAGTTCTTGATGGTGATCTTGTTCAGCTCCCTATAGTCGATGCACATGCGGAAGGATCCATCCTTCTTCTTGACGAACAACACAGGGGCTCCCCAGGGTGAAGAACTGGGTCGGATAAAACCCTTGTCTAACAACTCTTGAAGTTGGCTAGACAGCTCCTGCATCTCGGACGGCGCTAGTCGATACGACGACTTTGCTAAACGTCCTGCTCCTGGAACTAAGTCGATGTGGAATTCTACTTGTCGTGGCGGAGGTAATCCGGGTAACTCTTCCGGGAATACCTCAGGAAATTCACGTACTACTGGATTATCCTGAATTGACTTCTCTTCTGTTTTCTTGTCTATCACGTGCGCCATGAATGCTACACAATCCTTTCTCAGATGGCTACGCATTTTCGTGAATGACACTAACTTAAAGTCCCTTTTCGGCTTCTCTCCATGTACTTCCAGTACACTTCCATCGGGTAGCGGTAGCGTAACTATCTTCTCAGCACAGCATATCGTCGCTCGGTGGTTGGACATCCAGTCCATGCCAACTATTATACCTAAGCTCCCTATCTTGATCGGGATTAGGTCTATACTAAAATCCTTTCCTGCTAAGCTCAGTGTGCATTTCTTGACTGCTTTTCGACTTCTGATTGATTTATCACGAGTCGTTTCCTCTGACTGGTGCTCAAATTTTCTTGCATTACCATCCTTCCATTCGATGGGTATTATGACTTCCTTATTTCTTCTATTGTGACAAGGTCGGTAGTGACTAGAGTGACTACGGTAGATACGACTTCCTAGACTTGTTGGGCTATCAGTTGAACAATGTTGATCGATTAATTCTCACGATTCACTTTCTAGCTACGTGCGTTTCTTCTGTAAAATGCGGTTCTAAATCATTTGTAAAATGTATGTTTGATTAAAAGTTGTTTTTTAATAAATGTTCGAAAATATTTGTATTTTTATTTATGACAATTTCTTTAAAATAAAATCGGTAAGAACGTCTTGGTGATTTATTAAAAATTAATTTCGTAAAAGCTTAATACATATTTGAAGAGTTCAAAGTTTGATGCTAATGCATCCTTAAAATATTTCTCTTGCTCATACTGGGGTTTTAAATGGAACAACCCAAAGGTGCATTTTTGGAATTCTTTCAAAATCACAACAGTTACAATCGATAGGATCAACTTTTCCAACAGTATCACCACAACTTGCCAGCTCAAGTCAACTCTCCTAGTCGTCCTTCTTGCCGTCATAACCTTCTCTACAGCGTTGGTGGTACCTTCCTCCAAGAGATGCACCAATTTCGTCAACTTAATTATATCCCGGTTCTAACTTGATACTCTGCTTCGATTATTTTGCAGTCCGTCGAGTGTGCTCGGATTGTTCAAGCCTCTCCTAGTGTCATACTGGTAGTACAACCGATCAGTATCCCCGAAAGGATATGAAATGACCTTACATTAACTAGATGCGTTATCGCCAGTCCACTCCGAATGGTTGCCGCAGCTCTCTTCTGAGTTGTCTCATATGAGGTGTTGTGAGGTTCAGAGGTGGATCGATTGAACGTCTTTGCTGGTTACTCCAATGCCGGAATCGTAATGCCTAGACGGGTCTTTCTCTGAAGTCTAAGTAATAGTGTTCGGCATAGTGATTGCAGTGTCCGCATAACTAACTAACGCGCATTCAAATAATAGTGACATCCTAAGTGCTAACGCATGAGTGTTCAATAGTGGCGTTACTTTACTTAAACGCGTAAGTGCTATAGTAAATATCAGCATCATAATATGCTTATGTGAACTCACACGGTTTATGTTTTTCAGGAAATTTTTCGAAGGTTCCAGCTTTTAAATTCTAACAGTATGACTAGTTCATAAGTCTTATCCTACTTATATCATGGCTATGCGTAGGTGATCAGGCTCCGCATTTCTATGATATACCAGGATAGCACCTATTCTAATCACACGAGCATTTAAACTCTCCTATACCTCGAAATCTTTTAATTAAAAGTTTTAACTTCTTTTCGAAAAAGGTTGGTTATAGTACTTGGTTTTTATGAAAAACCGATGTTCTCTATAACCTATGGCTCTGATACCAAATCTGTAACACCCCGCTAAAGCGGAACCGCAGGGTGTAACAGTCTAGATTTCATTGCGATAGGAGATAATCAACACCAACCATTCATTTCAAAAATATTTAAAGTTTACAAAACGTATTACAACCAACCAGAGTTTGGAATTTACAAACATAACAAAATAAACGCAGTCTTGATTGATGTCTACAACGCTCAAATTAAGCTTTTTCAATCACCCTCTAATTTCCTGAAAAGCATGTTAAAACAAGCGTCAACTACGAGAGTTGGTGAGTTCACAGGATTTTATATGCACAAAACATTTTCAATGCAGAAGATCTTTATCGTAAAACCAATGTTCAACCTCAACTGTTAAACATAACATTTATGCAAGATATATTCTCGAGCCACTACTAAACCTAAAACCAATTTGCCCTAACGATCTACCTCAGAGGTGGTGGCGAACCACATGGGTAGAGCGTTCTCGCGAACTACCTCAACGGTGGGACTAAAACCCCACTTATGTAGACGCTGCACTACCTCAGCGGTGGGACTAAATCCCACATGTGTAGTACCACATATGATTACGTGCACCCTATACTCGTCAGTAAACAAGGGTGGGTCCACTCTACCAAATAGCGCTATCCACAATAACCATTGGCTCGAAACGAGTTAATAGTAGTGTATTCAACATGGGACTTTTACTCAATATATCATGCCGCATAACATTTCAAATTTAGCTCACAATACATTTCATTTCATTTCATTTCGCAATAATTTCACAATTTTTCACATTCATTTATAAACATGCTTTTCACCCCAAAACTCGTAAAAACGGTAAAAACGGGGGCTGTGAATACTCACCTCAAGCGTTTAGTGCGATTTCGTAAGTGATGGTGCGTGATCTAATCCCGGCTCCGAACTATGTTCGCCCTATCAAACACGTAATTTTTAACGTAAGTTCTAAGTTTTCAACGGTCCCTATCAAAATCGTACCGATATCCATATAATGCCATTATGTTATTTATATAGTCCAATATAGTAAAAATTCATTTTATCACATTTTGGAGTCTTCCACACATTTTGGAAGGTTCAAAGTTCATAAATTTGGATTTTATAAAATTCCAGAATCTGCCAAAGTTTTGAGTTGTAAAAATTACCACTTTGAACTTAGATCCTCCAAATAATAAGTCCTTAAATTTTTACCCTCTGATTTAGGGGATGTTAGGAACAATTTCACCAAATTTCATTATTTTTAGAGGTCTTTTACTATTTTTAAACATTTTTGCAAAATCAGTGCACACTTTCATTTTTCAAAGATACATGTCAGTAAAGTTTTGTTCATAGAGAGTTCATTATCCCACCAACTCACGAATTTCCAAAGGGATTTTCTAAATAAAACATATACCAAGCTAATGAGACAAGATTCACATCATTTAGGTGATTTTTGAGAGAGATATGCCTCTTTAAAGTTGTGCATGTGGATCTGCCATCTTGGGACAGCTTGCACCATCAACTTGTTTTCATTGGTTCATCCCTTTAAAATCCACTAAATCACATGGTTTTGGACTTTTTGGAAAGCTAACTCAGTAAACTTGAGTTTAGAATTAAAAATCGTGTATTTTGAATAAGATGTCAAAGAGATATACATGCATGAAGATGACACAAATTTCTGACCAGGTACTGATGCACACTAAAATGTTTAATCATGGTTAAGGGCTCAAATCTTGGAGTTTTTACACAAATCCAGTGGGGTTTGAACCCTAACACTTCAAATATTCGTCCATAAAAATTTCAAAGAGAAATAAGTCCGAGAAAACCCTTTTTGGGTCGTATAAACTACATGCAAAAATCGGACAGAATCTGTCCAGAACCAATAACCCCATTTTATCACCAAAACACATAAAATCATAAGACATTTGGGGGTTTCTTGCTATTTAACCACATACTCATACCATACCACAAATAAATGGATGAAATATGTATTATCATCATCAATGAACATGCATGAACTATCAATAAAGTTCAGCCCCAAAGTGATGATCCAAAAACATCAAACAACAAGATTTTGCTATCAAACTTGTGTTCTTATGGGGGATTCACGGATTTTCACCTTCATAGAATGTTTAAACACATTTCTAAGGTTTAATCTCATCCCCAAACATCAAGATGATTATCAAACATAAAAGAGGGATAAAACCTCACAAAAAGATGAAGAAAAGGCCCCAAATGGGTTCAAAATCGAAGTTAAACCATCAAACAATGTTTCTTACCTTTGAACACACCAAGAACACCTTTAATCTAGCTTCAAAACCTCAAAGATTTCCAGATTTTTAGTGGTAATAAGGCTGGAATTTAGAGAGAAAAAGAGAGAAATTAGAGAGAGAAAAGCAAGAGAGAGAGTGGGAAATTTGAAAATGAAATCATGAAATGAGTTGGGAAGAGCATATAATTGATGTGTGTGTGGAAAAGAGAGAGAGATAATTGGGGGAGGGGGTGGTGGCCAGCCATGTGGGGCCCACCCACCTCTTTATCTTTTTTTTTTTTTTTTTGAAAGTAATTCTAATACTGTTTTGTTCAACGCAGTGTCGGGTTTTCGGCGTTTTTCGGTAGAAACCGACTTTTTCAAAGGAAATTTTGGGTCATTTAAATTAGTTTACTTATTTTTAAATAAAATAACTTAATTTTTCTAAAAGTCAACTTTAATTTGGCATTATAGGATTATCGGGTGACTTCGGGCCGGTTCGGGCTTTTTCGGGCAGTTTTCGGGACTTTTAGGGTTTAACCTATATTTTTCACGCAAACTAACCTAGTATCATTTAAAAACTTAAATGACTAAATTTTTAACCTACGGTAACGCTACTGGGTGATTTAACGAGTAGCTAGCCTGAAGGTCAAAAATTGTCGGTTGTCACAGAAAAAGACAAGTGTTATTGAAGATATGGATGAAAGTATTAGAGTTGTGAGGTTTATGTTGATAGGAGCATCCTATTTATATACTTGGGGAGCCGCTATTATCGGCCGAGTGTCATGGCGGATGTGTTTTTTGTGAATTTAAAAGTATATGACAAAGTGGTTTTTCATTAAATGTTAAACGTTCATGAAAATATTGTATTACAAAGTATTCACATAGATAGTTGACACAATAATATCCTCTGTACTGCTTATACGGCGGTCATGTTTCCGCGTTTCACTGCAAGACCTCACCCACGCATAGTCCTAAATACATATCGGTAGTCGAGTGACTTCGGTTCAAATACGTTATACATTCTACCTTGGCCCTAGACACATGCCAGCTGGTCCGAGTAAAGAAAGACAACCCGATAAATGATAATCCTACAAATGCCAACCATTAATTTTATAAGGTGTCGGTGTAACCATAACGACCGTATAAAAATGATGCTTGGCATTTGGCGGGTCTTATATCATGTTGTCTATCTTTATTCGGACCAGCAGTCATGTTTCTAGGGCCAACGTAGATTGTATGATGTATTTGACCCGGGGTCAGTCGATTGCTAATATGAATTTAGGACTATGCGTGGGTGGGGCTTGCAGCGGAACGCGGAAACACGTCCACCGTATACCCAAACAGAGAAGATTAAGTGTATTACAAAGAATTCACATACATAGTTGACACCATTGATAACCTAACTACACAACATTTTTTAAAGCCACTTCACAGTGACATAAAGGAGCTAGAAGATGCAGAAGCCCAACTTCAAATACAAGCCTCACACACGCATAGTCCTAAATTCCTACCCGTAGTCGAGTAACTTCGGTTCAGATACATTGTACGTTCTACCAAGGCCCTGGAAACATGGCTGCTGGTCTGAGTAAAGATAGGCAACCCGATAAATGATAATCCTACAAATGCCAACCATTAATTTTATAAGGTATCGGTGCAACCATAACGACCGTATAAAAATGATGCTTGGCATTTGGCGGGTCTTATATCATGTTGCCTATCTTTACTCGGACCAGCATCCATGTTTCCAGGGCCATGGTAGAAGGTACAATGTATCTAAACCGAAGACACTCGATTGCTAATAGGAATTTAGGAATATGCGTGTGTGAGGCTTGCAGAGGTTGGGCTTGTACACCTTCCAGATCCTTTATCCCACTGTGAAGTGACTTTAAAAAATGTTGTATAAACAAACGTCTAACCTAACTAAAAAGCCTAAAAAAAACTGTACAAAAAACGTTTAACCTAACTGTACAAAAACAAAAAACTGTACAAAAACAAAAAACTGTACAAACACTATGATTCCTAATCGGCGGGATTAATATCCATCTTCAAGTTATAGAACTCCACCGCCATATGCTGCCGCCACTGAGTAGCTTCCAAAATAGCGTATTTCGTCGTCTGCGGGACTCTACCGCTTATCAAATCCTCCAGGAAGCGACATACCCATACACCACAATCACCAAGTGACCCATTTTGTTGTGGTATACCGGATGGTGTGTACCATGACAAGTTTCTAGCTTGCTCCACCCGGGTATGATGATTGAGCTCCCTAAACACGTCTAGCAGACCCTTCTTTAATTCCTTGAGCCTTGCATCCACATCACCCTTAAGACCAGAATGACGATAGCTATCGTACACAGCCATACGCATAGTCATCAAGTCTAGATCTCCTAGGATCCAATGCTTAGGATGCATGCATATCAGAATGTAAACCTGATAATATCACAGATTGAAAACAAGACATAAATAAATGTAAGGTTTAGAAATATTTCAGATAATATATATAAGGCACAAATAAATGTAAGGTTTAGAAATATTTCAGATAATATATATAAGGCACAAAATTTTACCCTAACCAACGTGTCCCAGCCTACGTAATCGCCATCCCCCCCGACGCACAACTTCGCCAATTCTTTGCCCCCTTGGATGTTTATCAATCCTGCGAACCCTGACATCATTACAGCCCAATCGGCTGTTCTGGGTCGTACATCCATAATGCGGGTGACCCATGCGTCGATGTGCTGAAAGCATAATATAAATCGTTAAATAAGAAAATAATTAATTGTAATTGTATACAGAAATGACAAATTACTAACCTGATCTGTCAGATACCCGCTATCTTCAAACCCTAGCAAAGTGCCCCAAAAACTACGGTTTACTGCATTCGATAGGTAGCATGATATATACATAGGTTGCAGTTGACCCGTCCTGTAGAGACTAATAATATGCGAAAGAGTAGTAGTAGTAGCAGTAGCATCAGCAACATCAGCAGTAGTAGAAGTACCAGCAGCAGCAGTAGTAGTAGTAGACCGCCCAGAGGGTTTAAACGTCGGTCCTAACACAGCGCCAAGCATCTTTTTTGCTTTCCTGACGGTGTACGGAGGGTTGATGGAGGGTGCCGGCTTTATATCCCTCTGAGGCCGGGGACTCTTTATAGACAGGATAGCCTGGGGTACCTCCGGCGAGACACGGTGGGCCACCGGCGAGACATGCTGAATCTCCGGCGAGACACGGTGGGCCACCGGCGACACATGCTGAATCTCCGGCGAGACACGGTGGGCCACCGGCGACACATGCTGAATCTCCGGCGAGACACGGTGGGCCACCGGCGACACATGCTGAATCTCCGGCGAGACACGGTGGGCCACCGGCGTGACATGCTGAATCTCCTGCTCGCCAGGATACGCAGGAGAAGTAAGAATGTGGACCGCGTTGTCAAAAACGTAACGCCATGACTCATCCTGAAATTAAAAATTGAATACAATTAAAACATAGTAAGATATATAACATAGAAAATAAATATATGAATCGCATGGATCCGGTGCTGAATACGAATATTGTCCAGCCCATGCATATGGATCCGGTGCAGAATACGAACGTCGTCCAGACATCTAAAAAATGTATGTGTCAGTCGATAACAAATAAAATTATATGAAAGCTTTAAATTTGGTTCATCGTTTACCTTCAATTGATCGATATCTCTCGTAATCCTATCAATATCAGCCCTTTGTTTCCTCTGCTCCTCACTGATGAACCCGACATCTTTCTTTAGGTCATCTATCTGAGTCCATCTATCATGGAAAAAATCGTCCACATGTGGACTCGTCCCCGCATCTGTGGACTGGTACTGATGGCCAGGACCCGCCCGCGCATCTGTGGACTGGTACTGATGACTAGGACCCGCCCCCGCATCCCCGCGTTGAGGATCACCACCATTATCGCCATGACCATCATCATCATCATCACCATCACCATCATCATCATCGGAAGGCTCCACATCCGATACTCTAAGCCTCTTTGACGGCCGAATGCTCAAAGGGTTACGAAACCATTCAATGCTAACTGCATACCAGTCCTGCTGAAGCTCGAACGCATCAGCTATAAGCGTCTGGTGTGGGTGCCTCGTCCGCTAGTATGGGAAATAAACTCATGATAAATTAACATAATACTAAAACAAAGTCTAATTTAAAAAAGCTTCTCGTAATTGAGTATATATCAGTAGGACATACCGATGGAAAGCGAAAAAACGCACCAACATGTTTATATGACAGACTTATAACCTTTCTCTGCCAACGAATTCCCCTAGGATGTCTATCATCGATCCTACTAAACCACTTTTCAGAGACAGGGAACATCTCTAAAATCCAAATCTGTAGTTATAGAAACAAAAATATCTAAGTCTAAAACAAGTATTAAGAAAAACGATTATAATAAATATAAGTCAAATTATTAATGTAACTTACGTTGAAAGCGAGTAAAAATCCAGATAGTGACATTTTGTTGCTAACTGGGTTCCGTCTGCTAAAAGCGCCTTTCATTTGCTTATATGTGTACTCCCATACGAGCGATCCCCATGGATATTCAGAAAACCCATCGATATCGTCGAGTACACATATAACTTCATCAGAAACATATTGCTTTGCCTGCTTTCCTAGAAACACATACTCAACCATCATAATAAGCGCTATGCGCGCTTTGTCCTCGTCAGGTAGACCTATAAATTCTTCGTTCCACACCTTGACAACTTCCGACATTCGTACACGAAAAGCCTGACCTTGTGACGGTCGGGCTGGAACAGATGCTGGAAACAACCTTCTGATCAATCTATTTCCAACTACAGTGCTAGAGTCCGGAAGCGGACCAAAAGGGAGTCCGGTGATTAGCATGAACTCCTCCCGGCCGAAATGACGCACATGATCTCCAATAGAGTAGGTTAACTGCTGGAATTCTGCACCCGAATCCTCAACCTCCCGCGAAAGAAAGTTGCTCACAAGCATAACATCTCCGGTCTTCCACGTCAGGTCGAGCCAAGGACCGAATGGAGTAAGCCTAAAAATAATCATCGGCCCCTCGTCTAACATTTCCCTAATGTCTGAACATAAAGACAACTTGCTCCTAACCGTCAGGTCAATCTTTAATACCTATGACAAAAAAATATTAACGTTGTTAAACGGGATTTTGTTTCGTAATTCTATCCTAATACTCTATATATATATACATGTGAGGACACATGTGTATATATCTTGTTATTTATGTTATTTCACTTATATATTTAATCAAGTTAATTATTTGTGTATATATGTCGTTTTGATTAAATTTAGTTGTCACTATATCCGTTTGTGAATCCACATTTGAATGTCGATCGAATTTTAATTTTGCATTTATTAAACGGGATTTTGTTTCATAATTCTAATATAAAAATTTTTAGTTTTTAGATTGACTCTATATATATATATACATGTGAGGACACATGTGTATATATCTTGTTATTTATGTTATTTCACTTATATATTTAATCAATTTAATTATTTGTGTATATATGTCGTTTTGATTAAATTTAGTTGTCACTATATCCGTTTGTGAATTCCACATTTGAATGTTGATAGCATTTTAATTTTACATTTGTTAAACGGGATTTTGTTTCATAATTCTAATATAAAAATTTTTAGTTTTTAGATTGACTCTATATATATATATTATATATATATATACATGTGAGGACACATGTGTATATATCTTGTTATTTATGTTATTTCACTTATATATTTAATCAAGTTAATTATTTGTGTATATATGTCGTTTTGATTAAATTTAGTTGTCACTATATCCGTTTGTGAATTCCACATTTGAATGTTGATATCATTTTAATTTTACATTTGTTGATATCATTAAATTTAGTTGTCACTATCCTAATACTTTTAACTTGTTACATTGACCTATCAAACCTCTCGGTAATTCCACTAGTCCACACAAGAGGCGGTCAGAATGGTAACGCTAAAGCATTTTAAAAACCATTCTCATTCGGTTACCATTTTATAGGCAACCTCCTTAAACCCCTTAGAGTGCTTATAGTAAGTACGCCCCTGGATTTGACTATCAATGCATTTATACTAATATAATTTACAACTTTATATATATATATATATATATATATATATCTAATTGGATGGACATGTGAAGACACATGCTAATGAATATGTCAACTTATTTATGTTACTTCAATAATATATTTTATCTACATGTGTCTTTTCTAAAGTATTTATGTTGGTTTAATTATATATTATCTACATATTTTATCTACATATTAGTTCACTTATATATTTTTTATCAATAGTGCATTTTCTAAAGTTAAGGGGCCAATTGTGCATTTTCTAAAGTTAAGGGGCCAATTGTGCATTTTCTAAAGTTAAGGGGCAAATGGTGCATTTTCTAAAGTTCAGGGGCCAATGGTGCATTTTCTAAAGTTCAGGGGCCAATGGTGCATTTTCTAAAGTTCATGGGCCAATAGTGCATTTTCTAAAGTTCAGGGGCCAATAGTGCATTTTCTAAAGTTCAGGGGCCAATAGTGCATTTTCTAAAGTTTAGGGGCCAATAGTGCATTTTCTAAAGTTCAGGGGCCAATAGTGCATTTTCTTAAGTTCAGGGGCCAATAGTGCATTTTCTTAAACGCTAATAAATAAACAATTATATAAACTAATTATATACACTAATAAAAATCATCTACTAGATAAACATTTAGATAAACAAGATATAAACACTAATAAAAATGATAACTTATATAATTTTTTTTTAAAATTATCAACTACATAAACAAGTAAAAATCATATAAACAACTAGATATAAATAACTACATATACACACTAATAAAAATCATAACTTATATAATTTTTTTTAAAATTATCAACTACATAAACAAGTAAAAATCATATAAACAACTAGATATAAACAACTACATATACACACTAATAAAAATCATAACTTATATAATTTTTTTTTTAAATTATCAACTACATAAACAAGTAAAAATCATATAAACAACTAGATATAAACAACTAGATATAAACAACTACATATACACACTAATGAAAATCATAACTTATATAATTTTTTTTTTAAATTATCAACTACATAAACAACTAAAAATCATATAAACAACTAGATATAAACAACTACATATACACACTAATAAAAATCATATACTTTTTAAAAATAACTTATATATAAAAAAATGAGTATAAATTTTCTCATTTTTTTTATAAAGATTTACAACTACATAAACAAGTAGATAATATAACAACATGTTAAAACAACTAGATAAACAATTAGATCCAAACTAAACAACATACAAGAGCACTTTTATACACAAGTAAACAACATACAACAACAATTTTATACACACGTAAACAACATAATGTAAACAACTGAAAATATAGCCACTTACTTGATTTGCCATGATATAAGTAAAATAATCGTCACCCACAAGGAAGAACACGTGTTCTTAAAATAAGATTCTTGGTCCCCCACAAGGAAGAACACGTGAAAGATGTGTTCTTGTCCCCCACAAGCAAAATTCAAGAAAGAAAGCAAAATTAAATAAGTGTTTATGGTGTGATGTAATTGTTTAAAGAGTAAGCTTGTTCTTGGTCCCCACAATCAAAACAAGAAGAAGAAAGAAGAAGAAAGAAGAAGAAAGGGATGTGGTGGGGGTATGTGTCGGCTGAATTAAATAAGACTTAGGGTTAGGGTTTTTTTGGGTTTCTTCCGGATTGGACACGTGGCCCAATGGGGAGCCGCCGTGTGGGCTCGGACCGCGAAGAGCGGCCAGGCTGGTAGCGGCCCACGTGGCTTGGCGGGTGAGGTGGCGGGTGAGGTGGCGCTGACTGGATCTCACGTGGACCAATCAGGTGCGGGCCGCGGATGGCGGACGGAGGGGTAGCGGACCAAAAAAAAACCGCCGGAAACCCTTGGTTGTCGCCGGAGAGCGGCCCAAATCGCGGCGGTAGCGGCCGGGGTAGCGGGTGGCTGTCTAAAATTGTCACCGGAGCCATTTTTTGTCTAAAATAATTTTCAAGGATTTATTTTTGTCTAAAAAAATAATTTTCTCTATTTATTATACGTGTTGGTCGAGTTTATCTATTAATTAAACTACAATTCTGACAAAGGCTTTCACCAACGAACATTTCTTTTGGATATTGGTCTGTAAAACACAAAGCCATCCGATCCATTCTTCTTTTTTTTTATATGCATAGTACCATAAAACACATATCTATTATATCTTATAAAATAATGGAGGGGTTTTATCGAGCACGTATAGTCTCACGCTGCAGCGCGTCTTTTAGATTTCTTCCTCACTCGCACGTTATCCCAATAAGTAGCAAGGTGAAATAAGTCATTGTATGTCGTGATTCAATCTCATTTTCAACCAATTACCTCTGCGCACAAAAAGGATTGGTTATTGATTTCATACTCCATTTGCATATACTGGTTACATATACCTATTATTACAGGGAATTCTTGATCATATGGATGTAGCTTAACCAATGTTCGTATGTGATTTTCCTTTTCCATTAAAAAGTTATCATCTAAAAAGATTCGTAAATGAAGCTAGTGACCACATTGCTCATATCATCCTGAAGATTACAGAATACGGCTGCCAGAACCTATAGGTTATTCAATAAGTTCAATTATTTTGCATCTCATAGGTATTTTCCATTGTTCGTCTTAGTGGTCTTGCTGTATCTCCAGAGTACAACTTGAAGCTTTTGGAGAATACTTGAAGAAGAAGAAGAAGCTGATTTCTCTGGAGTTTTTGTCTTTTATATACGATGTCCATTGAAAGCTGAAGCATTCCCCTGCACATTCTAGATGATTATAGGCATATATAGTTTCTTCCATATCTAGGATAGCCATACCCATTATACCCTCCATCTCTTGGATATAAGCAATAGCCATATGATCCATTTCCGTTCCCGTTCTTATTTGTGGTTGATTCTGGTTTTTTTACATACTAATTGGTTGAACATTCTCCATATTCCCAATGCACTAACTGTGCAAATTTTCCTGCTTTCGCACACCTTTCAGAATGACTGCTGGTTCGATGTAACCCAAAATGTTTATCTTCCCGTTGACCTCCATATTGAAATTGGTTATTCCTTACTGTTCAATATCTTTGTCACCGTTCTTGGCCACAAACGTTTTTTAACTTCCACTTGATGGTGAAGTTCTGCAAGAATACAATGTATTAGAAGATATGGCCATGGATGCCATACAGGAAGAGGGATTTGTTTTAGACTTGGGTGCCATGGATGCTTGAAAAAAATGGTTGGTTTAGAAGTATTAGGTTCTTGAGGAAGCTTTGATGGGTAGGGATGGGGATATTGTTAAGTCTTAATAGATGATTGTGATATGATATCACCGTAAAATTCAATATATTTGAAAGTTAATGTTGGATTTTGTGTGTATCCCATAGCAACTTTTCTTTTATCATTGCTGTATAGTTTCTATTCTGGAAGTTGATGGGGGTATGCTGCAATTATCTCAATATTTTACTCGGATCCTTTTCTTAGAAACAAAGATGAAATCTTCTTGTCTTCCAGTGTTGTGGCGGATTGGTTATCGCTCGGGGGGTTCATAGCGCCCTAACCGAGTTCGAGCCTTCATGTGTGCATGCCTGTGGACATTTAAGTGGGGTCATGTTTAGCCCCCCAAAAGTGCTGGGGATTAGTCAGGCTTTGGCCCGGACACCCTTCTAAAAAAAGATGAAATCTTCTTAATTTAACGGTTATCATGTAAGAATATATGATAAAAATATAACCATATGATCTTTTGAATTCGGAAACTTGATCATAATTGCTAAATGTGATTTTGCTTCTGACCTTTTTGATAGATGGTGAAAGAATACTTTGTAAAGGTTGCTGTTGATAATGAAGAAGCTGGCGGCCATTACAATTTGGGTGTAATGATTAATGAATCTTAATGGAATTGGGGTGAAGAAAGATGTGAAGCTAGCTTGTATATATTTTATAGTGGCAGCTAATGCAAGTCAACCAAAAGCTAGCTTGTATATATTTTGTGGGATGTTTAATCTGTTCATAGTCCTAATATTATTGAATCATAGTTAATCTTTTCTATAGTCTGAGTATGTGTTTTTCCTTGAATCATAGTTCTAATATTATTGAAATCTAAAGTCTTTCTTGCAGTATTCTTTATAAACCATATCATCGACCTATAAGCTAACTTATTCATGATTCATTATTGAGTAAAGAGAAAGGGTAGATAACCATTCCAGTCAACGGAGAAGTAGATTGAGAAACGACTGCAAGAATGAACGACTCCAACAAGTTTTTGTTTGGGTTTGCAATTTTATTCAATTTTGGGTTATCAGGATAGGACATTTAGAGGTCGTTTACTAGACACTTACCTCAGGAACCTAGACACTTACCTCAGGAACCTACAAGGAAAGTTGTTTCATCTACTTAACTTCTTAACCTGAACTAATGAGATCATTACAAAAGGCTATATCATTTACATTTCATCACTCGTGGGCATGGGGGGCGTCTAAGGATGGCCGTCCTCTTGCCTAGTAATACTAATAGAAACATGTAACAAGAAAACCAATATTTTGGGCAAACTATATATATATATATAAGATAAATTGTATATATTTGTCATACAAATCCCACATTAACTATCAGCCAGCGTTATTGGAGACATACTATACTATTGCTGGTTGCTTTCACTTCCTGTATATATTTCACATGACTAACATCTATATCTATCTATTCTGTATATATAATTATATAGGGGATTTGTATCTAAAACTAGGGTTTCTCACTTGATGATTTGATCAAGAATCTTGATCAATTCAATTGCCAAAATCTTCCATGGATGCAGCAGGAGCATAGTCATAGTCTCCATCATCATCGTCATCGCCATCAATGGCATCTTCATCATGATCGGTGAGATGGGTATCACCATATATATAGGCATGATCATAAACAGCATCATGATCATGATCTTGATGATATTCATTTTCATCATCATGTACAATATTACACATAATCTTTACACAATGAAGCATTTTGATCATATTTGTGGAGAGGGATTAATTTAGAGTAAACACAGGAAATAAAACTTTACTATAAAGCTACCTTCTTCTTCACTCTCAAAGTAAGTGAACTTTGTTTGGGGAAGATGGGAAAAGAAACCAACATTTAAATAGACGAGTGCAAGAGAATGAAATGAATGTGAAGTATAGAAATAACTTGAAAGAGTCATTTTCCACAATTACAGAGTATCTCCTACCTCGTCCACAAAAAGAACTTAGCGAATCTTGTTTCCTTCGTAATCACTTTTATTTGCATACACAAAACACAAACGAGTTTGTTTGGGGATGATGACAACGAATATGCATGGAAAGGTATGTTGCGATCATGGAAGTTCGTGTGTGATTCCCGACTTCTCGTGGGAAGGTGTGTGCGGCTGCAAGAGAAGTGTGTCGGACACATGGCTTATCGTGCCATCTAGATGCTAGATTTCTTTGTAGAGTTTTATTCCCAAGTATATAGATTGGATTCAATTTATGCCTAGTACTCTCTTGACATATAATTGCAACCAAAAGGTGATTATATGAGATGACTTAATATCTATACTGAATTAGAATCTTTGTTGCTAGTTCTACTTGGCTTCTTGTTAGTTTTTTAGGATTTCTTTTTGTTGATAGCGGGCCTTGCCTAGTGGCTTTTGGAAAACTAGAACCGGTCGCCAATAGGGAGGACCCCCAAAAGGCATAAGGCTTATTGTCAGTTAAGCTGAACCCACATGTCTTTTAGGGTCTTGGTTCATCTTGTTTTGGTTTTCTAGGTTCTCCAAAGGCCATGGGAGCTAGTGTTGGTATGAGTGATCAGGTGTCAATTAGGTTCTTTCAATTCATGCAATGCTCATTTGGGTAAAATTAGCTAGCTCATTGATGGATCTCCAGGTTCAATTTAATGGTCATTTCTGCATTGGACACAATTTCATGTTAGTGATTTTAGTGTTATCAATCATGTAGTAATTGGTGTAATTGTGATTTACATGAGATCGACTAAAGCGATGAGGCAAACATAGGTGTGTCAGGATGTGCGAAGTGCACAATCACAAATGTTGCCCCTATTACCTTAGATCCCCATAGGGGGGGGTCGTGCCCCTGGCAGGGTTCCAAAGAGCAGAGCCCCTTGGTGGTGGTCTATTCTGAGTCTTGAAGTCTTGGCTTTAGAACTGTGATGTGCAAAAATAAGAAGGGCAAAAATGTTGAGAATGTAAAAGCAAATGATTCATATGTGAGTGGTAGACCCAAAACAATCTATTTAAAAAACGTATATGTGAACCCACAAATTAGTTGTTACTTGATACTCAAAAAACTAGACCTTGGGAGATGATGCTTAACAAGTCTAGATGGAAGTTAAGTGAATATATATATATATATATATATGATATGGTCACATGTGGGATTCTGATAAGAATATATTAAGAGGTATACATGTGTGTGGCTACATAAGAAGTGTGGTGGACACATGACAAATAATCATGCCACATGGATTCTTACTTGGCATATATATATCTAATCTACAATTTCAGTAATATTTTTAATAGATATGGAACTACTTTTTCTAAGGAGCTAGAATATATGCTTCATATATATATATATATATATATATATATCTTGGTAATTTATATCAAATAATGATCTTAAAATAAGAGTATAACAAATAAATTAGAATGCTATTGATTCTTTAAGTCTATATAATGTCTTTAATCATGCAATTTGGACTCATACCATATGATATGGGCATTTGTGCATTTACATTAAATAATGGGGTTGTCATTTTAACTAGCCTCGATATACGTATATAAAGGAATGTTAAAATAAGAAAGCTAACTAGTTTGAAAAATAAGAATATAACAAATCATGTAAAAATTCGCATGTGGTTTTGCATTAACAGCAAAAAATGGCACGGATGACAGGATGACTTTGGCCACGACTTAAGTCGCAAAAGTCGCATGGATCATACATGATTGTGTACGTGAATCATGTATGATTTTGTACATTGACGGTTTTTCTGTTGTTCTCTTAATAGTTAACATTCTTGTATGAACCCATCTCTCTCTCTCTCTCTCTCTCTCTATATATATATATATATATAGAGAGAGAGAGGGAGAGAGAATCTTTTGTAAACCAGATTTTGCTTGTAAGCTTTGTAAACTATCATCAGTCAATCATATAATTTATGGAGTTTTGATTTTATTTAAATGTGAAAGGGTAAAACCGTAATTCACATAATCATTTATTATAATTTGTAATTTAAAAAAAAAATCCCTAACAGTTACGAATGCATGTGTATTATATGGTGGCTAAAATTTAGCCTTTTAAATAGTTGTGAAATTACTGTTGCACAAATTTAGAATTTGGGTTGGTTACCAATATATAGTGGTTGAAGATTCTGGGTTTCACGAGATTTTTTTTTAATACGAAACCATGAATGATTTGAAAGAATATTATGATATTCATACAATCGAGGAATTTATAGAAAAAACTGTCGACGATGATGACATAGATCAAACGGCTGCCGAAGATGATGGTTTTTATGAAACTTCTGTCGATAATTACCCGGAAGGTTTGAAATTTTATATCCATTTTAAAATTAAATATGATAATTCATGTCGTAACAACTTAAAAAATTCTTTGTTGGAAAACTAATTTTTCAGGCGAGGAAGGCTGTGAAACGTTCCTATCTCAGGGGGGAAGAAATAATGGGTACCAAACCCTACGGAAAATGTGAAATTGTCTGTAGGCGACGAGTTCCATCGTTGCAGCAGATGCTGCCTACCGAAGATACACGGAGGGTTCGATGTTAGGCAATCCAATCGAAAGAAAAACAAGTATCGTGATGTGCAAACCAAGTATTTGCTTTGCAGTAGACAAGGTATCCATTTGGAAAGGGAATCTGACACGTTAAGCTTTCGTCATGGTCAGCATAAAAGTCGAAATTCAAGTTTTAAAAGAATTGTGCATAAAGTTTCGTTTGTGAAATGGTGATGAACGATACGTCTTATACAAGTTAGATGAACGTCACAATCACGCTTTTCAATTTGTTTCTTTTGAGTCGATCCTTCTGTAGTGAATCATGTGTGCCAACCTCGAACACCCCCCATATAGGTTTCAGATGGCGCATTAAAAGTACACCACAATCGATGTAATTTTGTCGCATTTGCCAGCTAATGTCTATCCAGCGATTTTCTACTGGCTCCATAGCTTCTGCGGTAGGGTGGTTGATGTTTCGCAGATGCTGAATAACCGTTAACCTCTTCAAGAAAACAATAATAACACCCAATAAGTTTATATTATGGTCGTTAACACATATCATTAACTACAATGGAGTATATGGAGTGATGAGTTGTACTAGGATATGAATATCAAAGTCATAAGCATATATAATATCCCCATATCTATGCATGTTGTCCAAAACATATATTGTGTGGGTCTTCAAATTGAACACTAAACAAAAGTAATGTATATTTTGAAGCAGCGGGAAAAAAAATCTATAACTAGGAAAAAAAATAAAGTCATATAATGTTCACTTTTGTCTTATATAATTTAAAAATGATAATACGTAATTACCATATCGATGTTTTGCAAGTTGATTATGTCCATGTTGAAGTTCGCCGCTTGGGCAAGGTTCTGTTGTAACCACTCGAACCTCTGGTCAAATGTGTACTCGTGTTCGAGTAACACACCACCATACTACATGGTTTTAAAACATTTAAACGTCGGCAGTGTTCAAAAAATAAATAAGCAAAGATTATTTCTATTACACATTTTTAAACTATGTACCATAAGATTTATCTTAAAGAAGTAACGCCTTGAAGATACTTCACTTCGATAACATTCCTAAAAGTTGAGAATATCCGCCCAACTGTCTATCACGTTTATGTAAATGTGCTCATTTGCCGCTAATGTTTCTATAGGCGTACGCAATATCCGCTGGCTAGTAGTGAACTTATACAGCATGCCACTATTACACAAGTAAGTTCCAAGGTAGATATTAGACACAAATTTGAAAAAGAATGAAATTTAAAAATCAAAGAGGTGAATCCTTACTCTGGCCCACCAAAGACAGACAGACATAGTTCGTGGACTCGTGACTCATATACGGTGATGGTAATAGTAGCCCAAGTTTTGGCTGCCTTTTGGATTTTTGTTTTATAACATAGTCTTCATCTGCTTTCACCGCTCCATTTGCGACAATGTTTTGCCAGATCAGTAACATGTATCTGGCTGAATCAAAGATTGAAGCTTGGAATTACGTCTTCTGGTTCTTCAGGACTGTTGAAATTAAACATCACAATTTCTTTACTACATGTTGGACCGGTTCACCCTTCATTTCATTACCCTCATTCACTTCTTCATTAGCTGATTTGCCTCCACTGGATGGTTGCTTCGCCACTTCGTTGACTGTTAGGTTTTAATCAAGTCTTTTACCATATTCAAGCAACGGAAGCATATTAAAAAATCTATGGTAACAACAAATTAATAACCATTAAGGATACTCATGTTCTAGAAATTTAACTACAAAAGAATGATCAAGAAAACTTATTTGAAGAACTCGGTGGAAAAATCAAACCTTTAATATTGCCTATTGGATGTCAAGGACCAATAGTATGAATCCCTCTAATGGCTCACACCTAAGATCACCAAATACTAACAACCAAGAATGCTCAATCCTGTTGGCGATTTGGAGAGTGGAAAGAGAAGGAGGATGCCACAAAGAGAAAAAAGAAATAATTAATTGATGATTTGGGTTTAATCCCAAGGCATCTATTTACAACATCTTGACTTAGGCTTTCTAATCCACCACGAACTGATAAACCAATTAAAAAATATTTTAACTATTATCAGTTCATTATCTCTAATATATAATCCTTTTACAACTTGATAACTTAATTAAAACTATTTTAATTATTATCAAGCTATTATCCTTTATCTATAATTAATCTAATTAATTATATTTTCGATATTATCTAATTGGTTATATATATCTCAACTGATAAATAAATTAAGCACTTTCACCCCCTCTAATTTCCTGGTTGTTTATTTGGGTCTTATTAAGGGCAACCCAAAAGGACTTTGCTATTTTTAAAATATTACCAGTAGTTAAAAATTTGCACACCATTTCCAATAGTCTCCCACTTGGACAAGTTATCAACTTTGTCTGGTCAATACTTTTAAATTACTAGCAAAGAGCAAACCATCCAATGAAGCTGCTGAACTCTCGTAAAGATTCGGTCCTAAGATAAGTAATTTAATGTTTCTTTGTTCTACAAGATATATCATATGAACCTGAGACATGGATAATAGTCTAGCTTATAGATCAAAATTATGTTTCCCGATTTCCGATATGTGTTGAATTCATCAGACTACTCAATCGAACACATCAGTTCCAGTCAGGGTTTGGCCAAAACACTTAATGTCAACACCAAATCATCGAGGGTCCCATGGATATCGCTGCTCCTATTTAGGCAGAAGGAACAACTAAACTTTTACTACACAGTTCATTTCTACTCATCATATCATACCTGGACATACCCTGTAGAGCTGCCAGTTACGGTCAACGTTGGAGCACACCAAAGCATGACAGAATCGTAGAGCAAAACTCTATGTATCTCTGTTTGAAGAACACAAAATATTATCAACTCAAAATTATTCTGACTTCATTCATGAAGTAAACTTTGAGTGCGGGTTGTTCCAATACTCAAATCACTATTAAGCACTCATGAGTGCTAGTTGCATTCTCTATGCTTCTATTACTCCATGACAGTCTTGAATCACTACTTATGATAACAATCGACAACCAGTGATACTTGAGGATTATAGACAAAAACAAATCAATATAGAGAGATTATTCAAAGTAAAATGCAGAAAACTAAAGAACACAAGAAATTCAAAAATCGACTCTCATATATTTTTCAAAATTGTACGGCTGCTATGTAATTGGAAGGATTTTACCTACAACATACATATACATTCCTATTTATACTCAAGATAACCTGATCTAAGCCCAAGCCCATTACATTTTAGTTTCCCAAGCCCATAACTACAAACTTAAACAAATAGTCTAAGTAGGCTTACATTTATAAAACTTTAACATTTTTAGCCTATAACTAAGCTAACAATCTCCCCCTAAGTTTTATAAATGAAGCGTGGCTTTGAATTCTCTTCTTTACTTTCTTCAGAAGATGCTGGCAGAGTTCTGAAGTTTCTCCAGCAGAGGCTTTCATCACAGATCCTCTGAGAAATGTCATAGAGGCTCTGTAATGTTTGACTTGTATGAATCTTCAGTTTTACCACCAGAAGCTTGTGTCACAGATCCTCTAAGGAGTGTTACAGAGGTTCTGTGATTTTTGACTTGTATAAATCTTCATCTTCTGATGATCCTCCATAAGTGAAACTAACTCCCCTTTGATTGAGGCTCTATTATATTCAACTTGTCTAAGAGTAAGAGATCCCATAAACAATAGTCCCATCTGGTTTGCACATAAAACAGCCAAACCAGCAAGAATGGGGGAAGCTCTGTCCCTTGTTGAGTTGAATTTCAGCGAAGAAGCAAGTCTTGGATTCGTTGAAACATCATGTTGGATGAATATATTGTAAAAGAGAATCCTTTTACACAGTCCCATAGACAAGTATTCCGTCCAGTGAACTCTTCAGATTCTCTCACCATATCCCATCAGAGGACAGAGAAATAGAAGTGTTGTTCATGCTGGCTTAATTAGGGAACCTTTGATATCCTTCAGAAATCAAAGGGGTAAAGGCCTCCTAGGATTATATTTTAGAAGGCTGGGTTCAGAGAGGTGGACATTTGTTGCATTTTCTATGCTTCTATTACTCCATGACAGTCTTGAATCACTACTTATGATAACAATCGACAACCAGTGATACTTGAGGATTATAGACAAAAACAAATCAATATAGAGAGATTATTCAAAGTAAAATGCAGAAAACTAAAGAACACAAGAAATTCAAAAATCGACTCTCATATATTTTTCAAAATTGTACGGCTGCTGTGTAATTGGAAGGATTTTTCCTACAACATACATATACATTCCTATTTATACTCAAGATAACCTGATCTAAGCCCAAGCCCATTACATTTTAGTTTCCCAAGACCATAACACAAACTTAAACAAATAGTCTAAGTAGGCTTACATTTATAAAACTTTAACATTTTTAGCCTGTAACTAAGCTAACAACTTACTTCCAGGAGTATGATCGACTGTGGAGGTTTAAGTAAATTAATACTTAGGAAGATGGTTCTAAATATGCAAAACGAAACACTATAATAAATTAAATGTAAATGGACGCAATCCAGCATATATTATAATCTCTATATAATTATCTCCAAGTCAAATACAATTTATTATCGCTTTAATACATCAAACTAACATCTAAAACATTTAAGATATATTGATATTTCTAACACTGATGGCTTCAGTATGATACTTATGTTTGGGTCGAGTTAAGGCTTTCGTGAAAGGATACAAAAGATTCTCTTCAGTCGGGACTCTACTCACTACGATCTGTGTTTCCTCAACCTTGTGTCGCACAAAATGATACTTTGTTTCTATGTGCTTTGATTTCCCATGGTCTTTAGGTTCTTTAGTCAATGCGACTGCACCTATGAAAATTTTAAACCATACGACCTCTTTCACTACTTCACTAGCTGCAATATATTCTGATTCACAAGTGGAGTCAGCCACCGTGTCCTGTTTGGAACATTCCCAAGTTACAGCCTCACCACTCAACAAGAACACCCGCCCTGACTGTGAGCGGGAATCATCCCGATCTGTCTGGAAACTCGCATCAGTATAACCTGTTACTCGTAATTTATCATTTCCGCCATAGACCAATAACACATCTTTATTTCTCCGAAGATACTTAAGAATGTTTTTTACAGTCGTCCAATGACTTTCGCCTGGTTCCCTTGATATCTACTAACCATGCTTTAAGCAAATGAGACATCAGGTCTAGTACATGTCATGGCATACATGATCGATCCAATAGAAGATGGATATGGAATTCGACCCATTCTGTCTAGTTCCTCACTAGCTAGTACTGGGACACTGGTTTTTACTCAATCGTATGCCATGTTGCATGGGAAAATACCCTTTCTTCGATTCACTCATATAAAATTTCTTCAATATCTTATCCAACTATGTACTTTGGTTATGTCCAATTTAACGCTTGGTTCTATCTCGATAGATTCTTATTCCTAGTATGTATACTGCATTTCCTAGATCTTTATAGCAAAACATCTCCCGAGCCAGATTTTTACATCTTGCAACATTACTCCCACTAGCTTTAACATATACACATGACTCATCTTTGCTTCGAGAAAATCCAAACTCTTTGACCTTTTCTTGAAAATAAAGATTCCAGCTACGAGACGCTTGTTTAAGTCCATAAATGGACCTTTTAAGCTTACACACTTTATGTGGATACTTAGCATGTACAAAACCTTCAGGTTGTGCCATATACACATCCTCATCAAGTTTCCCATTAAGGAAAACAGTTTTTACATCCACTTGCTAGATTTCATAGTCATGAAATGTAGGTATGGCAAGTAGTATCCAGATAGACTTAATCAGAGCTACTGGTGAGAAGGTTTCATCCTGATCAATCCCTTGAGTTTGAGTGTAACCTTTTGCAAACAATCTAGCCTTGAATGTGTGCACATTTCCATCCATGTCGGTCTTCTTTTTAAAGATCCACTTATTCCCAACTGTCTTGTGACCTGGTGTATGATTAACCAATTCCCAAACATGGTTATCGTACATGGATTGAATCTCGCTCTTCGTTGCCTCTTTCCACTTGGCAGCCTCAGGGCCTGCCATCGCTTCCTTGTAATTAGATGGTTCATCTGCACTATCAAATGTCTTATCATTGACTAGTGTATCTTCTTCCTTTGTAATATGAAAACCATAATAATACTCAGAAACTTGACTAACTTTACTAGTTCTGCAAAGAGGTGGTGGAGTTGTGTTAGTTTCCTCAACATGTGATTCAACCTCATGTTGGGGGCTAGTGTCAACTATATATAGATTCATCATTGGTTGTCTCTTGAATTTCTTCAAGATCAGTATTACTCCCACTATCCTCTTTGGAAATGAGCTCCCTTTCTAGGAAGACTCCCCTTCTAGCCACAAACACTTTGTTTTCAGATGGTTTGTAGAATATATATCCAAAGTTTTTGTATGGATAACCAATGAATAGACATTTCTCTGCCCTTGGTTCCAGCTTGTCGTTAGTTTCCCACCGAACCAAAACTTGTGTCAGGATCGAATTCGTAACAAGAATTTAAACTACTCAGAAATCAAATTAAAGAAGTTGCGGAAAAACACTTTAATTGGAAAAAACAAACAATCAATTCAAACAATCAATTTTATTAATCACAAATTGTCAAAAGATTACAACCAAAGCCTCAATCTGCAAGAATAAGAATCTCACAGTCGAGCAACACTTCTCTATTGCTAGGAAATTCTTGAGGCTCTACTTTTCTATCTCTCAACAATTATGTAATCGCTCCTACTCAAAACGAAAACAACTATCATCTATATATACAAATTACAGGATAGACATAAGGAAAACAAATCTTCTAAATTAATTCCAAGATATTCGGAATCTTTGCCTTATCGCTCCAAACTGAATTGTTTCCTTATCGTAATCTTAAAAGCAGCATTAACAAAAGAAGCATTAACTGAAACTGGTAAAACTGACTAGCAACATTAACTAGCAGCAATAACTTCTTAGCAGCAGTAACCATTACTGCTTCTAAGTCTTTAACCAGCAACATTAACTTGAACCAGCAGTAGTAACCAGACTTCATCTTCTTTTCAGCTCCAATACTACTGTTGTAGCATTAACTCCATTTCAGCAACATTAATCTTCATTTTAAACCCAACAAACTCCCCCTAACTTAACTGTTCATCCCTTTTTCCAAAAAAAAAACTTAACTGTTCATCCTGAACTGTTAAGTTTTGCAATTGTTGCTGAAACTTCAAAACCAAATCAATGACCATTTGTGACTTCTCAGAACCTGACAACTTTACCTGTCCATGCCACGTAGCCTCTGAGCATCATGCACTTGAGTTCCTTCCACAAAGTAATACTCTTTATCTAAACCATTGATAGTTAAAGAGTACACACCACACTTCAGGAACATCCTCTATTCATTCACTATTTCACATGGCTGGTTCATTAGATGGACAACCTTTGCAGGTTCGAACAACCAACACAAACACTCTAGTGCACTTTTGATCTTTATCACAATATCAGCCTGATTCTCCTCATCCTCCAAAATACTTCCATACATATGCATTCCCTTCTCATACATTTCTCTTAGGTTCTCCCTTGTGCATACTGCCAGAATATCATCCAATATAGCTCCCCAACTGCTTTTCCCATCATCCTATTCAAGCTAATAATACAATCTTTCATTTAGCTCCTTCACACTCCATGTTGTTACAACCTTGGCCCTCTCTGCATCAGGATTGTCTTCTTCAGGATCAAAATCAGCATTGAAGTGCATCATTCTTTGATTGATTTTTTCAGTAAACTCCTTATCCAACTCTGTGATGACAAATTTCTTCTTCTTGATCTTCAAAATGCTATTACACAACATATACTCAAAATCATACCTCTTATCAACTAAAAAGTAACTTTGTCTTCCATTCTTGAATGAAATAGATACCACTCTGTTTTTCTTGACAATATACCATCCCCCAGCTTCACCTCCTCCAATTGCCTGTGAAAAATCAATAGTTCTTCTTCTCCTCTCTTCATCTCGAGTATTCTCAAAATCAAACATAACTTTGAGATCTTCAATACGTACTTTGGTCTCAGCACATCCCTTAGCATCTTTTACACATCCAATATCATATAACCTTTTCAAATCACTTTGTGGCAACTTAGTGAATACCACATGAGTGTTTCTAAAAGATTCAAGTCTTCCACCTTGTCTCTCCACCATCAAAGTCATCATCTTATTTTGTTCAACATACTCCCAATCTACAATATCAGATACACCATAATCAGCATCCAACTTTTGTTTCTTTGCAGATCTTTTATGAGCAATAGACTTCTTCCTTTTTACCTCAGCAGACTTTCTTTTGTCACTTTCATCCTCATCCTTGCTCATATTCTATTTAACAACCTGCTTAGCCACAGATTTTCCTTGATCTTTAGCTGACTCTTATTCCTTCTCTTTCTCTATTTCTTCCTTCTTCTCTTCCTCTTTCTCTTTCTCTTTTCTTTTTCAACACCAACCTCAGGAACAGGTACATCTTGTTTTCTTTTACTTCTTCTTTGAACCAGAGGCACCTCCTCTACTTCCTCTAGTTCCTCTTGTTCCAGTTCCTTCTTTTGCAAATCCTCTCTTTCTTTGTTGTACCTGTCTTCCAGCTTCTTATCACTCCAATCAGCATACATACTCTCTACTCCTCCAACTGCATTTACCAAAAACCTGATTCTGCTCTTTCTTTCCTCAGTCTTTAGACCTTCTTGGGCTGAGGCTTAGACTTTGGTTTTGGCTTTGATGGAGCTTTCTTGACAACAGCCTGATTTTCTTCTTCTTGAAGCTTTCTTGCAGCTTCTTTAGATGCCTCTTCTTGTGCAGCTACTCTCTTAACCTCTTCCAGTTCTTAAGGAGTCATCATAGAGTGTATAGCTTTCATGGACAAAGCTTCTTCCACCTCCTTTGGAATTTTCTTTGAAACTTTCTTCTTAGGCTCTTCCACTGCTATGGACTATCCTTTATCCTTGACCTCCAGCTTCTTTGAAGATACAGAACTACTCTGAGCTTTTCTTTCTTTTATGACTACTCCTTTGGTCTGTGGAATGACCTCAGGAGCAGCTTGAGGCAAATCAATGAGAGCTTCCACAACTACTCTTTCTTCTCCATTTACTTCTGCCTCATTTTCAGATCTTGTTGCGTTCCCTTCTTCACTCACTGGTTTCTTCTCTGATACTGCTGCTTTCACAAACTCCTTCTTTACAGATGACTCCCCCTTAACCTTAGCTCTCTCCCCCTTTGTGAATGCTGCAAGAGTGGAATACCTCCTTTGCAGGGCTGAGATGTGCATTTGTTGAGCTACAATCTTGGCACCCTGAAATTGAGACTTCTTGTAGACTTCAGCAATGAGTTTGTGTTGAGTGGTGACCATCTTTTCTAACATCTCCATCCGTTCATCATGAAATGTATGTCTTTGGTCATGAACTTTAAATTAAGCATCATGAGATTTCAAATCTTTGGCTATAGCAGCCAGGGCATCCGTCAAATCTTTTTGTGTAAATCTACCCTCACCAGATTGAGAAGTTAAACCCTTCTATGCTGGATCTTTGGGAATTTTAGTAGAAGTTTTCAGCCTAGCTGAAACACTTGCTACGCCCTTGGTTTCTTGGCACCTGGGTCCTCTAGATGATTTCTCATTAAGAGTTGCCGTGGAGAGGGTCTTACTTATGTTCACACTGTCCTGATGCACACCTTGTGCAACATCAATAGTGTGAGCCTCTCCATCCACATGCCCATCCATCTCCTTAGAGGGCACCTCCTGAATTGTGGAGTTGGGGGACACTCCTTGGGTTTCCCTTTGGAAATTCTCAAGTGGAGAGTGCTCGACAAGAGGGCTTGAAGGTTTGGGTTTCTTAGATCCAGAGGAGGAAGGAGTTCCTTTGGTCCTTCTTTGATACATTTTGAGTGTAGGGGTGGGGGTAGCATGAACATGAGTCAGAGGTGTGTTTTGAGTGGTAGGTGTGGGTAGGTCATCAGAGGGTGTGCTTGATTGTGTGTGGTTGCAAGCCTGATGCCTCACCTGTGGGGGGAATCACACGCATCATTGTAGGGAACAATGGTGTGATTGTTGTGATACTTCCTCTTTTCATGTTAGAGTACATCTTAAAAGAGGGGTAATTCCTTTTGTAGGTTTGACCAGAGGTAGGTACATCCGTCAATTCAAGGTTAATCACTTCTTGCACAAATCTTGGATACATGTAAAAAGCAGTTTTAATAGATTTGGGATCAAGATTTGAGACAGGATTTTCGAAAATCATGTTTGAGAAATTAAACTCTCTGGATGTGGCTAGACAAACCAAAGCAGATGCCATAGTACTACTAAACTCACTCCATCTAGAAGTTTTTCGTGAAAAACAATGAAGTAGGATATGAACAAGAAACTTCCATTGATGACCAAAATTGTTATTTTTGAATTTTAAAGAGGTCATGGATTCTTCATATCCCATTTGTGCCAAAACAGGAAAAATATCTGTTGATCCAGCTCTCCTAAGACCTGATGAAATGATAATGATCCTGAATCTTTACTTAGTGAATAGCTTTTTACTTCTGTTATAGCTTGAGGAATTATCACTGAGTCTGTTCAGTGTTATTCCATGTTACTTATGCTGTAACTTATTTTTATAGTAATCAGGATCAGGATCAGGAGACGAACGAGTCTGTTCTGTAGTCTACTGATCCTATCCACTGAAGTGAAGACCTCCTGAAGACATCAAGATCGTACTCAAAGAACCATCAGCAACGTCGAAGACTTAGCTGATGACAGGAACAGCATGCTCGTGATCTGAAGACGGAACTCAGTGATAGCAGGCTGCTCAATATCGTATGACATCCTGAAGAATCATCAGGATACAAGTGACCCTGAACAGCACCAGTTTCAGGACTCTAGTCACTGATCAGTATCCTGATCCTGAAGGATTAGTGTAATGTCTTAGTCTAATGCACAAAAGGATTATCCGCCTTTACTGACACAAAAGTACATAAGGACAGTCTCTTTACTGTTCCCTCCGTACTTATCAGACCTCAAGGCAACTGTTTACACACTTCCTCTTTTGCACACCATGCAAAGAGTATTTGTTTATAGTAAATAGTACAAAGGACCACTTACATTGTGACACGTACACAAAAGTGAGTCTACATGCATTTAATGCATTGGGTATAAATAGGACTTGAAGAGATGTTCTCTATACTTCTTCTTCATCCTAATACTACCCTAATCCTTTCTTTCTTTATTCCCTCTATCTTCTTTCTTACATCTTCTCACTTTAGTGCATAGTGAAAGAACTTAGATTGTTTAGTTTAGACTTATTGTCTTTTCTATTTCTGCAACAATCTGTAAATTCATATTGTTTATACAACAAGAATTTAAAAGTGAAAACTTGTGTGATTATATTCAACCCCCCCCCCTTCTATAATCCCAAACACTATCCTTGCTTGAAGGTCACCTCTTTGGGACCAACAATATCAGTTGCAAGTATACAAGTCTCACCTCCTTCATCATCTAAATGCAAACATCGTCTGATTGTTGCTTCAGTAACTGACAGAGGTCGTGTGCAGACAGTGGTGTGAATGGTTTTCATGTCAGTCTCTGTCTCTACACGAGCATTCATCGAGAAATCCTTCTGATGATTATTGTAAATCTTTGGATCAAGTAAAATCGCATGTGCAAGGGTTGATGATTGTAGAAAATCCACAATGTCGTTGAACCCCTCTGATTTCTTGCCCTTGGTCAGAAAGCCCACCTTGTTGTGCTCATCATGAAATCGTAGAGTGTCCATGATATAACAAAGATGATCAAACAATCAGATTAGATCAAAATGACAAGAAATTTGAGAAATCGTGCACGAAATCCCAAGAAACCGCCTTAGAATCGCAAAGGGTTTTGGGTTAGGGTTTTGAAAATAGCCGTTGTGAAAAAGGCGGTGATGAAGCGGCTATTTATACATTCTCGAGGTAGTTAAAAGCAGCAGTAATGAAATCAGCAACAATAACTGTAGAGAAGTAATAATCACAAACCCTAGAAAAAGCAATAGTAATCGAGCAACAGTAACAGAACTAGCAACAGTAATGAGACTAGCAGCAATAATGACACTAGCAACACTAATGATACCAGCAACAGTAATCGACCGTGCGACAATAAGGACACCAGAAGTAGTAACTGTAAAGAAGCAATAGTAATGATAGCAAGCAGTAAAAAGGCAAGCAATAATAACCAGTGCAACAGTAATAACTTCCTTCATCCTTATGAGCAGCAATATCACCCGATTAACCACAGTATTGTGTTTCAGCAGCAATAACATCCCACCGCAGCAATAAGTCCCGATTAGCAACAATAATTTCCTCTAGCATCATTATTAGGACTCATCAGCAATATCTATACTTAGCGATAGAAACACCATTCAGCAGCAATAACTATACTTAGCGACAGAAACACTACTTAGCGGTAGTAACTACACTTAGCAACAATATCAGCACGTTTGCGATTATGAACACTGAAAACACTTAACAAACACATTAGATGCACCCTGAGATATAAATACATATAAGATACAAGATATTTACATAAGAGAGATAAAGAAACTTCATTCAGAGTTTATCATGCCTACACTAGTTATCAAGAACTTAAATCCCCCCACATCAAATGCCTTTGTGAACAGATCTGCATATTGATATTCAGTGTGCACTTTCAACACTTGGATGAGTTTCTTTTCAATCGAGTCCCGAATGAAATGATACTTGATCTCTATGTGTTTGGTTTTGGAATGTTTGACAGGATTGTTAACAATACTAATAGCACTATTATTATCAATGTAAACAAGAGTGTTAAGAAAAGTAATACCATAGTCCAACATCTGATTTTGAATCCAAAGAACCTGTGAATAGCATTGTGCAGCTGCTACATATTCTGCTTC
This sequence comes from Centaurea solstitialis, assembly GCA_030169165.1. Classification (NCBI taxonomy): domain Eukaryota; kingdom Viridiplantae; phylum Streptophyta; class Magnoliopsida; order Asterales; family Asteraceae; genus Centaurea; species Centaurea solstitialis. The sequence continues at coordinate 39,382,760 of CM058047.1, forward strand.
TGCTGTTGATGTGGAGACTGTGGTTTGCTTCTTACACTTCCATGACACCAATCTTGCACCCAAAAATTGACATCCACCTGAAGTGGATTTTCTATCCAAGCTTGCACCTCCATAATGACTATCAGTATAGGCCAATAATTCAAAAGGAGACTCATATGGATACCAAAGGCCTAATCTAGGTTGTCCCTTTAGATATCTAAAAATCCTTTTAACTGCTTGAAGATGTGAATCCTTTGGCCTAACTTGAAATCTTGCACAGACACACACAACAAACATAATATCTGGTCTGGAGGTTGTAAGATACATAAGGGTTCCAATCATGGATCTGTACTGATGAACATCTACCTCCTCCCCCTCAACATCAGCTATGAGTTGCTTGTGTGTCTCCATTGGTGTTGAAGCTGGTTTGGAATCAAGAAAACCAAACTTTGTGAGCATATCTTTGACATACTTGGATTGATTGATGAGTATCCCATCTTCCTTCTGTTTGACTTGCAATCCAAGGAAAAATGTCAATTCTCCCATAGAGCTCATCTTGAACTTCTTGTTCATCAATGCCTCAAACTCTTTACACATCTCTTTCTTGGTGGAACCAAAGATGATGTCATCAACATAGATTTGAACTAAGAGCAAATCTGTGCCATCTTTCTTTATGAACAGGGTCTTATCAATCACCCCTCTTTCAAACTGATTCTCTAAGAGATAGGTAGACAGTGTGTCATATCAAGCTCTTGGTGCTTGATGTAGACCATACAATGTTTTTCTTAGCTTGTATACCTTGTCTGGAAACTTTGGATCTTCAAATCCTGGAGACTGACACATATATACCTCCTCTTCAATCTTTCCATACAGAAATGCACTTTTCACATCCATCTGAAATACCTTGAACTGTTTATATGAAGGAAAAGCTAAGAATTGTCTTATTGCTTCAATTCTTGCAACAGGGGCAAATACATCATCATAATCAATTCCTTCTTCTTGAGTAAACCCCTGTGCCACCAGTCTTACATTGTTCTTGATGACAATACCTCTTTCATCCTTCTTGTTTCTAAAAATCCATTTGGTACCAATTGCCCTGTATCCTCTTGGCAAATCTACCAAATCCCACACATGCTACAACACAAATTGAAGCAGTTCTTCCTGCATTGCTTCAATCCATCTAGGATCCTTCATTGCATCAAATACCTTCTTTGGCTCAGTTTGAGACAGAAAACATGAAAACATTCCAGAATTTGGATTCTGAAAACCCACAGCTTTACTCTGCTTCCTTGTGATCATTGGTGATTGAATGTCTCCTATCACTAGCTGGAAGGATGATTCTTCTGAGTTCTGGTAAGATGTAGGGGTTCCTCTGGAAGATCCACCCCTAAATTGGACTCAAAAGCATCATGTTCTTCAGTTTGGATTGATGATTCAATCACATTTGTTTCTGAATCAACCAAATTGGTAACAATCACATGTGAAGAATGAGACTCATCTACAGGATCCTCTTGTTGTGTTTCTGGATGAAACTGATTTTGATCTCCTTGAGTCTCACTTTCCTTTTGAAGCTGATCTCCTTCTCCTTCCTTCTGACTTTGATCTCCTTCATCTTCCTTCTGAGTTTCAGGCTCCTTATCTATATTGCAGAACTCAATTGGGTCCACTGTAGGCATAGAAAACATGACAAAAGGTGCCCCTGTCTTATTTGCCTTGTCTGTACTAGAACCTGTATCAACTGCATATCTCATATTCAAAGAGTTAGTTAGTGAATCATTGTCAAATAGCCAATTTGGACCAGTAACAGGTACATTTGGTGTGTTCTCATTGCATTTGACATTGTCACTTTCCTCAATAATCCTAGATGAGCTATTGAAAACACTGAGAGCCTTACTCTAAGATGAGTAACCAACAAGAAATCCATCTTCTGACTTGCTGTCAAACTTCCCTAAGTGAGATTTGGTATTGAGAATAGTGCAAGGACATACAAAAGGTTTTAAAAATCCTATGAAAGGTTTCTTTTTCTCAAAAATCTCATATGGTGTCTTGCTCTTGGACTTTACTACAAGAACCATGTTTTGAACATAACAAGCAGTATTAACTGCTTCAGCCCAAAAAGTAATAGGAAGTTTTGAATCAACTAACATGGTTCTTGCAGCCTCAATAAGTGTCCTATTCCTCCTCTCAGCAACACCATTCTGTTGAGGAGTTCTAGGAGCACTATATTGTCTCTCAATTCTTTTTTCTTCACAAAAGTTGTTTAAATCTGCATTTTTAAACTCAGTTCCATTGTCTGATCTGATGACTTTTACTTTCAGATTAGTCTTGTTTTGTACTCTGATTACAAAGGGTTTGATCAGTCCACTTGTCTCATCCTTTGTTCTCAGAAAGAATACCCAAGTAAATCTTGAGTAATCATCTACAATAACCAGACAATATGATTTCTTGCCAATACTCATTACATTTGTATGTCCAAATAAATCCATATGCAAAAGCTGTAAAGGAGATGAAATTGTGTTTACTTCTTTGGACTTGTGAGTGGATTTGTGTTGCTTGCCTTTAAGAAAAGAGACATAGTGATCATCACATGAAAACTCTTTAGCAGGTAAACCTCTTACCAGATTACCTTTTACCAATCTGTTCATGTTTTTGAAATTCATGTGACACATCCTTCTATGCCAGAGGGATGATTCACTCAGTGAAGCTTTTGACAGTAAACAGTTTAAGGATGATTTAGATGAAACATCCTCCAAGTCCAAACAGTAAACATTGTCCTTTCTAGGAGCTCTCAATAGTATCATATTTTCATAAACTATTTTAAACTCCGGTGAAAGTATCAAACACTCCTCATTATTAAACAATATGCTATGCTTCTTATCACACACCTGTGATACACTTAACAAGTTGTATTTTAATTGCTCAACATAGTATACATCCTCAAAGGTCATCATACCTTTTGAAATCTTACCTTTTCCACTTACCTTTCCTCCCTTTAGATTGTCTCCAAAAGCAACATGACCTCCCTCAAACCTTTTTAAGTTATCAAGAAGAGACATGATGCCTGTCATGTGCCTAGAGCAACCACTGTCCACATGCCATAGATTATTCCCTCTTCCTTGGTTGCCCTGCACATATCAAGAACTGGTTAGTATTTGGAGGGTACCCAAGCCATAATGGTCTTGGGTACACCTTTCTCATCAACATAGTTAACTTTGGTAAGTTTAGACTTAAGAAGATGACCAGAGTTTGGAGCAGCATGGCTAGAGTATTTGGTTACAATTATGGGTGTATGAGTGTAAGTATTCCCTTTTGCAGCAGTAACCCTACCAGAGGTATTGCCTGTGCTAGCAGCAGTACTACGTACAGTAGTAGCAGCAGTATTGGATACTGCTGCTTTTGGCATCCACATTTGAACCATTTACTCTTTGATTAATGGGATTGAAATAACAGTCCTTAGCCAAATGATTTAGCTTGCAACATATGAAATAGGGTTTTGGTCAAATCACTTTGTTTAATTAGATCAATTCCTTGTGCCATTGCCCACTATTTGTTCCACTATTTGTTCCAATTTCTCTGATTTCCTCTTTTGTATTGAGACTGTTTAGATGAACTAGGATCACCCTCAGTGGTCTGTTTGTGTGTCTCTCTTTTGTTCTTTTCTTTTCCTTTTCCCTTGTCTAAACTATTACTCTTCACAAAAGGTCTACCACCCTTCTCATTTGTGACAATGTGGTTTTCAAAAGGAATACCCTTCTCATTTCTTGTAAAGAAGGAGTTTGTGAAAGCAGCAGTATCAGAGAAGAAACCAGTGATTGAAGAAGGGAAGGCAACAAGATCTGAAAATGAGGCAGAAGTAAATGGAGAGGAAAGAGTAGCTGCGGAAGCTCTCATTGATTTGCCTTAAGCTGCTCCTGAGGTCATTCCACAGACCAAAGGAGTAGTCATAAAAGAAAGAAAAGCTCAGAGTAGTTCTGTATCTTCAAAGAAGCTTGAGGTCAAGGATAAAGGATAGTCCATAGCAGTGGAAGAGCCTAAGAAGAAAGTTTCAAAGAAAAATTTAAAGGAGGTGGAAGAAGCTTTGTCCATGAAAGCTATACACTCTATGATGACTCCTGAAGAACTGGAAGAGGTAAAGAGAGTAGCTGCACAAGAAGAGGCATCTAGAGAAGCTGCAAGAAAGCTTCAAGAAGAAGAAAATCATGATGTTGTCAAGAAAGCTCCATCAAAGCCAAAACCAAAGTCTAAGCCTCAGCCCAAGAAGGTCCAAAGATTGAGGAAAGACTGAGGAAGGAAAGAGCAGAATCAGGTTTTTGGTAAATGCAGTTGGAGGAGTAGAGAGTATGTATGCTGCTTGGAGTGATAAGAAGTTGGAGGACAAATACAACAAAGATAGAGAGGATTTGCAAAAGAAGGAATATTCATGTTTTTCTTGTTTTTCCTTGTCTCTCCTTCTTCTCCTAAATCCTCAACTTCTACACCTTCCACTGGATCTACTTCTGTCACTCCAGGTTTTAGATCTTCTGTGTCAAGTCTTTCTGCAAGATTAGACTTTGGTGGAATGTAGTGGTTGTTGTATGGTGGTGGAGTGTTATTTTAGCCTATTCCTCTTTTAAGGTCATCATTAATTTGAGCTTTGAGAATTTCATCCATTGCCTTTGACGCTTTAGAGAATTTTTCAATGTCAGCTTTGGACTCTTCTAGTTCAGTTCTGACCTTCTCCAACTCAGATCTATACTTGGCTAACTTAAGTTCATACTCTTTCTTTTCCCACTTCCAATAATTTTGGTCATATTTGAATAGGAGTTCATTAGCTTGATAAGCTTTGATTTTATCCTCCAAACTGACTATTACCTCATTGGACTCTCTCCTAAATTGTTCTAACTTCTTGATACTGTCACACATATTTTGATTGTGATCCATGTACTTCTTAACAGTATCAATACAAACCTTAGAGCAAAGTTTAGAAATTACCTCTGCTGGAATGTCAGATGATGATGTTTCAGAGATTTCTGCCGTCAATGCTTGATTCTGTGCAACCTCTTCTGCTTGGTCACTCCAATCAAATTCAAATCCTTCTTGAGACACCAAAGCTTGAGAAGTACTTCCACTGGAGCTCTTGTTAAACTTGGATTGATAATTGTGTTATTGTGTATTCCCTTTGCATTCTCTTGCAAAGTGTCCAAGATCATTACACTTGTAGCATCTCACCTTTGACTTGTCAAACCCTGGACCATCATCTCTCTTCATCCCAAAGTTGTTTCTTCCAGTCCTTTTAATGAATCTCTTGATCCTCATTGTCAGCATAGCCATCTGCCACTTGATGTCCATCTCCTCCAAGTCATCTGCACTGATTTGCTCAAGATCTTCATTGATCAATGAAGACTTTACATGACTTGCTAGAAAAGCTTCCAGAATTTGATCCACACCAGAATTAGGTTTAGCGGCAGTATGGAAGTCACCAGCAGCAGTATTCACAAATCCAGAACAAGGATCATTGTATTGAGAAGATTCACTAGACAAGAGGGCAGTATTGTGATTATAACCAATTGGTTTCCTCTTTGCTTCCACTTCAGCTTCAAATACCCTGAGATCATTGTAGAGATCATCAAGTTCCTTATATTCCAAATTATGACTCTGTCTCAAAGAGACAGTATACATGGTCCATTCTTCTCCAAGAGATCTGAGAAACTTTCTGTTGATATCATCATTGTCCATCTACACCCCAACTGTTGTCAATTCTCCTATGAGTTTATTGTATCTATCAAAAGTTTGAGTCATAGTCTCATTCTTTGAAGATACAAAATTCTCATATTGTTGCCTAAGAATTGCCTTTTGATTTCTTTTGGTGCTTTTGGAACCTGCAAATCTCTTCTCCAAAGCTTGCCAGAGTACCTTTGCATTCTCACAATTTATGAATTGATGTTGATACTTATTAGGAATTGCAAAAAGCAAGGTACTAAGAGCCTTCATCTATGTTTGTCTGGCTTTTCTTTCAGCATCAGTCCTTGGTGGAGGAACAACACCCTCTTCACCAGCCTTCTTCTCTGCAGGACCATTCTCAATGACATCCCACATAGAATAATCAGTAAGCAATATATGCTGCCTGATTCTGATTTACCACATGTCAAATTCGTTAGGTTTGAGCATGGGAACTTTATTTGCAAACACTCCTTCTTGAGAATCCATTGTTTAGAGTTCATATTCTGAGTTTATGGCTCTGATACCACTTGTCAGGATCGAATTCGTAACAAGAATTTAAACTACTCAGAAATCAAATTAAAGAAGTTGCGGAAAAACACTTTAATTGGAAAAAACAAACGATGAACTCAAACAATCAATTTTATTAACCACAGATTGTCAAAAGATTACAACCAAAGCCTCAATCTGCAAGAATAAGAATCTCACAGACGAGCAACACTTCTCTATTGCTAGGAAATTCTTGAGGCTCTACTTTTCTATCTCTCAACAATTCTGTAATCGCTCGTACTCAAAACGAAAATAACTATCATCTATATATACAGATTACAGGATAGACATAAGGAAAACAAATCTTCTAAATTAATTCCAAGATATTCGAAATCTTTGCCTTATCGCTCTAAACTGAATTGTTTCCTTATCGTAATCTTAGAAGAAGCATTAACAAAAGAAGCATTAACTGAAACTGGTAAAACTGACTAGCAACATTAACTAGCAGCAATAACAGTTAGCAGCAATAACTTCTTAGCAGCAGTAACCATTACTGCTTCTAAGTCTTCAACCAGCAACATTAACTTGAACCAGCAGTAGTAACCGGACTTCATCTTCTTTTTAGCTCCAATACTACTGTTGCAGCGTTAACTCCATTTCAGCAACATTAATCTTCATTTTAAACCCAACAACTTCACAACCCCAGACCTTTATATGTGCTAACGAGGGACGACTCCCAGTCCACATTTCAGAGGGTGTCTTTGCAACCTTCTTAGTTGGAACGAGTCTTAAGATATGAGCTGCAGTTTCTAATAGCCACAGATTGTCATTGGAAGTGTAGCACGACTCATCATAGATCGAACCATATCAAGTAGTGTTCGATTTCTTCTCTCAGCAACACCATTAAGTTGTGGTGTTCTAGGAGAAGATAATTGTGAAACTATTCCAAAATCCCTTAGATAGTCGTAGAATTCATGAATTAAGTATTCTCCACCCCTATCGGATCAGAGCATCTTGATTTTCTTGCCCAGTTTGTTTTCTACTTCGTTCTTAAATCCTTTGAACACTTCAAATGTGTCTGGTTTGTTTTTCATCAAATAGATAAATCCATATCTACTGAAATCATCAGTAAAAGTAACAAAGTATCTCTCATTGTTTCTTGTAGCGGATCCGAACGATTCACATACATCTGTGTGGATTAAGTCCAACATATCCTTACCCCTTTCCTTTTTTCCTTTGAAAGGTGATTTAGTCATCTTATCACATAAGCAAGACTCGCATTCTTCATCCAACTTTAAGTCAAATGATTCCAAGATCCCGTCTGATTGGAGCTTGGCGATGCGCTTCTTGTTTATGTGGCCAAGACGATGATGCCACAACGATGATTTATCCAATTCACTATTGAAGGAACCAACATTTAGAGTTGAGTTATTATTATTTCTACCAACACAAATCACACTTTCATACACACCATTACAAGGAGTAGCTTTAAAATAAAAACAACCATTTTTATATACTAAAATGCAACCATTATCATTATCAAACATAATTTAAAAACATCCTTGTACAATGCATGAAAAGAAATACTGTTTCGAGCCATTTTTGGTGAGTAGCAACAATCTAATAACTTTATTGAAAGACCACTACTAAGCACTAGTTCTAAATCTCCAATCTTGGTAACAACAGCAGTCATCCTGTTTCCCATGATCAGATTAAGCTCCCCATTGTTTAAAGTTCTACTCTCCTTTAGTCCCTGAAAATTGGAGGAAATGTGAGTACCACAACCCGTATAAAGGACCCCAAGAGTTTGAAACTAAAGTACTATGGAGTTCACTCATAAAAATACCTGAGGTGCCACACCCTTTGGCTTTGTTCTTCTTTAAGTCCTTCAGATATTTTGGGCAACTTCTTTTCCAATGGCCCCTTTCTTGATAGTACAAGCATATGGCCTCTTTAGGGTCACTTGTTGGTGATATGTTAGAAGTTTCAGCTTTTCTCTTAAGGCCTTGGTTGCAAGGAACAACGTTAGCCTTTCTTTTCCCTTTGGGGTGAGAAACTTTCTTCTTTTTATAGCCACCTTCCCTAATGGCCAGGACGGGAGCAGTTGAATGAGCACTTTGGGTCTTACCCATACTTGCTTTAGCAGTTCTCAAAATGCCAAGGAGTTTCATCAATGTCTTGTGCATATTGTTCATACTGAAGTTCACTATGAACTGTTTATATGCCCACTAAGAGAGTTTAGCACCATGTCAATGGCAAGCTCTCTTGGGAAATTAACACCTAGATTGCCTAACCTGTCAATGTACGCTTTCATTTTCTGCACATGCGTACACACGGAGGCACCGTCCTGATGCTTACATTCCATTAGAGATTTAACGACTTGAAATATTTGTTGTCTTGCTTGCTCCTGAAATATTTCACGAAGTTGCTCACTAATTTCAAACGCCTCCATGTTCTCGAAACTCTTTTAAAGTTTCGGGGACATGGACGCCAACATGAGACATGCGACCTTTTTGGATTCCATGTCTTTCTTATTATATTCGGCTACTACCTCAGGACTTGCTCCAACATCGAGTATAGGAACGTCCTCATCGAGCAAATACTCTTTGTCTTCGTACCTCAAGGCAATTCTTATAAGGCACGAATCCAATCTAAGCAGTTTGGCCTAGTGAGTTTATCTTTACTTAGGATAGAGAGTAAAGTAAGGTTGGATGTTGAGTGGGTAGGAGGAGGACGAAGATTTTCAGCCATACGTACACTAGTACAAAAATGGTCTTTTGCCACGGTTTTGAAATTGAAGTTAGTGACGGTTGGGTTTAGAAGTGTGGCTAAAAGTCATACGAAAATTTTGAGTATTGGGTTAGCCACGATTTAATACAATAATCGTGACCATTATAAAAAATGTTTAAACATAATGTCATGGTTTAAATAAAACGTAACTAAATCATTTCTTACAGCCACAATTTATTTTTTGTGGCAAGTAAAGACTAAAAACCGTGGCCATAGACAAACATATAGCCATGTTTTTTGTTTAAACCGTGGTTTTATCCTGTAAAGGTTATTATATGTGCCCATAGACAGACATATGGCAACATGGAGGTAATTTTTCCGTGACCAAAATAAATATACATATAGCTACGAGAATTTGTAAAACGTGACCAAAATCACAAGTGTCAATAGCCATGGTTTTTATCATTTTGTATGATCAAAAGGTAATTAGTAGTCACAACTATAAGTATAAACCGTAACTATACACGATGATTTCGCCACAATTAATATAGAATGTCCGTAGCTAAAACCACGATTACAATAATTGATTCTCACAAAAAGTTAACCGATAGCCATGATTCTAACAAATTAATTATTTGAATAATAAATTTTTTATCTTTAATAGTTTGAATTGACAAAAAGATAACTAATAATCATGGTCTATTATATGTATTGAATTAGACACTATTTCATTATATTGTGTGACTAAAAGTGTAACAAATATGCATGATTTAAGTGTAACAAATAGTCACAGTTAACCTAAAATATGCATGATTGTAAGTGCATCTCACAATTAGCCACGGTATTTACAATTCATTTGTAAGGCTAATATATAGCTTATGCCACAATTATATTTTATTGTGCTTCCAAAAGATAGATGATAGCCATGGTTTTTATTACACACTTGTAAACATTAAGCATAAACATATGTCACGACATTCTTTTATTATTGTGTGACCAAATTTAAAGCAATAATTATATTTCTAAAGATTAAATGTGATATATGTAATGATTGATCAAGGTGTATATTAAATTTATATAGATGTAAGTATAACCAATGTCACAGTTATATTAAATACATACGGTTTTAAGGTAAATATTTAGTATCTAAACATTTTACTGGGGACTTCTTCCCATAACTCATTAGTTTGAAGGTTTAAATCAACTTACAATAAGGTTTGGGTATTTAGGAGTCTTTTTATATCTCATTAGTTTAAGTTACTCCAAAGGCATTAAGGATTTCCCAATTTTGTTCTTAAATCCCACATAGGATTAGAAGAGGTGCACCCATGCTACCGGACATATACAAACGAAAAGGAAAAAACAATGTCCGAAAAAGATAAAAGAATAAAGAGGTTGTTTATGCTTGATTTTATCTCGCTCAGTCCCAAATCAATGTTCAAAATGAAAATGTTTAACTATTACACCTTTTAGTTATAAAAAATAACACATTTACTGATAGTAATACAGAGAATTCTTTATATCTTTTAATTAAGAATAACATAGGAAAGAAGATACACATAATAATAATAATAGATAATAATAATAATAATAATAATAATAATAATAATAATAATAATAATAATAATAATAATAATAATAATAATAATAATAAAGAGGATATATTTAGTTGCAGAATAATGAATGGTTTCACCCGAGTGGCTTTATTCGTAATATCATATATGATTTTTGTTGGTTTGATTAACAAAGCTCAAATGCAAACACCGCCTTACAAAATAAATTTTATAGACAGAAGAAACCCAAACATGCACATACACATACATACCATGTCAATGATATAATGCTCCAATCCCAAAATTGAAAAACAAGTAATATCCAAAACCTAAAAAACCTCCATCTTTTATTTTGTTTGTATCTAAATATATGTCCAAACTTAAACTAGAAACGTCCAGACGCAAAACCAAACAACCATACATTGTAAACAATATTCTTCAAGCTCGAACATGTTCTAAACTGGGTAGAGAACCTAAATAGTAGTTGAAACAACGATGAAACTTGAACCCAATTAGCTTGAAACAAAGTCTGGAACCATGCCTGAGTAAATAATTAGCAAATGGTTAATAGATAATCAGAGTATCACAATATGGCAAAATCTTGAAAGTAAAAATTGAACTGAATTTAATCAATTAGTAAATGTAACACATACTTTACAAGTAAAACCTTTGTATGCAAAAACTTGATAAATAAAGCAAAAAAATTCATATACCAATGTCAACTACGAATCATTTATATGCGTACCATTGTAGCATCATTGAGCATGTCAGTTTGCTTTGTGTATAGTTATACCCCGACAGTCGTTCCGGAAGTAATCATCCCGGGATTCCTTACCCAAATCAAGCGGATCTACACGCGGCAAGATGTTGTCATTCTGGGAAGGAATTATTGAACTAAATTCCTCATCTACGTCATCATAGGCATTTCTGTAGTTCTTGGAAGGTGTCATAAAGAAGATAGACCTCTTTTTATCAAGTTGGTCTTTCACATAAAAAAACATGTTTAGCTTGTGATGCTAAAATGAACGGATCATCCTTATGTCCTAACCTACTAAGTTCAACCAAATTGTAGCCAAGACTGTCTTTTTTGACCCCGCGTTTATTGTCAACCCAATCACACTTGAAAAGAGGAACTTTTTTGGTATGATAATGTAGCACCCATATCTCTTGTAAAACACCATAATAAAACGCTTTATCATAGGTAACACCATCACTCGAAATATGCATGTCAGATGCCTCTACACCTACCCCACTATTCTGGTAAATTCTACCTTCATGAGATTTTTTGCGAAACAAGTATCCATTGATGTGATATGCAGTGTAGTTCATTACCTCGGGGTGTGGACCGTGCAATATCCACCTTAAGTTCTCTCCAATATTTTTAGAAGAGATTGCCAACTCTCTCTCAACCTAAATATAAATATAAGCATAAGTCATCACATTAAAAAAGAATTAACATAGCAAAAATAACTTTTACCTCATCTTGTAACCGTTGGCCAAACGTTTCACTATGCTCTTTCGCCAGCCATGCTTGTCATTTCTCCGGATATTCGATTTTCAGATAGTCCATGTGTCGACTGGAAAAAAAATGATAAATGTCATACTCATTTGTAAAAATTGTACAATCAAATATATATATATATATATATATATAATACTTACTTGATGTAAGGCTCAACTTCAGGTGTATTCTGTAGTACATAGAAATGTGCTTTCGACAACATTTCAGGACTAACTTTCACCAAGTTACCGGCTGACACCGGTTTTCCCTCATTAATATAATTAGAATCTTCATCATTGTCATATGTGTTATGCTTGTCAGCGGGAATGCCTACCGTCTTCATGCTTCTTTGGTAGTCATAGAAAAACTCGATTGTCTCTTCTGCAACATTCTATTCAGAGATACATCCTTCTGGTCTATTTTTGTTTCGCACGTGTCCTTTGATAACCTTCATACACCTTTCGAATGGGTACATCCATCAAAAGCATATTGGACCACATAATTTTGTTAGGAATTATGTGCAAAGTTGACAAACCAAGTGATTACACATCCAATGTTACAAGACACTTGAGGGTCACACCTGTGAGGACGTATAAGTCGAACAAGTTAGATGAAACCCAGAAATGAAGAGTTAGGATTTATAATAGTGTATTATAAATCAATTGGGTAATTACAGTCATAATTACCAAAGTTGGAGGGTTATTAATTAATTAGGATATTATATATTTATTAGATAAATAAATATATAATAGTTAATTAATAAGTTTTTATATATATTAGATAAATATATATAATTATAATTATCATATGCAAATTCTTTTCCAGTTATTTAAAAAGGAAAAAGGATTAGAGATAATTATAAAAGGAAACTGAATCTCATACAAACTGTATTTTTCCTCCATATAAATAAGGCTTATGGGTTAAGGAAAAAGCTAAGTTTTTCAGCTAAGAAAATCAGTTTCAGTTTCCCTCCTCCTCTCTCTCTCCAACCGGCGCCGACTTTCCCCGTCGGATTCCAGTTTTTGGTTGTTCGGGTTTCATTCGGTTCAACTAGAAGAACGTTCGTTGGTCGATCACCGGTGGACTATTCTCGAGTAATCCAGGTAAATTGATCTAATCCAATCTGTTAGGATTAAACTAGAAACGATTAAAAGATCAATTGGCTTTAAGGGTTTTTAGCTTTCATCGCTTCCGCATAAAGATCGAAACAGTGAGTTTTTGATCACGTAGGGTTTTATCAGTTTGATTAACCTATGAGATTTATCAAACCAGTGAGGTTCGTTAGATCTGAGCTAATCCTCGAGTCAGTTTGATCCGAGGATACCCACAAAAACCCCAACAGTGGTATCAGAGCCATTGTTAAAATCGTTTTAGTTTTTTATCAGTTTATCTGTATATGCGTGATCCGTTAAAATTAAATTGTTTTCGCGTATCAATCTTTATAAAAATCTGATTTTTTTTATTGAGTTTAATCATTTACATAAAATTTTAGATTTTTGTATTAAATTGTTATTCGTACGAAAACCCGGAAAAACCATCACCAGATTGGTGATGGCTGCGGTTGTAACACCACCACCGCACCACCGTGGTGGTTGCGGCTGGTTGCCGTGATCGATCGCCGGACCGCACCACAAAATGTGTTAGCGGCCCCTGGCTGCCGTACAAGAGCCCGCGCCACCAGGTGGGTGGCGGTGATCGGCGGTTTCAGGCAAGTACAGCGGCGCCATATGATGTGAGCAATGATGACCGGTGTTTTCAAATCGGTGGCCGAAACCCTACTCGCAAAGCACAGCCGCACCACCAGCACCAGTGGTAACGGCGCCGAGTGTTCACAATCGCCACGACCAAAGCCACCAGGCACGATCGCCGGCCAAACCGCATCAAGCGGTGGCGACGGACGCCAAGCCAAACCACCAGAAAGGTGGTGGCGGCGATCTCGTGACTACCGAACCAAACCACCAGATTGGTGGTGGCAGGCGGTATGCGGTGGTAATGGTGGCTGAGATCGACGACCTTAGAGAACAACGGCTTTGGCCGATTAAACCATAAACCACCAGGCCAACCGCCGGCTGCCCTAAGGCCGAGCCAAGGCGGTGGCGATGGCTGTTCGATCGCCGAATGATGGAGGATGGCGGCGTTTTGCGACCGCCAAGCAAAACCACCGTATTCGGTGGTGGCGGCGTTTTACAATAGCCCCGGCCAGACCACAAGTCCGGTGGTGGCCAGCAGTTTCGAGACAGGTTACGATGGCGGCGGTGGCATTCTAGCTGCCGTCGTCATGGTGGTTACATGGTGACCAAAACCACCGTATTCGGTGGTGGCGGCATCCAATTACCGCACACGGATCACCACCGAATTGATGGTCATCGAAGGCGTCGATTGGTGGCGGTAGTAGCGTCGCTATCGTTACCGATCAATGATAATGATTACGCAACGGCCGTTCAACAAACGAACCACCAGCGTGTTGGTGAACGTTGGCTCTTGATCATAGGTCAGACCTAGGGTTTTTCCGTTTTGGGTCAGATTCCCTTATCAAGCCCAAGGCCCAGTCCTTTGGACCATGTTATGACCCAAGAGAGTTTTTATCAGTTTTTGTTGTTTTTATCGAGATTAATCGTTTTAGAATAATTTTATATAATGTTTTATCAAACTAGTTATTTTGACCAGCCTGGTCAAACTAGTTTAGTATTGTGTCTTGACCAGCCAGTCAAGCGCGAAACGATTTAAAGTTTACTCATTTTAAGATGATCAATTTGTTTGGTAAAACCCGGTTTGATATATTTTTGGATAAGAGGGAACTTTTTCTAAACAAATTAATTTTATTTATAAAACAGTATATCTATAAAATGAACAAAACTGATTTTAGTTTTGATTTATAAAACTGTTGTTTTTATGAATCAGTTTAAAACTAAGTTTTACAATAATTGAGACAAGATAATTTTAACGGATCCAGGTTTATTTTTCGTAATTATAATATTGCTTTTGTTATATTGCATATATATATATATATATATATATATATAATTGCGTGATTGTTTGAATTCTATATATGCATCTCA
Source organism: Centaurea solstitialis (assembly GCA_030169165.1). Classification (NCBI taxonomy): domain Eukaryota; kingdom Viridiplantae; phylum Streptophyta; class Magnoliopsida; order Asterales; family Asteraceae; genus Centaurea; species Centaurea solstitialis. Next base: position 39,397,768 of record CM058047.1, read on the forward strand.
GTTTGAGTTTGTATCTATTATAGTAATTGCCAACCTAGACCCTTGACATATTCACGGGGAGGCCTGTGTGCCGTTTACAACCCCTTATGTAATAATGACCTTAGGATAAAAAAAATTTCTTTCTTCTTTCGGGATGACGAGGCCAGTGGGAGCTACTAAAATTCTTCATCTTACCGGAGTACTAACAAAACATGGCGAGGCCAGTGGGAGCTACACGAGTTTTGAAGCTTTTAGTGAAATAGGTCATTATTGGTCCCTAGGAAACGTTGGCAAAAACTATAATTAGCTACTATGTGATTAATTATTGTTTAATTGCATGGTTAATTGATTATTTGTGATATCTTGCATGTTAGTAGTTTTTAAATAAAGTTGTTATTTTAAAACTAGGTTGTATCACAAAAGGTATATAGGTTTTATTATTATCAGTTTCTTCAAAACGATAGTTTTTATTTTAAAACCTATAGATGATTGTTTTATATAAAAGGCAAGTTGACAAAAACAGTTAGTTTTAATCAACTAGGCGTGCTATTAAAACAGTTAGTTTTAATCAGCAAGTAATTTTTAGAACAGTTAGTTTTAAAATCGCATGCATGTTTGAAACAGTTCGTTTAAAACATCAGTGGCCTTTATAACAATCAGTTTTTCAAAAACCTGGAAGTAAAGTTTTTCAAAACCCCGAAAATCATAGATCAGTAGTGCAACCCATCTAGGGGCACCTTCAGCGTAAAGTACATAGGCGTTGTAAGTGATCACACATTCAACGTCTGTGTTCAAACTGAAGCTGGAGGGGTTACATAACTCTGCGAATTATCTCCGGGTGGTACCGGCCAGAGTATAGTGATCAGGTCCCCAAAATGGTGAGATCTGTTTTGGTACTATAATGTTCACCGGGTGGTACCGGGCCAAAAAGCACTTAGAGGGACTAAAACATGCACAGGTAGTTGCCATGGTCCCGAAAAGATCTAGGAGTCATGTCAGCTAGACATGATTGGTAAAAGTCCTTACCTACCGAAATAAATACGGGTCTGGTGGAGCAAGAACATTACGCACATCAGGACGTATGAAATAAGGATCCTAGTCCAATAAATTGATCATTTAAGGGTTTATTGATATTTTATTGGAAATTAATCTATTTACAGTTGCTAAGACCAAAATTTTTATTTTGTGTAGATGGCAAGCACTGTTACCAGCACTAATAATCTTTCCCTCCGATCTATCCTAGAAAAGGATAAACTGACCGGCTCTAATTTTCTCGACTGGGAGCGCAATTTGATGATTGTGCTCAGACATGAGAGAAAATGGTATGTGCTTGAAGAGCCACTTGGGGAGGCACCTCCGGCAAACGCTCCGGCTGCTGCCAGAAATGCCCACAAGAAGCACTCGGATGATCTCCTTGATGTCGCCTGTTTGATGCTTGCAACTATGAGCCCAGATCTGCAAGCAGGGCTCATAAATACAAATGCTTACGACATGATCCGCCAGCTGAGGGACATGTTCCAGACCCAGGCTCGTACAGAACGCTACGATGCCACCAAAGCATTTAATGAGTGCAAGATGGTAAAAGGGACATCAGTAAGTGACCATGTCATGAAAATGAAACGACACTTAGATCATCTGGAGAGGCTTGGTCATCCTGTTCCGTTGCAGCTAGCAACAGACACCATACTCAATTCACTGTCAGAAGACTACAGGCCCTTTGTAGTCAATTACAATATGAATAACATGGAGAAAACAATAGCAGAGTTGCACTCCATGCTTAAGACAGCTGAACTGAATATGGGGAACAAGAACAAGACCAAGGATGTCTTGATGGTGAAAGACGGAGGGGTGAAAAAGAAGAATGGGCAAGCTAGCACCAGTAAAGGAAAAGGACCAGTCCAGGCCATCCATAGTGCACCCAAGAAAGGCAAAAGCAAGGGCAAGGGAAAGAAGGTTAAGCCGAATAAAGCTAGGGCCGAGAACCGCTGCTTCATATGCAATGAGATCGGTCACTGGAGGCAAAACTGCCTAAGCGTCATGAAGCAGGTATATAAACCTCAGAAATTTATGATTGCTTTATTTTTGTCACTTCTTACTTGTTAGCTTAGAAGTATACTGATACCTAGAGCAAATGATTATTGCAGGAGGTCAGAAATGAAGTGAAGTGCCCAGAAGTTGATGAGGATCAAAGTACAAGATGATTTAAGTCAAGACATTTTGAATTTATAGTTTTTAAAACAGTTATTTTGGGGATCTATGTTTTAAACAATTTTTGGATAATTATATTTTATAATTTCATGGTTTTATTTTCAAAAGTTATTGTCTTGACATAGAAATATATGATTATGCCTGGTATTCTTAAATCTGTATGATCCTAGTTGTTGCCTGTTATAATTACTTTAATTAAATTGAAGTAATTTGTATAAAAACTATCAAAACACACGAGATTCTATAGGAATGTGTTTTGAGAATAAAACATTTATGAATAATAGTTTAGTGATCAAAAGGGAGAATTTAGAATATTAACTCAGATAGCGTTAATAACAGTATTTATGAAACTAGAAAGATTCCAAGTTCTGGAATCAGGATTTAATCAAATCCAGTTAAGTTTTATAAAAGAAATTCTCAGAACTAACTAATCTAGTTTGATCAAGTTTTATTATTCAAATGTTTTAAAAGGAGAATTTAGAATATTAACTCAGATAGCGTTAATAACAGTATTTATGAAACTAGAATAGATTCCAAGATCTGGAATTGGGATTTGACTAAATCCAGTTAAGCTTCATAAAAGGAAATTCTCAAAGTTCATTACTTAAAATTAGAATTGACTAATCAAAGTTTTGACTAAGTCAATAGTAAAATTTGGGTAATAGTTAGTTTTTATATAAGCAAGTGGGAGCCCAATTTATTCTCTATCTAGTCTGAGATAAAAGAATAAAAGATATAATTATTGATATATCTTGGAATTCATAAATCCAGGTAGGATAAGAATTCATAAGATATAATTTACCCTTTTAGTCAAAAGGATGAAAGTTTCAAGACCCATGAAACAAAGGTCGTGACTGACTTTAAAATCAATAATTAGAGTGTTGGATTAAAATATAAGATTCCAGTAGATTTGCCGGCATTGCAAATGGAATCTGATTTCAGGTAGAAATCATTCATCTACACAGCAACTAAGGAAAGTTGCAGTCTTACATATTCAGGAACTGGAAGTTACTCCAGGTCTCCGAGTTCATGGAATATGATAAAAGTCTAGTTATTGTTTTTTATAAGGTGTTTGCAGAACAATAATTAGCAAATACAAGTAGATTGTATAAACAGACTTGTATTATTTGGTTGTCACTTTGATTAAAATGGTAAACTTTAATCAAAGGGTTTAAACTGAAGATAGGTGATACTTCATTTTAGACCAATATTTAACAAACGTTAAATAGATATTATGAAAGTTATTAAAGAAAAGACATTCAATCTTGTTATTATTACAGCGTGTAATATGGACTATACAAGATTGATTTCTTTATCACTTTCACATTTTGCATGTTTTAATATATCCAGGAATGAAATCAGTCTCCGATTTTTCATTCAAAATCTGTCCGTGACAACTTATCATTGTGGGAGCATGATAAGGTGTTAAAGTCATTGTGAACTTTTAGGTAGTTATGATCAGTTGCTGAATGACAGCTACAAGTGTTGTAGACTAAAAGTTGCACAGATATTTGATAGAGCAGCAAATATCGGACGTGATCCGCGGTTGAGATTACTTCTTGGAGTGAAGTCATAAGTGAATCTCACAGTGGTTGTCCCTATCACCTGAGGTATCTGATTTGATATCATGAGGACTACTGAATTCTTAGTGCACCCAACCGCTACGCCGTAACAGGGTGGCTATAAAGGGTGTAACAGATTCAGCGGAAGCCGTAGTGTTAAAGGCAGATATGCAAGATGGGATATGCACCTCTTCTCAGAAGAGAGATATTTCTGGGCCCATCTTGACTGACTGAGTATACTGATGAAGTGCATGGCCATGCCCAAACGAACTGATTAGTTCTTTGTCGTTTACCTATCAGTAAAAGTCAGATAATCAAGAAAACAGAATCTTGAGTATTTAGAGTTGACACTTTCCAAGCTCATACTCACAGATGAAATATCGCGATGCAAAGGGAAAAGCCAAGATATACCCAATCAATGAACAGTAGCTTCATAGATACTATTTCCTTACGGAACATTTATATCATCAGTCTGGGTATAAGAGTTCTTATAACCTGGTCAGCCTAAGTGCCTGTCTAGGGGCCTCCTTAGGTCCGTATAATCAAAGGCGGTATTGCCAACTTGCACAAGTGGGAGTCTGTTAGGAATTATGTGCAAACTTGACAAACCAAGTGATTACACATCCAATGTTACAAGACGCTTGAGGGTCACACCTGTGAGGACCTATAAGTCGAACAAGTTAGATGAAACCCAGAAATGAAGAGTTAGGATTTATAATAGTGTATTGTAAATCAATTGGGTAATTACAGTCAGAATTACCAAAGTTGGAGGGTTATTAATTAATTAGGATATTATATATTTATTAGATAAATAAATATATAATAGTTAATTAATAAGTTTTTATATATATTAGATAAATATATATAATTATAATTATCATATGCAAATTCTTTTCCAGTTATTTAAAAAGGAAAAAGGATTAGAGATAATTATAAAAGGAAACTGAATCTCATACAAACTGTATTTTTCCTCCATATAAATAAGGCTTATGGGTTAAGGAAAAAGCTAAGTTTTTCAGCTAAGAAAATCAGTTTCAGTTTCCCTCCTCCTCTCTCTCTCCAACCGGCGCCGACTTTCCCCGTCGGATTCCAGTTTTTGGTTGTTCGGGTTTCATTCGGTTCAACTAGAAGAACGTTCGTTGGTCGATCACCGGTGGACTATTCTCGAGTAATCCAGGTAAATTGATCTAATCCAATCTGTTAGGATTAAACTAGAAACGATTAAAAGATCAATTGGCTTTAAGGGTTTTTAGCTTTCATCGCTTCCGCATAAAGATCGAAACAATGAGTTTTTGATCACCTAAGGTTTTATCAGTTTGATTAACCTATGAGATTTATCAAACCAGTGAGGTTCGTTAGATCTGAGCTAATCCTCGAGTCAGTTTGATCCGAGGATACCCACAAAAACCCCAACAAATTTCACCTCTCTAGTAAGATGCACAGTTAAATGAATCATAATATCAAAAAAAGACGGGGGAAAGTATTTCTCAAGCAAGCATAATGTCACACAAAGCTCTTCTTGCAGTTTATACAGCTCTTCCACCTTGATTTCTTTCCTATATATTGATCTAAAAAAGAAACAAAACCTGATAATAGCATATCTCATTGGTTTTGGCATAATTGATCGTATCGCAATACGCAAAAATTGTTGCATCAACATGTGATAGTCATGCGATTTAAGTCCAATAAACTTGCGATCTTTTCGACTCACAAGGCTATAAAAATTTGAACAATATCCTTCCGGAGCCCTTAAATGGTATAATGTTTCACAAAACATGTCTTTTTCCTCCTTGGTTAATGTATAACACGCTGCTGGAAGTATTGTTTTATTTCCATTTGTTTGAGGTGCTAACTCTGGTCTCAACCCAAAATGCACTAAATCATTTCGAGAAGCTAATCCATCCTTTGTCTTCCCATTCATGTGTAGCAATGTTCCCACAAGCCTATCACCCACATTCTTTTCAACATGCATGAAGTCTAAACAATGCTGGACAAAATTATACCTCCAATATCTTAGGCGTTGTTGCCAAATGTTGCATTTCTTCCAATACATGGTTTCTTTGTTTCCCTCATTTGACTTGCCCACTTCCTTCGAAATTTTCTTATTTCTCTTCATCTTTGCACCATGTCCTGTTGAAGTCTGCATGAATTCCACTTCTCTTTCCCCATGTATTCTCTATAGATTTTACCTCTTCATATATTTCTTCCCCACTCATAGGTATTGGAGCATACCCCAATTCTCGTTTTCCAATTAATGCCTTTTTCTGCCTCCTAAATGGATGATCATATGGTAGGTATCTTCTATGACCAGCATAACTTTGTTTGCCTGAGTAAGGAAGTCTAACACACTGAGTTTTTTCTCGACATACTACACAACCTTTATATCCGCTATAGGGAGAACCACATAATGTACCAAGAGTAGGGTAGTCGTTTATTGTCCATAAAACAACTGCACGTAAAATAAAATTCTCTTGTGTATATGCATCGTATGTTTCCACTCCCACCTCGAATAATAGTTGAAGATCATCAACCAAAGGCTCTAGAAATACATCGATGTCATTAGATGGTGTACCTGATATTAGCAACGACAACATGATGAACTTTCTTTTCATACACAACCACGGTGGAAGGTTGTAAATCACAGTTAAAACTGGCCACACACTGTGATGTCTATTTCCTCTATTTACATCAACCCCGTCAGTCGAAATGCCAAGCCGAAGATTTCGTGAATCATTTGCAATTTCGGGAAATTTGTTATCTATCGTTCTCCATGCTTCCGAGTCCGCAGGATGACGTAAAACACCATCTTTCTTTCTAGTTGTCTCGTGCCATGTTAAATATTTAGCTGTGATTTTTGATTGGTACATTCGTTTAAGTCGTGGGATGATGGGAAAGTACCACAATACTTTTGCTGAAATGTTCTCATACGTCTTTCCTATCTTGTCGTCTACTTTCCATCTTGATTTACCACAAATTGGACACGCTTTTAAGTCCTTATACTCATTCCTGTAAAGAATGCAATCATTTATACAAGCGTGTATCTTTTTATAACCTGAACCCATTGATTTCATTGTTTTTTTTTGCCTCGTAAGTACTTTTCACCATCTCATTACCTTCAGGGAGCATCTTTTTTAACAAAACTAGTAGTTCAATAAAAAATTTGTCTGATGCTCCATACTTACTCTTCAAGTTGAACAATTGAACCATTGCAGACAACTTTGTAAAGTAAGGGCACCCTTCGTATAAGGGCTTTTCAGCATCTTCAAGTAGCGCTTGAAACTTTTCATGTTCCTCTTGGAAATTTTCTGTAACACCCCGCTAAGGCGGAAACGCGAGGCGTGACAGCTAAGATTTCAATGCGATAGGAGATAAACAACATCAAACATTTCATTTCAAGTTCATTGTTACAGTACCAAAAGTTACATAACCAACGATAATTACAAGGTTCAAATATTACAAAACAACATTACAAAAGGAAAGTTTAGGTTTGATGTCGGTTGCAACACAAACACTTTCTAATACCTTCTATTTTCCTGAAAAGCATGTTAAAAACGAGTGTCAACTACAAGAGTTGGTGAGTTCACAGGTTTTATATGCACAAAACATTTTCAATGCAGAAAATCTTTATCGTAAAACCAATGTTCAACCTCAACTGTTAAACATAACATTTATGCAAGATATATTCTCGAGCCACTACTAAACCTAAACCTTTGCCCCAACGATCTACCTCAGAGGTGGTTGCGAACCACATGGGTAGAGCGTTCTCGCGAACTACCTCAACGGTGGGACTAAAACCCCACATGTGTAGACGCTGCACTACCTCAGCGGTGGAACTAAATCCCACATGTGTAGTACCACATATGATTACGTGCACCCTATACTCGTCAGTAAACAAAGGGTGGGTCCACTCTACCAAATAGCGCTATCCACAATAACCATTGGCTCGAAACGAGTTAATAGTAGTGTATTCAACATGGGACTTTTACTCAATATATCATGTCTCATAACATATCAAATTTATCTCACAACACATTTCATTTCGCAACATTTTCACAATTATTCACAATCATTTGTAAACATGCTTTTCACCCCAAAACACGTAAAAACGGTAAAAAGTGGGGTTGTGAATACTCACCTCGAGTGATCTTAGCGTTTAGACAATCGTTAACGCGTGTACGAGTCCCGGTTCCGAATCTCGAATTGCCCTATAATATACGCATTTGACGTAAGTTCTAAATTCAACGGTCCATAATTTAATAAATCGTAACGATATCCTATATAATGCCTTTACCACATTTGTTAAGTTCAATCTTGATATATAGTGACTTTTGTTGCTTAAGGTTATGATCCAAACACATGGGAATTAGGAATGTTTGTAAAATAACATTTTTGAAAAATTCCAATTCTGGCAGATTTGTCCTAATGCAAAAATGTCACCATTTAACCTAGTTCCAAAGGGAGTTAGGTCTCAAAATTTTTACCTACTGGAATTTGGGATATTAACAACAATCCCACAATTTTTCATAATTTTTAGAAGTGTTTTACATAATTTAAGAATTTTTTGCAAAAACAGTGGACACCTTTTATTTTCAGAAATACATATCAGTGATGTTTGCTTCTTAAAGAATTCATTTTCCCACCAAATCACGAATTTCAAAAGGGATTTTCTAGATAACACATATACCAAGCTAATGAGACAAATTTCACATCATTTGGGTGATTTTTGAGGGAGATATGACCTCTTAAAGTCGTGCATGTGCATCTGCCACCATGGGACAGCCTACACCACTTAACTTGTTTTCATTGGTTAAACCCTCAAAAGTCCACCAAATCACATGATTTTGGATTCTTTAGAAAGCTATCTCAGAGAACTTGAGTTTGAAATCAAAAATCGTGCATTTTGGATAAGTTGTCAAAGAGATATGCATGCATGAAGATGATACAAGTTTCCTGACCAAAAGCTGATGAGCATCAAAAAGTTTTTAAATGGTTGAAGGGGTTTTACTCCGAATTTTTAAGTGATTCAAAAGGGATTTTCTTCCTAACTCATCAAATTTCAATCTATCAAATTTTTGTAAGAAAATACCTTAGTTTACTATACTTTTGTGACGTCTAAACACACATGCAAAATTAGACAGATTCTGTCCAGAATCAAAACTCCATTTTCATCCATCAAAACACATAAAATCATAAGATTTCTTGGGGTTTCTTGCTATTAAACCATAAACTCATATCATTTAACAAATAATTAGATGAAACAAACTTTGAATAACAATAAAACACATGCATGCAACATCAAAACGATTTTCCATCCAAAACAAGTATCAAAACACCAAAAACTAGTGATTCTTCACATCAACCTTGTGTTTATATGGAGGAGTCATAGATTTTTGCCACTTTCGAATGTTTTAGCACATTGTCATGGTTAAATCTCTTCCTCAAACATCAAGGATGATGTTCATCCAACAAAGAGGATTAAAACCTCACAAAAAGAAAGAAGAAAGCTCCCAAATGGGGTTAAAATCGAAGTTTAATCCTACTTTCCTTCTTACCTTTGATGATATAACTATAATAGCTTCCAAAGCTTGTTTTAAATTTTCAAAAACTCCAGATTTTGGATGATAATAAGGCTGGAAATTGAGAGGATTTGAGAGAATTTAGAGAGAGAAAGAAGTTAGAGAGACAAGAGAGATTTGAAAAAGAGAAAATGGAGTGTGATGGTGATGATGATCTTGAAATAAATCAAAGAGAGAGAGATATGGGGAAAGGGGTGGCCGGCCACTTAGGCCAATCCCCATTTTTTTCTCTTTTTTTTATTAATTGATTTGAATGGTTTAAAATTATACTGCTTATTTCAACGCAGTGTCGGTTTTTAGCGCGTTTTTGGTAGAAACCGACTTTTTCGAAAGTAGTTTTGGAATATTTGGATCAGTTTATTTATATTTTTAACAAATTCCTTTATTTTATAAGTTGACTTTTAAATTTTTGGCATTATAGGATTTTCGGACGATTTCGGACCGGTACGGGCTTTTCGGGCAATTTTCGGAACTTTTAGGTTTTTGCCTAAAATTTTTCACGCAAACTAACCTAGATTATTTTAGCAACTTAAATGACTAAGTTTTTACCTACGCAAATACTACTGAGTGATTTAACGAGTAGTTAACCTGAAGGTCAAAAATTGTCAGTTGTCACATTTTCTTCCACTAGTACAAAAATGGCTTTTTGCCACGGTTTTGCAAATACAGGTTAGCCACGCATACGTTAAAAACTGTGGCCATAAATCATAAATAAAATCAGGGTGTTGTTTTAGCTGTGGTTTAACTCAATAATTGTGACCATTGTCAAACAAGCTCCAACATGACGTCACATTTTTAATAAAATTGTGACTAAATGGTCCACAATGGTGACGTCTTCTTGAACGTAGCCAATACTAGTCAAAGACCGTGGCCATATATATACATATAGTCACACATTTTATATAAATCATGACTTAATGTTGTGACGATTATTGTCCCATGGCCATAGGCAGACATATAGCCACATGAAGCTAACTTTTTGTGGCCGAAAGAAAAATATTTATCGTTACAAAAACTTGTTAAACGTAGCCAAAAGACAAGATGTTAATGGCCATAATTTTTGCTATCTTGTGTCACCAAAAAGTAACCAATCATCATGGTTTTGGGAATTAAGCGTAGCTATAGGTTTTGAATTGGCCATGGCTAGTATGAAAATTGTGAGGCTAAAATTACAGTTAAGGCCATGTTAAAAATAAGTCGGTGGCCAAAAGGTAACCAATAGCCATGCTTTTAACAATTTTATTTATGTGACTATTATGGTCACAATTTTGTTATTTTGTGTCACTAGAGTCTAAAAGTCAACCATTAGCCACAATTATAGAATTTAAGTGTAACCATATGTCATGCATTAGTAATGGTTTTTATTATTTTGTGTCTAAAAGAAAATTGTTAGCTACGGTTCTAAAAAATGTAACTATATGTTTAGATTTGATCACATATAATGTAGAGCTTATCTATATAAAAACATAGCTAAGGTTATGGCTAAAATAAACACTTGTTTAAAAAGTAACCAGTAGTCACACTTAAAAAATGTAGTTTGTGTGGCTAATAGATACTTTATGGTCACAATTTGCTCATAGATAGTTTATGATAGGATAAGAAAGTTGTTCCAAACAAGGTTCCAATTGTTAAAAAGAGAATTGGTAATCAATACATCCTAATCTAATGACAAGAACCAAAGCCACAAACGTAAAAATTGAGAAAACAGTAATTAAATATTCAAGATTGACAACTAAGATCAATATAATGTGTACTTCAATCATTGTGCATCCAAAATTTCACTTGTGTATAAAATGAATGATAATTAATATTAGCACACATCAAACTCTTAACAATGACCCAGAAAGAAAACCAAATTGAAATAAGAATGAAAATGTTAAAATAATGTTCAGATTAAACAAACAACCAGTTTAAAACATTCGAAATAATATTGACAATGACATAGTTAGATTTGTTGATTTTGTTTAGAAAATGGATGACCTACCTAACCGTACCTAAGAAGCCTTTTTATTTCAAGCAGGGGTAGAGCATGTTCAAAGTTTCAAAGAGGTAAAAGGGGTTGTACAAGTGAGTTCTTTGTTAATATATGAGCTTCTTGAGTAATCGAGGTTTGGAGTACAATCAGAGCTAGAAGGGGACAGCTAATTTATAAAACTATATATATGAAATACAAGAAATGCATTTTGAAGGTTAGACAAATGCTATTCATGACTTTCTTGCCTAGAAGAATCAGAAAAACTATATATATACATTGGAATTGGAATAATGAATTCACTATTCTACATGATCATATTGGAATTCTAGTAACTTAGGAACCATATACAAAATGCTTGCTCCGGTAAGCATTTACCAAGTCAATTACGTTACAGATGAATACAATGAGAACCAATAATCTTACCCGATAAGGGTGAGGCAAGGACCAAGATTTAGACCCTGGTAATTAAGTGTGACGACTCTTACCACAGTTAGCACTTACTGATTAAGCTACACCATAAGGGTTTCATAAATAAATAAAAAGTCCTATCAAACTTTAACTATCATATATAAATTGGACCGGCTATGGTAAACCCCTTTAGTTTGTGACAATGTGAAAAAACAAGAATTGACATTAAACTAAACCCATAAGTCCTACTAATACAAGAATGGTATAATTGACTCAACAACTAACACCGAGTCACTAACATAAGTACATAACAAGCATTATAAAATTGTATTTAGGCACTTCATACCAATTGCATATATACACAAGTTGATTATATGTAGTTCCTTGATTAATTCATACTAGTCATGTAATATTGTGGTTTATACATCATATACACCTTCTCTTTTTCAGCATCATTATGCCTCTCCACACCAGACACCAACCTGTTTTAATGATAAAACTCGTTAAATATGTTCAAGATCATAAAAACATGAAAGAAAATACACCAAAAGTCGTGAATAGATACATTTCTTATTAGTCCAACATTAAGTTTGAGAAATACTTTCAAAACCCAGCCAGATCCAAATAATCTCCTCTATGTGTATGTCTTTGCTTCTCTTACATGGATCACATATATGATACATTTGGTCATGTATTCATGAGTCATGAGTGAAAGGATGCATGTTCTTCCATGCTCTGTAACAGATTCAGTTAGAGATCCATGATTATGTTATAGAAAAATCAAAAGTGATGTTACCTGTTGTGTTCAAAATCCCCAGCGGTTATGTCTCTCTGTCGTAGCCTGGTAGGTATTCAAGTCAAGGATTTCCTCTTGAATGTACTTTGTGTGGTATAAGTTTAATTCTTTAATCTTCATTTAAACGCGATTACTATCTTGTGCTAACCAAACTCTAGCCGCAAATAGGTAAGCTAGACACTTTTAAGGATGACTTCTCTAAACAACACACATATATATATATGTACACATAACATTGCGATAACTTGAAAAGAGTTAGGATAATCGGAATCTTACAGAAACCATATCCTTCTAATTGCTTTTTCTGAGGCTCCGTCCAACCAAGTCCCAATTTTTGCATGTTGGTCAACAACGCTTTTCCGCAGGAAGTTTTAGGGCTTTTTCAGAGATTTAAAATTTAGTAACTAATCTCTTGCTACTTCCATTGAAGGAAGTCAGTAAAACAAAACAAAATTAACGCTTAGGCACAAAGAATCTTAAAATGTGAAGAGATGACATACAGTGAAGGAAGAAGATGACGATGATGTACCTATAATAGAAGGGCGCCTTAAATGTATATCGGTGCAAGGTAAACATCTACTTTCTTTTTGAAGATGTTGAGAAGAGGTTTACCGAAGAGAAGAGGAAAAGTGGGTTAAAATTTAAAAAGCATTAATGGAGATGAGGAGGCAGAGGGGGAATAAAAGGCGGGAATAAGAAATTTCATTCCCTCCGTTTATTTGATTGGTATTGCATTGTTTTATCTTTTTGTTATATTTTAAATTTCGACATTGAATTTGTGGTTTATCAACGAATAATATTTGGTTTATTAAAAAAAATTCTATTGTTTCACAGCATGAAGCAATGATTGTAATAAAAAAATTTATCAAAATGAAATATTCCAATCACAATTCAACAAAATATGAGCATAATCTATAAATACATCGACCAATCGAGGGACATCCTCGTAGCCCTTCATCTAGATCGTATGTATTTTATGCATAGACGTAGTTTACAATATGCCCATGTGCTTTATGCACATGTGCATAAAACCCAAAAAACAACTTAATTTACTGTTATGTACAAATGCATATAGTCCAGGTAGGTAGATGGTTATGAGGTGTTACTCGGTTTTTTTTATTTAAGATTTTCTCTCGAACCCTGCTCTATATATATGTATGTGTGTATGCATGTGTGTATGGGGCGGTTTAAATAAGAATGCTAAATATAGTAAGAAAATATAAGGGGACGTTTGGTTCGTGGAATTCGATGAAATTGGAATAACCAATTTCATTAACCAAAAACCATCGTCTTGTTTGGATCACGGAATGTTAACTAAGGAATCTTTTGAATTCCTTCAACCATAGATTCCATCATTTCATACAATAACCCATGGAATTCATTGAATCCCCCCTTCTCTCGTTTTCTCGATCTATGTCTTTCTCATCCCCATCTATTGCTCTCTCATTCCAAATCCTTTTACAGTTCAGTCTCGCTCTCGGGTTTTTGATTTTTTTTATTTATTAAATTATCAAATTATATACAATAAACACATTATAATTTAAAACGATTCGATTTACTTCGGTCTTTAGGTCTTTGGGGAAACCTAGTATGTTCGGTTCGGTTTTTTCCGGTCGAGATGGAAAACAAAACCGACATTGAACCGTCTTCGTTTTGGTTTTCCCTGGCTGAGATGGAAACCAAAACCGAAATTGAACCAATTTCGGTTTTCGGCTCAGTTCGGGTTGTCCCGGTCAAGATGGAAACCGAACCGTTTTCGATTTTCGGTTTGGTTTTTTCAGTTTTAGTTTCTTGCTTTTTTTTATTTTGGTTTTGTTTTTGCTCGCCTTACCATTTACAATTTCATCTAACCAAACACGACCAAAATGCATAATCAAATTCCATCAAATCCTGTGATCAATTCCAATTTTAGTGAACTCCATTCGCGAACCAAACACCCCCCTAAGAAGAGAAACTGGAGGGAACGTTCATATGTGAACTAACAAATGCAAAAAAATCTAATTGAAAATGCATGTATGAATCAACAACATATGTTATTCATATTGGTCACTATGCATTCAAATTGGTTTTTTCAATAATTCACGTATGAATATCATTTAACCTGTCAATAATGTTGTGGCGGATTGGTTATCGCTCGGGGGGTTCATAGCACCCTAACCGAGTTCGAGCCTTCTTATACGCATGCCTGAGGACATTTTAAGTGGGGCCATGTTTAGCCCCCAAAATTGTCGGGGATTAGTTGAGCTTTGGCCCGGACACCTTTCAAAAAATATAATATCATTTAACCTTTTTTCTTACAATAATAAATTTTTTATCTGAACTTTTCACTATTTGTATATATGTATGTATATGTCATTATTATAAACGAAAGATCGTGTGAGAAGTTGATTAGAATGAGAAGCTTGAGAAGCGAATCTCAACTTTTGATCACTTTTAATCTCAAATTCCACACATGAATCGCTTTTGATACAGGACTCGGTGTCTTTTACTTTGGTAATTTGGTATATCTTATTCTAACATGTATCAAACGACTGATAACCACTTATCATACTTCTTACATTAATTACATTTCCCACTGAAAGTCGTATTGTGAGTTTATATATGTGTATGCATGTATTAACTATAATTATGATAATAACGGTATTTTACATGTAAATATTTATATTTGCCATCAGGTCTTTGGCCTGTTCGTAGGGAGTTTTCCCTATGATGGGGAGGTCTTGGGTTCGAGCTTTCCTCGAGGGTTTCTTCCTTGGGGTTAGTCTCCTTTAGGGAATATTCCTTTGGAGCAGGTGTTAGCAGCCCTACCGAATTAATTAGGGGGTGTAGTGGAGTGGATTCGAAATCGGGTCCCCGATCACTTGTTCGCAAGATCAACCGGGTTCGAATCTTGTGCCTCTACCGCTGAGGCGAAGCCGTTCAAACAAAAAAAAAATATAAATATTTATATTTATGTTTAATTAAATCTATTTATAAGTAAATATAGAACATTAGTAAAGTTAAACTCCATCTATGATTAAGAGAATCACTCAAGGGTTTTAGAGAACCGGATATATTTTCCAATCCACTAGATAAAGTTTTAAAATCTATCCAAGTTATTAAATCTCACATTTTAAATACAAGTCACGTTAAATATAGATTCTCAATCAAATAAATTATACAAACTAAATTCAACATTTTAATTTTATATCCCTATCATTGTTTTTGGATAAATAAAACCAAACATCCTAGGAAAAAAAATGAAAACTTGTATTTCCCGCCCCATATTTCCCTTCAAAATTTTCAATCATCTAATTTCCCCCTAAAATTTCCAGCCATCTCATTTTCCTTAAAATTTTCAATGTTCTCATTTTTCTTGATAAACCCTATTCCATACGTATCCCCAATTTCACTTCTAGCCTTCACCTAATCCATTGTCTCTTATGGTGGCGATGGAATGAAAGTTGAAGAACAAGGATGTGTTTGCAATTGGTATACAACATCGAATTTAATGATTTCTATGATTGTCCCAAAAGATCTGCTTCAGGTTAAGAAACAATCAAGGTAAAATGTGGATTAAAATCCTTGCTTTATTATCAAAATTGTAATTTTCTTGAATTCTCTATACCCATCTTCAGGGGCGGAACCAGACATCAAATTCAGGGGTCGCGTAATTTTCTTTTTACTGTGCAATTATATAAATAAAAGAAAAAAACACTATAATAAAGGAAAAATAATCTTAGGGGTCGCGAAAAATACATGTCAGGGGTCGCGTAGAACGAAAAACGTAAAAAATAAATAAAAATTTCCACTACCGGGTAAAAGTTCAGGGGTCGCGAGGGCTACCCCTGAACTATGAATAGTTCCGCCCCTGCCCATCTTTGATATATGTGTTATTTTTTTATTACAATTCTAATGTTGATTTCTTGCTTGTTATTAGTATTGGCTTTGGTTGTTATTCCAGTACAGTCTTTTGCTTTCAGGATCTACACCCCTTAAATACAACCTACTCTAATCCAAGGTGTGTGGCGTGGGATTTGTCTTAGCTGTAATTGTTATCGGTACTGTCATTGTTATTACTACTGCTTGATCGATGTTTTGCTGCAAATGACTATGTTCGATTTATATGCTCTTTGGCTTTAAAATCATGGTTTTGATGCCTAATATCAGTTGTTTACCCAACAAACCATCTTTCTAATCTAACCATGTTTTAATACAAACACTTTAGTAAGCCTCTGAAATAGCTCATGCCACAAGCAGTCTTTTACCTAAGGGTATGTTTTCCATTATTTTGTTTTTGCTATTTTCTTATTCTAAATAGGACAAAGGGAATTAAGAAGAAGAGATAAGAAATTAAATGAAGAAATTGCAAACAAAATTCACAAAGGTTAGAAAAACTACATAAATGTTGTAACGAATTTAAGGTTAGCAAATTTAAATATATATTGATGAATGGAAAGTATAGAGCAGAGTTCTCTAGTTATTTAAGGGACTTGGGAGATTGAATGTCGCAGTGTTGGCTTGAGTTATAGTTAACCTTGTTCTGTCTTTCCAGGCTCCAGCCTAAATTTTAAATTTCTTATCCCATGCTTGAGATCATAGTCACTCTGAATAATTACTATATATATTTTATGTTTTTAATATTCTTTCTAATAAATTCTGCATATTAAATTTCTTGTCCATGGTTTTAAATTATTGGATAGTAGTCGGGTTAACCAACTAACCAAGTTCATCTTTACTGTAAGTTTTGTCCATTGGGTATAGATGGTTATGCTTTGAGGAATCATGTGTCTACATTCGATCAAGAAAGTGATTTTTCTTGAATTATAATAGACCACCACTCGATATTAATTTCCATAGATGGTGGATGTGGATGTTTGAACATTAGTTTGCCTTTTGGTGTTTCTTTTAGGCCATGGCCATAGGAGGAGTTAAACCCCAAAATTGTTGGTTACTACTTTGAGTAATGGTTGAAATTTGAAAATTATTGATGGATGAAAAGCGGGAATTAAGTTGTTGTTTGGTTTGTTTTTGCTATTTATCCATTTGTTAGCTGTTAATGCCATGTAGTATTTTCATTCCTAGATTAAAGATATTTATTTGCATAACATTTGCACCTTAAGTTTACAGAATAAGATATTTATGTGGGTTTTGGAGTAAAGTTTATGAATGTTGACTCTTTCAGGTTCTATTTCTCTATCAATCTCAAGCTCTCTTTCAATCTATTCAATCTTGATCTACTCTCTTCACAAGGTATTGTTTTATACTTTAAAGTTTCACGAGACTTCAATTCTTGTGTACATGTTTGCTATGTTATACATGTTTGATTAGATTTCTTTAATAATTGCTTGTGTACAATCGTTGTATTTTGAATCTGTGTAAGCTCTTTTCAGATATCATGACGAATAGTGAAGATGTTTATCCATTTCGTAATATTGGAACGAATGCTTAAGGCACTAATCATAGTTTGTTTTCTTCAAATGCATAAAGATACACACGTTGAACTATGCATTATGTTTCAAACTTTAGTATGTTCATCTAAATAGTAAATAAAGGAACTTGTAGATCGAATTTGTTGGAGACAATGCAACCTTTTATTTGGGATTGGTTATATTTGGTTTGTGTACTAAATAGTACTCTTTTGTTGTAGGTATTGCAACTAACTCATCAACTCAATGAGAAGCAAAAACATAAGAGAAAGAAGAATTATATAATTATCAACCAGATATTGAAGCTGAAGCATGAGGAGTGGTTTTATTAAGCAAAAGCCAGAATGTATTAGACAATTAGTGGTGATAAGTTTATTACTGGTGTGTATGTACATAGTTTAATGTTTCTTATTTGATATTGATTTATTCTCTCTTGATAAACATGTTTTAAAGATACATGGTCAAGTCTTACAATTGTCACGATTTGAGGTATTTCATATGATCAAACAGTAAGCAATAGTCACGCTTGTTAATTTGTGTGATAAAAAATTGTAACTTATAGCTAGTTTTAACATTTTAACGTGACCATATGTTATCAATTGGTTATGGTTATATAAAAAACTGTGTGACTATAAGTAATTAATGGCGATGGATTTAGTTATTTTGTGTGACTAAAAGGTAATTAATAGCCACAGTTCTAAAAAAATTATGTAACAATGTCTTGAATTGGTCACGATTCTTATAAATTGGTGTGGCTTTAAGTAGTTTAAGGCCATGGTTTTTAGTTATTTCATATGACAAAAAAGTAATCAATAGTCACGTTTTTAACAACTTAGTGTAACTATATGTTATGAATTGGCCACTGGTTAAATATAATTCGTGTGGCCATAAGTAGTTTATGACCATGGTTTTACTTATATGTGTGAGTAAAAGATAATCATTAGCTACAGTTCTAACAATTCATGTAACTAGATGTCGTGAATTGGTCACTATCAATATGAATTTGCATAGCTATAATTAGTTTATGCCCACGTTTTTAGTTTTTTAATGCAACCAAAAGGTAAACAAATAGTCATGGTTCTAACAATTTCGCGTAACCATATGTCATGCATTCGTCACGTTTAATATAAAAATTGTGCGACTACAAGTATTTTATGGCCACGGAAAATAAATATATGTGGCTATGGGCTAGTCATTGGTCACTTTAAAATCAAGTCGTGTGGCCATTAGTAGTATATTATCATGGTTTTAGTTATTTTGTGAGACCAAAAGGTCATCAATAACCATGGTTATATAAATTAAACATGACTATTCGTCATGATTTAGCCACGATTTATGTGAATTTGTATAGCGATAAGTAGTCAATGGCCACGGTTTATCCAAAAGGGTGCTCTGGTACCACTGTTTTTATACATGTACGGCCACGATTTTTAGGCTATGGCTACGGGTTTTCATGTGATATGGCTACACATTTTAAACGTGGCCATAAAGGTATCAATGGTCACGCAAGAATAGGCTACGTTTTAATAGAAAAAAAAAGCCGTGGCCAAAGGCCTATGGCCACGGTTTTTAACCGTGGCAAATGTAAGTTTTTGTACTAGTGTTCGGTGGAATACCCATTGTAGAATCAGCAAAGTCTTCTATGTATAGATCATCGTCGACATTAACAGGTGCACTTCTTGATGGGTCGACCTTTTCCCCATGTTTGGTCCAATGGGTATAGTTTGGATCGATTCCCTTGCTGAATAGGTGATGATCTACCTCGTCAACATCAAGAGAGTAATGGTTTAAAAAAACACACATGGACATGGAATCTTAATTTTTTCGGTTGTGTTTAGTGGGTCCATGTTCCTTAAAATCTTCAATTGGTGGACAACATACTTGAGAAATCCACAAAGAAAAAGTTTAGAGTTTAACACTGTTAGTGAAAATGCATAAAGAGTTTGAGGATTCTAAAGGGGAGAAACATGTATTAGAGTTCGATAAATGGGGTAGAGTGAGAGAAATATAGACCAGAGTTTGTTAGTTTTTTAGGAGACTTAGTAAGAAGAGATGACGGAGTTCGCTTCTTCAAATGGAAAGCAGTAACGAAAGAGCTTAAAGATAAGCTTTGGGATACAATAAAGGTATACATATACCAATTTCTATATTTAAGATTAAAGTTTTATTTATTGTTCCTTTTATTGAGTGCGTGTGACTAACATACTATTATGGCAGCTATATTATGAAATTGATGACTCAAGGAGGAAACAAATGATGTGTCATCTCGGTGACCATCTTTGTGATTTTCGAAGGAAGTTATATGCGAAGTTTATTCAACCTATCATAGGTAACCCCAAGAAACTCAAAGTCGTTCCTAAACAGTATGAGGGGATCGTCAAAGAAAAACATTGGAAGAAGTTTGTGGAATGGAGACTTTCAGCTGAATATAAGGTCATAATTGTAAACATTGCTATAATTATTGTTGGTTCATCTTTATTATTTAGTCTAATCATTGATGTAAATTGATATCTACGTTACAAGGATGTGTCAAAATCAGCAAAACAATCGCGTGCCAAGGCCAAGTACCCACATCGTTTGGGACGTTTAGGATACTCGGTACTAAGAGAAAAGCTAGTAAGTCAATTTGCTTATCGTATGTGAATTTTTGCTCTTATAACATTAGTTTCCCTTTTATGCACCTTAAGTATACCATTACCCTACACTCAAATCTTAGGCACATACAGGGGCGGAGCTAGAAATTTGGATGACGGGATGCACAATTTAAATACAAAAGTTTTTTAGTTTAATTTCAATAACAATGATACTATATTGAGGAAAATACTGATCTTTACAACTTAAACACTAATTTGATTTCCTAATTATCTTATATTTACATATAAGATCTATCAAAGTTATTTTTATTTGATATAACTCTTTTTTGCATCAAATCCTTTACAAAGGACTGTTTTTTGCATTATTTTAGAGTTATGTAACACTATTTTCCAACACTAATTTGTATAGTTTTTTGAAAGGGTGTCCGGGCCAAAGCCCGACTAATCCTCGGTAATTTTGGGGGATAACCATGGCCCCACTTAAATGTCCCCAGACATGCGCACGGGAAGGCTTGAACTCGGTTAGGATGATATGAACTCCTCGAGCGATAACTAAATCGTCACAACACTGTTGAGACTAATTGGTATAGTTAATCACAACGATTTGTGGGTTTAATTTCAATAGTTAATAGATAACAAAAGTTAATATTGAAAATAGATAAGTAAAAATAATTTGAAATTTACATTTCGTGTATGAATAATAATATATGACATTGAAAAAAGTTTACTGTTTAATCATCTTTTTTTTTAAATTTATCTATGATGAAGTTTTTAAAAAAAGTAAATAGTTGAATAAAAATTTTGAGTGAATATACAATATTTGTCTTCAGAAAATTTGAGGAATGTTTTTGTTAAGTTGGCCAAACTTTAGGGTGTGTTTGGTATGCAGACTAGGTGGGATAGGACGGGACAAAAAAAATTAATCCCATGTTTGGCATGCCACGGGACAAAATTTACATGGGACAAGATGGGGCAAAATTTTTTAATTCATAGGACAAAAGCTTGATTTTTTTTCCACCAAAATAGGTGGAACAACCTTGGCTCCATCAATCTCCATCTTCTCCCTCAACATTCATCTTCTCCAAATCATCATCTCCACTTCTGCAGTTTTTCAAGCTCGATTTTTGGCTTCATAACATCGATTTATTGATTTCTACAGCTTCATGTTTTCGACTTCTGCAACTTCATATTTCAATTTCTTTTGCAGTATTCAATTTCTTGATTTCTGCAGCTTCATGTTTTCGATTTCTGCAGTTTCATGTTTCGATTTGAATGCAGCTTTAGATTTTTAACATATGCTCTCGAAAAGATGTCCCATTTGAGATTAATGAATTAGGTTAAATTATTTGGTACAATTACTTTATAAATGGGTTAGTTCGATTTTTGTTGCCTTGATTTCTGATTTCATCCTGTCAAAATCTTTGTGATGACTTTGAATATTAATTATGATTTTGGGAAGAAGGTTTATAGATATAAGATTAATGGTATATGGATTAAAGGTGGAGTTTTGAATATTAATTATAAATTTTTGGTGATAGAAGGATGGTAAAATGGTGGAAGGTTCAAGGTTTTTGGATTGAAAACAAGCAGGGGAAAATTCGAACAATTATTCAGTTTTTGGAAAGTGGATATCAAGTGGTGGTTTGGTTTGTAAACAGAAAGCATAAGCATTATAGAATCATCTCACATAGAGTTGCTTACATGGTTAATTTGAAGTTTGATTTTCAGTATATGGAAAACTTGCCCCATGTGTCATTAGGTTGAGAAATGAGATTTTTATTAGTACTTCACTTTTTTACATGTATTGTTGTGATGCAAAGCATTCAAATTATATACTTAGTTACAATTAATGTGTTAAGGGTAACCTAGTCATTTTGACAGTTTTGTTCTGTCCTGTTTAGCTTACCAAACGTAGGACAGGCAGCTCAGTCCTATCTAGTCCAGTCCTACCAAACGTAGGACATACAAGTTAGTCCAGTCTTGTCCCGTCCTATCCAGTCTGTGTACCAAACACTACCTTAAGGGTCTTAAATGTTTATTTCACTTGTGACTTTTAGAGTTGATCTACCCCACCGCCTCCCTTGTCTTCTCCTACAGCCTTTCATCTTTCTCACCATGCTGCTAATATATCTCAGAAATTTTTTAGTCATTCAGGGGGTGCCACTGCAACTCCTGGTACCAACGTGGCTCCCCCATTGGGCACATATGCATGTTAAACTTGTATTGCTTAGACTAAATATTTTTTTGGGTCAAGTCTCTTTTCCAATGTTTGCATATATGCTATAATTTCTGGTTTGGTTTAATGACAGTTATTTTGTATTTGTTTATTTAACTTATGTATTTGATGAAATACTAGATCAAAAATAACGAACTTGTTGAAGATGAAGATGACATTCCTATACGATCTTTCATGTGGAGGAAGGCACGTGAAACGAAAGATGGAGAATACAAAGATGATGATGTCAAGAATGTAGCAAAGGAAATCGTAAGAAGCGTGAAACTTTCTGTTAACCTTAATTTAATAAACCAAACTTGAAAATTATAATCAAACTTAAATCATTTTTTCATACTCTTATGTATAGATTTCCCATGAAAAGGAGATCGCTAAAGGATCCGTGAAGCCTGATCAATGTGTTGATGCCCTCACTTTAGTGTTCGGGAAAGATCATAGTGGACGTGTTAGGGGGGTTGGAAGGGGAGTCACTCCAACCAAATATTGGAACATTCCTCGACGCAAAGGGTCATCCAATGAACGCATTGCTGAACTTGAGAAACAACTAGATGTTGAGAGGCAACGAAGTGAATCAGCTATTGAAGAAGTTAAACATCTATCTGCGAAGATTGAAATGAAGGATGAAGAGTCTAAACAGTTGTCTGCAACGGTAAAAGAACAAGATCTTAATTTGATGCACTGTATTCTTTCCTTGTTTCTTAGGGAATGGCATTACCATCACTTTCTACTACAAATAACAACTGTAAAAGATTGGTATTCATTGTTCTTTACTTAAAAGTATTTTTACTAAACTACTATGATAAATTATTGCAAATTACTTGAATTGTTGAATTACATATTTCAGGAATCTTTGACAAGTGATGTGCCCTCTTCACATCCTATGCCACCCAGACAGTCTACTCAAGTAGCTGATACGAGTAGCCAACATTCTTCTCGATCTAGGCAGGAACCTTCTAATGCCATCATGTCTTCTCATGTTAACTCGCATGAATCTGAGAATATCGTATCTCAAGTTCTCCCAACTAAAGACCCAATGGTATGTTTTATAAACTATTTAGATTTATTTTATCATATATTTAAGCTTTAAGATGTATATGTTCCTGGTAATTTTGCAGACATGTCAACAGGCATATCCATTTTTAAGAAACATTGTTGCACGCGGTAGAGTTTATTATTCTTTAGAGACACAAACAATTCATGGAGTTGCACTTAAAGATGATTGTTATAAAGTCTCGATCGATGAATCAGTGAAGTCGGCTTCATTTTTGCCGATACAAGCCGGTGAGCATAAAACAGTGGAGGATGCAATTCATAGTTTTGTGGCTTGGCCAAAAGACCTTGTCATCCCTGACAAGGTTAGTCGTTTATCTAACTTTATTCTAGTCGTTAACTTTTCTTCTCATATGCTATCTACTCTTGTCAATTCCCTTAATGATGTGGCCTAGGTAGCTTTTATATTGATCGATGGACATTACTTTGTATTGAGTCTTGTAGTTAATTAATGGTTAATCTTAAGTTGATTTGGTGTGATTGTTAAATACGTTGTTTATTCTTGTTCCAGGTAGAGGACCCAACTTCTAGTGAACATGCTGTGAAACAAAATCCTAAGAAGAGAAAGAAAAGTTATACAACCGTTAACGAGTTACGAAAGGCGAAGCATACGAGGAGTCGAGGAGTAGCTTAAATAAGTAAAGTTTTAAATATTAGACATGTGTTCTTATATGTTATTTATTTTACTATTGATATTATTGTTTGATTTTTGTTTAGAATAATTATTTTGTTGAACATTTTAAAATTTTATTTATTATTGTTATGTATTATTAAAATCGTTGCGATGGATTATTATTGTGATGGTCAACTTTAAAATGACTGGTTGATACCAAAAAAAGGTTTATAGACACACTTTAGTTATTTTCTGTGACCGAAAGGCAACCAATGACCACGGTAAAATCTAATGTAACCATAAATCATAAAAATTGTGGTTATAACTTATTTATGGCCATGATTTTAGTTATTTTGTGTAGCCAAAATGCAACCAATACTCACGGTTTTAACAATTTGGCGTCACCATCTCAAATAAAAGGCAACAGTTTATAAAATTTGTGTAGCTGTAAATAGTATAGGATCATGATTTATCTATTTCGTGTAACCAAAAAGTATCAATAGTCATGGTTTTTTACAATTCAACGTAACCATATGTCATGAAATGGATACGGTTAATATAAAATTTGTGTGGCTATAAATACTATATGTTCACGATTTTAGCTATTTCGCGTATCTAAAATGTAACCAATAGTAACTGTTTTTAACGATTCAGTGTAACCATATGTCATGCAATGGCCACGTTTAATGTTAATTTTTCATGACTAAAAAGACTTTATGATAACGGGTTTAATTAATTCTTGTGACCAAAGGTTAACCAACAGTCACCTCTCTAACAATTAAGTGTGACCAAATGTTATTTATTGTCAATGGTTAATATGAAATTTGTGTGGCAAAAACTGGTTTATCGCTATGGTTTTTGTTAGTTCATGTGACCAAAAGGTAACAAATAGTCATGCTTCAAAAGTTAAAGTGTAACCATATGTCATGAATTGTGTGGCAACAAGTAGTTTATAGACACGTTAAAACAAATATACGTGATTATAGAGTAAGCATTGGACACCTTAAAAACAAACTGTGTGGCCATAAATACTTTGTTGCCATGGTTTTCTTTATATTATGTGAGTAAAAGGTAGCTAATGGTCACAGTTGACGTGAGTTTGTGTGGCAAAAAATGGCTTATTGTCACGGTTTTAGTAAAAAATGCACCAATACGATAAATATTAGATACATTTATAGCCACGGTTTTTACACTATGGCTATGGTTTTTTATTGGATATGGTGACAATTTTTTAGACGTGGCGAAAAGGGTATCAATGGTCACGCAAGAATAGGCTACATTTTGATTGGAAAAAAAATTGTGGCCAAAGGCCTATGGCCACGATTTTTAACCGTGACAAATGTGAGTTTTTGTACTAGTGGTAGATATAATTTTAGTTAGTTTGATATTTAATCCTTTAAAATAATTACCCTAAGATTATTAAACAAGGATAGGATCCAAATTTCACTTTATGATGCGAAAATGGATGTCGTAATCACATCACAAAGTTATTTAGGTAAACAATACTTTTGTTAATTTCATTCACTATGAAACTCCTAGTTCTTTTGAGATTCATCGATTTATGTTAATGGCATGTTAATCTCGATTATGCTTATCTTCTATTTGTGACTGGGATGCCGAGGATCACAAACTAGATAGTTAATCGACCATGTAAAAACACATGGACCCCTCGGCTCAAGTACGCTTGAGAATCACGAGCGCCACGTCATTTTCTACAATAGTTTCAAGTTAACGTGCTGGGAACCGCACACGCTCCGTTCACAAATTATAAGAATATGTGTTATTTACATGGGTAGCATATGACTTTCACATTTCTTAGTGTATCTAAAACGGGATTTTGTTTTATATACATCATAGTTATAAAACCATTCTCATTCGGCTACTATTTTATATGCAACCTCCTTAAACCCTCTTAGAGTGTTTATAGTGAGTGCGCCCCTCGATTTTACTATCAATGTATAATTTAATTTTATACATATATAACTAAGGTCTATTATATATATATATATATATTTTGGATTGAATTTTAAAACATTTTAAATTAATGATTATCTAATTAATTCCAATTAAGTATGTGACGACACATTTAATAGTTAATATAATCGATTTCATAATTAATTTCAATTAAACATGTGATGATACATGCTAATGATTAATTTAAAATTTGATATTCAATTTATATTCACTATAT
Source organism: Centaurea solstitialis (assembly GCA_030169165.1). Classification (NCBI taxonomy): domain Eukaryota; kingdom Viridiplantae; phylum Streptophyta; class Magnoliopsida; order Asterales; family Asteraceae; genus Centaurea; species Centaurea solstitialis. The sequence continues at coordinate 39,424,361 of CM058047.1, forward strand.
AAATAATGTCAATATTTATCTTACTATATTATCCAAACTTTTAAATTTGGTATTTTAGCAACTTAGAAAACTTAGCAAAAATAATTTGGGATTATCCTTTTAATAATTACAAAATTCAAAATTTGGCTAATTTAACAAGTTAAGCAACTAGCCAAAACAATTGAAGATAAACATTGCATAAGCACATTCATACCTACTAGAAATTGAAATTCATAGGTATCATAAACAATACTATTGTTAATAAATCTTTAATGCTAAAAGTTTCCAATGCTAAAAAATTAAAATAAAATCAACTTCATTTAAGGATTAAATATCTAAATAAAAAAAATTGTTGATGCAAACGTTTTTGCAAATCACTTAAAAGAAAGGTTGATTTTAATTATTATCTTTAATATATAATTAGATATCCTAATCATTTTACAACTTGATAACTTAATTAAAATCATTTTAATTATTATCAAGCTATTATCCTTTATCTATAATTAATCAAACTCATTATATTTTGGATATTATCTAGTTAATTATATTTATCCTCAACTAATTATTCATTTCAACCCCCTCTAATTTCCTGGTTGTTTATTTGGGTCATAAGGAAACCCAAAAGGACCCTACTGTTATTAAAATATTACCAATAGTTATTAATTTGGACACCATTTCCAAATAAAAGAAATAATTTGGACACCATCCTTGTATAATGCATGAAAAGAAATAAGGTTTCGAGCCATTTTTGCTAAGTAGTAACAATCTAATAACTTTACTGAAAGACCACTACTAATCACTAGTTCTAAATCTCCAATCTTGGTAACAGCAGCAATCATCCTGTTTCTAATGATCATATTCAACTTCCATGCTTTAAATTTCTACTTTTCTTTAGTCCCTGAAAATTGGAGCAAATGTGAGTACCACATCCCATATCAAGGACCCAAGAGTGTAACATCCCTAACTCTTTTATTTATCTAGTGTTAATTGTAGATATTATTTTGTAGAGTTGGAATTAAAATAGGATAAGGACACCTGGGTTTCTTTTCTTTGGGATTAAGTTAAGGGTGAAAGCCTAAATGACTTTATTTAATAAGCTTAGGTATCCTTGATCATAATCATCCCAATAGCTTGGAGAGAAATAAATAGAGAGAGAGAGAGAGAACCGAGAGAAAGAGAGATCGGAGGAGATCGAGAGAGAGGAAAGCAAGGACGAGGTTTCAGACTTCGGTTTTCGAGCTCGAAAGGTAACTCTCTTACTTTCGGTAGTTCTTTACGCTAGGGTTCGTGTCCTAGGGTTTCCCGGCTACGCCGCCATGGCGGCGGTGGTCGACGGTGGCAGTAGCCGCCGTGGTAGGAGTGTGGGTTGTGATACGTCGGAGAATGGCACACCGGCCTTGGCCGGTAATGGGGCCGTCGCTAGGAATTGTCAACGTCGCTGCTGTTGTTTCACGATGGAGACAGCCGGAGGGGCGACCCGTGCGCGAACGCCGGCACCAGCCGGTGGTTGTAGTACGGGTTGGTGTTTTGTTGCACGGTGGTGGTCCAGTTGTCGGCTTTGGCCAGCGATGCGTTGATTGTCGTCGTTGTGGTTATTGTTTGGCCACGCCGGCGCTGGGTAGCGTCGGGGGGGGGGGGGGGGCGTGGTTGCGTTGAGTCGGCGGCAGCCGCCATTGCTAACGGCAGTGGTGGTTGTTGCTGACGTGTAGCAGCGGTGGTAAACCACGGTGGCAAGCGACAGTGGCCGGCGGCTAGGGTTCTACAGCGGCGCTGTAGCGGCTCGTGCCACGAAGGCCGTAGCCTGGCCCTGCTCGTGCCGTGAGAACCGTCTATGCGGCAGCACACTGAGGCTCGCACCGCGAAGGCCGTAGCCTGGCCCTGCTGGCGCCATGAAAACTGTCAAGGCAGTGCAGAAGGGTGGCGGCAGCTGGCTGAGGCTGGTTGTTGTCCGTCGGCGGCGGTGCAGCGACAGTTAGCGGTGGGTGGTCGTCAGTTGTCCGCGGTTGTGAGTGTGTGAGCGGGTCGTAGTTGAACCGTATGGACCGCTTGGCACCAAAACCTCCAGGTTTTTCTTTTGTGCGTGTTGGGTTAGCTGGTTAGTTATAGGGTTTTGAGAAAACCTGATATGTATCATGTGTTAATTAAATTATAGATTTGCTGATTTTTAAAGTGTGATCAGTTCGTGTTATTTGTTGGGCAATTAAGGTGAGTTACACTTCGTGTATTTTATGATATTGTACGTATATGTATATGTTATAGTGTGGTATAGGGATCCACATGCCCTTGGTGAGTTTTGGGGGCCGACCCGTGTCTTAAGTGATGGGAGAAAGGGAATCCACATGCCCTTGGTAAGTTGTGGGGGCCGACCCGTGTCCAAACTGACGGGAGTTTTATGACCTCATGAGAGTCGGGTATTGTTTGGATTAATTGATGTGTTTATGCGTTAATGTGTTTGTGTGGATACCTATATCGGTATGTGTGCTTGCAATATTATGGGTTGTGTTCGGTGCTACCTCACTAAGCAATTCGCTTACCCTTTCCGTGGTTTCCCTTTTTCCAGGATCTGGTTCAGGCAAGGATAAGGGCAAGGCCCTAGCTTGACTTCGATGGAGATGTTTCCGGCGGCCCCTTGACTCTTCGTTATTATTTAATAGTTGCATTGGAAAATTTTCCTAATTAATAGTTTTGACTTTTATGTGGGATTTATGGGTTAGTGGTTTGAAGTTTTTAACGGATTTATTTTTAATTTTTTCTACTTAATAAAATTAGTTTTATAAATCCTGTTTTCGGAAAGTGGTGTTGCAACTTGGTATCAGAGCCAGGTTTAAGAGAATCAACGTGCACATTTGCAAGCGTGCGTGTGGTTGGACTTAAACCTGGGATTATGGGACAAATAACGAGTCAAGGGTCGGAATCATCGACGGAGCTTCAAGTTGGGGGTGAGCTATATATATATATATTCTGTATTGAATGTTATTGCATGCTAAATTGTATGGTTTGAATATGTTGTAGATCTGGCTGTGAGCCAAGGAAATTATTGTGGTTATATGTTGTTCGAATTACCTACTTAGTCGATAGGAATGAGATTTATCTAGGATGGTATCAAATTCAAACGTATACACCATGATACTTCGGTGAGGGGTTATTGGGCATGCTCTCGTTTGATTGTTGCCCAGTGATCTCAACCGGCTATCATTTGTTGGTTGGTTATATTAGTACGGACCCAAATAATAGTACTACTATAAACGCCGGTGTGGATTTGAAGTTGATTAAGTCTTGATAATCTCAGTTTGATCGACGAAAGTTAGGAAATCGTTTGTGTATGGTTAAGTGAATTTAAATCATAATGTATGTACCACGAGGGTATGGTTACAATCTAGTCGATAGGTGGCATGCGCACTAATGACTAGAGATAGGTACTTGCATGAGCCTGGGTAAAAACGGGGGAGGTAGTTAGACGTTAGACGTAGGTATTGAACTGCTTTAATTCTTAGAACTGTTACTAAACTAGTTAAATATTCAGCATGGTGACCACTAGAAGGATACCGAGCTCTAAGGAGCCCGAGACACTAGATCTGAGGGACGTCATAGCCTCGCAGGTCACTGAGGCCCTGCATCAAATTTTGCCAAGGTTATTTGCCCAAATGAAGGACGAGATCCTTGAGGCTGTGGAACAGAGGATAGACATGGCTTTTACTACACGTGGATCGACATCGGGAAGCAACACTCAGGCACAGGGACGCGCCAACACCTTCAAGGACTTCATGGCGTGTCAGCCTCCGCACTTCGAGGGTCGGAAGGACCCTATTTCCTGTTTCCGATGGGCCGCCGCTGTCGAGGGTGCTTTTCGTACCAGCGGTTGCCCCGGAGGGGATGAAGGTATTCTACGCCGTGAACCTGCTGCGTAATGCATGTAAGGACTGGTGGGGGCTGATCCTGAAAAGTCGTACGGAAAAGCAGATCCGCACCATGACGTGGGATGAGTTCAAGGTACTGCTTGATGAGCGGATCACTGCGGAATTCCTAAACTTGGCTCAAACGACGGAGACGGTGAACGAGATCACAGACCAGTTCCTGGAGAAATTGCTTTTCTGTCCTGATTATGTGAGCACTGAAGCAATGAAGATGTATTGGTACCGGGGAGTGTTGAAGACTGAGATTAGGGAGTTCGTTGCCACCGTGATGTGCAAGAGTTTCGATGCGATGGTTGAGGTAGCACGGGCTCGGGAACTGTACCTCGAGGAACAGCGGCAGGGGAAACGGAAGGCGGAACAGGTGCAGGTGCCCATGAAGAAATTCAAGGGACAGAGGAATGATGGTCAGAAGGGATTTTCTAGATGCCCTAAGTGCGGGAAGAACCACTCAGGGGAGTGTCGATTGCCGGAGCCTGTGTGTTTGAAGTGCGGCAAGCCTGGTCACCGAAGTCGAGAGTGCGGGGTCTCACCGAAGACTTGCTTTCATTGTTTTCAGCCGGGGCATATCAAACCTAACTGCGCCCAGTTAGTTGGGACCCCAGCAGCAGCAGCAGTGGAACCGGTTTCCACCCCCTTGATGATCATCGATGGTTCGATGGGCAAGAAGAATGGATCTTCTACTGGCAGCGGTAGTCGAGTTTATCAGCTTACAGCCGAGGAGGCGAAGGCGGATCATGATGTGGTTACAGGTACACTTTAGTTATGTTGTTTGTTTTGATATTGTGAATGTAATGAACTGGTAGTTTAGTGGCGTGTATGTGTTTTTGGTAGCTGAATATAAATTTTTTGAAATTAAGCGTTTTTCCCGTGAACGAGAAACTTGCGCTGGTTCTCTTCGATACGGGGGCCACTTGGTCTTTCGTATCGGATGAGTTCTGCAAGGGCTTCTGGCTAGAGCGGGGTAAGCTAGCCGATCCTTTAGCGATAGACATAGCTGCCGAGGAGGTACGGGTTTGCGAGGATGTCTATCGAGGATGCAGTTTAGTAATTCATGGGGTGCCTTTTCGCATTAATTTGATACCTACCCCTATGAGGGGGATCGACGTGATAGTGGGGGTAGACCGGATGTATCAGAACGGGGGCACCCTAGACTGTGAGGGACAGTTAGTTCGCATTCGGAATCCGAGTGGGGGAGAACTCGTCTTGTACGGCAAGGGGCGAAAGAAGCGGCTAGCGTTCTGTACCGTCATGAAGGCAAGGAAGTATCTTCAGCATGGGTGTGCGGGTTACCTGGTGTATGCAGTGACCGGTCAGGCAGAGGAGCGGAAGCTGTCGGTCGCAGATGTTCCAATGGTTAGCGAGTTCCCCGATGTGTTCCCGGAGGACCTACCGGGCATTCCGCCGAATAGGCAGGTTGAATTTGGGATTGATCTAGTACCCGGATCGGCTCCAGTTGCAAGGACTCCATATCGTCTGGCGCCACCCGAGCTGCAAGAGCTATCCAGTCAACTGCAGGAACTCTCGAAGAAGGGGTTCATACGACCGAGTAGTTCGCCGTGGGGTGCATCGATTTTGTTCATGAAGAAGAAGGACGGGAGCCACCGGATGTGCATAGATTACCGAGTGCTGAACAAGGTGACCATCAAGAATAGGTATCCTTTCCTAGGATTGATGACCTCTTTGATCAGCTCCAGGGGGCGGCTTGGGTTTCCAAGATCGATCTTCGTTCGGATTATCACCAGCTCAAGGTGAAGGAGGCGGACGTTCACAAGGCCACCTTTAGGACCAGGTATGGACATTACGAGTTTCTAGTGATGCCCTTCGGTCTCACCAACGCCCTAGCTGCTTTCATGGATCTGATGAATCAGGTCTGTCGGCCGATGCTGGATAGGTCAGTTATTGTCTTCCTTGATGATATTCAAATCTATTCGAAGACTAAGGAGGAGCACGTGACTCACTTGCGGGAGGTGCTCGAGGTATTACGGAGGGAACGGCTTTATGCCAAGTTTTCAAAGTGCACTTTCTGGTTACAGGAGGTCCAGTTCTTAGGGCATCTTGTTAACCGGGAAGGCATTAAGGTGGATCCGGCCAAGATAGAGGCGGTGATGAATTGGGAGGTTCCGAAGACTCCTATTGAGATCTGGAGTTTCTTGGGTTTAGCTGGATACTACCGTCGCTTTATCCAGGATTTCTCTCGGATCGCAGTTCCATTGACGAGGCTGACTAAGAAGAGCGAGCCGTATGTCTGTGTTCCGGAGCAGCAAACGGCGTTCGAGACTTTGAGGCAGAAATTGTGTGAGGCACCGGTTTTGACACTTCCCGAGGGCGTGGAAGACATGACGGTGTATTGTGACGCATCACACCTGGGCTTGGGTGTGTTTTGATGCAGCGAGGTCGGGTGATAGCTTATGCGTCGAGGCAGCTGAAGCCTCACGAGGCTAACTACCCCACACATGATCTAGAGCTTGCAGCGGTGGTTTTCGCGTTGAAGATCTGGAGGCACTATCTGTATGGAGTAAAGTGCACCGTTTATACTGACCACCGCAACTTGAAATATTTTCTAGATCAGTCGAACCTGAATATGCGGCGGAGGCGATGGCTCGACGTGGTGAAGGATTACGACTACGAGATACTTTACCATCCGGCAAGGCGAACGTGGTAGCTGATGCACTGAGTAGGAAGACGACCAGTGTATCGCTTCGGATGGCCTACTTAAAGATGGTCGTAACCTAGACCTGGCAAAAAGTGACACGACACGCTAACCCGACACGAACTCGACACGAAATAAACGGGTTTGGGTAATGCATTTTGACCTGTTTAAGTAAACGGGTTGACATGACACGACACGAAAATTAAACGGGTCAGGTTAGGGTCAGAAATTTCAACTCGAAGTTGACCCGAATAACCCGTTTATAGTATAGAACAAATAATTTCCATATATTTTATAATATCATATTTTATATATTATATCAGGTCCATACTATAAATTAGGCCCAATTTTAACATTGTCAGTAACTTGAGGCTTTTTAGACTAGAAGGCCCATTTCTTAAAGGCTTAAACCTAGAACACGTTTACAATTGGAATTTTGAATTTCAATTATCATTTAGCAGCATTCAACAAATAAAGCGGCAAGCCGGCAACAGTAAATTCAACCACGACTCTTCGACTTCTGTTTCAACGATTGAAATCCCCTAAGCTCTCAAAATACAAGTATGTACAGGGCTGTTTATCATCAACCATTTCAATCTCAGATTTTACTCTTTCATGATTCAACGTCCACCTGCTATCATCCACAATTCTTAAGTTTTACATCTCCAATAGGAGGAAGCTGTACGAATTTTTCTGAAGGTATGTGTTTGATGCAACCTTTTATGTGATTGAACTTTTTTTTTCTTTTGTTTTCTAAATAAACTAAGTCAAATTATTTAAAAAGGAAAAAGTAATTTTGATTTTGGGTTCTTTGTTTGTTGTTTTTGTAAATGTCTCGACTAATTAAGCCAAATTTTGGAACTCTATGTTTGTCTTTTTTACTAGATTTGCAGTTGGTCATGGATGCTCTTATTAACTTGTCTGGCGATGAAGTGGAAGAAGAGGTGGGTAATCCTACTGCTGAAGTTCCAGCAACAGTTTCTAAGAAAGCCAAAAAAGGCTTAAACCCATGTTATCCGGTAAGCCCATGAAACGCCAACGTAAGCTTACTTCTAGTGTTTGGGATGATTTTGAAATTATTGATGAATTAGATGTTAATGGAAATATTTAATGCAAGTGCAAGATATGTGGGGCTAAGTACATTGCTGAAAGTAGTCATGGGACGGGGAATATGCTTAGGCATCGTAAGTCTTGCAAGGGAAAATTTTTTAGGGATATTGGGCAGCTTATTTTACAATCTAATTTGAATGGTTCATTGGAAAGTAAATCTCATAGGTTTAACCCGGATGAGTTTCGGGAATTGGTTGCAGTTGCTATTGCTAGACATAATCTCCCTCTTCAATTAGTTGAATATGAGGATATTAGGGCTATTTCCGCTTACTTGAATTCTGAAGTGAAGTTTTTTTCGAGACAAACCACAAAAAATGACATACTTAAAATGTATCAAATGGAGAAATCTAAGCTTCTAGATTTGTTGCAATCTGTTCCTAGTATAATAGCCTTAACATCAGATTGTTGGACTTCTTTGACCACTGATGGTTATATTTCATTGACTGCCCACTTTGTTGATAAAAGTTGGCATTTGCAAAAAACGGTTTTAGCTTTTACTTGCATGTCTCCACCCCATACGGGTGCTGCCCTAGCTGAAAAACTTTGTGGTTTGTTGAAAGAATGGGGGTTTGATAAGAAAATCATGTCCATAACGTTAGACAATGCGTCTGTAAGTGCAAGATGAATCAATCTAGCATGAGAAATGATAGATCTAGTAGAGAGAGAAAGTAGAGAGAGAAAATGTGAAACTCATATATCATTGATTGTAAAAGTCTTAAGGTACAATACAAGGCAATGAGGTATTTATACCTCATTCCTAGAAAAGATAAAATGTTCACAAATGGTCCATCAACTTCTATTATAAATCTAACACTAACAATCTCCCCCTTTTATAAAAGAAGGAGGGACATACAAAAGAAATAATCAACTACTTGACTAAGATTGCTTCACGGAAGGCTTTCTCAACTTGAACTTGATTTCTGCAAATCTAATATCATTTCTCAGCTTCAATCTTCTATCTATCTTCTTTACAAAATGTTTGATCAACACCTTGTTTGCAGCTGAGATATCATGTACTTTATGCCTATCCATTTGCAATCTTGTATTCAACCCATCCATCACCATCTTTAATGTGTCATCACAAAATAACATCACTTCATGAGAGTACATCCTCTTCTTATTGCCTAGAGAATCCGGATATACACATGAGATCTTGGATTCATCTGCATCATAGAACACCGTGTACAAGACAAAGTCCTTTTCTTCACCAACCAGACTTCTTTGAGGTTTGTGACAAAATAACTTTGATGACCAATTCTCCAGTCCCAGTTGAAAGTCATACAGATGAGCCAATGATATCGAAGCCTTGACATGTCTAACTATAGCAGTTAGAGCAATTATCTCCTCTTCTGATCTAAAAGCTTTTCCTTTGAGATCATATAAAATCCCAAAGATCACATCAAAGCTCACATCTTGAAAATCAGCTTCAGTAATCACATATTCCTTCCCATCATCTCTGGTGAAAGTAATTACTGGGTACCAATACGTACTCAATCTGTTGGTCTTGTAACTCTTTACTGCAACAAACCTGTAGTCTGACACTAAAGCTTCTCTTCTTTGCTTGTTCACCTTCCTCATGTAGATGTACTCTCTTCTTAGTTCTTCTTTCAGATTCTCAATCCCATACAACTTCACATAGCTCAGCTTCCGCTCATGATAACATAAACGACTCTTGTACTTTTCTTCCAGATACCTCCCAGTGGCTCTAGTAAATCGATTCCATTCTGTTCTCTTTAGAAATTTCCCCGAGCTTGCTTTCATCTTTTCCCAAAGTTCAACTTTCTTTGGATCTACAGGCATCAAGTCATTCTGTGGCAATACTTCTTCCAATAGAGGACCTTCCACATCATCCACAGCTTCTTCTTTCTCAAAATCAAATTGTACATCCTCAAACATATCTTTCAATCTGTTATCTTCTGCACACCTTGCATCCTGAATCTCTTCGTTCGGCACTTGGTAATCTCTGATTTCAGAAGCTACATTCTCAAGCAACGCTAGAACTCTATCTATTTCAGATGTAGAACTAGACGCCCCTGAAAACTTCACTCCTCTTTCTTCAGCTCTTTCTTCTGCCATCTCTTCTTGCACCGAACCTAAAAAATCTAGAGTGGACTGTAAGACTGGTTCTGATTCCATCTCTTCACCTCCCGTTAGAACAATTGCATCTCTGTGTCTTGCAGGTTGTTTCTCTCTCGGATGCCTTTCCTCAAGCCTGTCAACAATCCGTACATTCGACGTGGTTGGTACCCTAGACGGCTCACTTTCAAGTCTCCTTCTTTTCCTCTCCCCCTCATGACGATCATGATCATCATGATCATCATGCCGTCTAGTGGGCCGTCTAGCAGCAGTTTGACATGTCTCTTCAATTCCCCGAATCCGATCAGATAGCTGTGATAAGCCATCAGTGAACATCTGGTTGATCTCGGTGAATGTCTTGGTGAGAGATGCATCAAGAGTGGCCTGAAACTGCTGAAATTCCGTATGAGTAACCAAGTGAGCCTGAGACCGTTGTTCTTGAATAGCACGTTGTTGTAAAGCAGTCTGTTGTTGTAGAATGCCCACAAGGTCACTATCTTCAGCTGAACCCGACTCCAAGAGTTTAGAGAACAACAACCCCTTCAACTCTGGAATAGTAAGTGAATCAGCCGCTGACTGAGAAGGCTGTGAAGGAGGATCAGACATTGGAGCTTTACCCTTAGCTAACAGAGCTACTTGCTTCTCCAAAGCAGAAATTCGAGCAGTCTGCTGCTGAATAACCGTTGCCATCTGTTCATTGTTAGCTCGAAATAAAGAACGGGTAATAAGCTGATTAGCTGTAACAACAACCGGAAGACGCGAGAGATCAACATCCGGTGATGATGCCATGCCCGTCGGAGGAGGTACGAAGATAGATGGTGCAGACGATGCAGAAGAAGCCGAAATTGTGGAAGATGTGGAAATTGAGACTGAATCTGCCGATAAACTACCAATGGGTGTTGAGGAAGAACCCAAGATAGTAGATTGTTGCCTTAACTCCGTGATAATAGAGGATGTGGGTAAACTAACTCCGAGGTCACTCAGACTTCTCGTTGATCCAAGAGTAGAACTCAAGGAACCCATGTTCAGTGTTGGCATGATGTTAGCGCTGATGGGATTTCCCTCCGATCCTGGCAAGCCCGCAACAAATGCAGAACTCACTACGGTGGTTCCGGCAGGGCTACTAAAGCCTCCTGCAAAGGTGGTTTGCACCTGTGTCCTAGCCAAAGAAAGAGTTACATTTGAAGCAAGTGGTTCTAGACTCGATGAGTGAACAAGTGAAGTCGTGGGCGGGGGCAGCTGCCTCACTGTGTCGGTACCACCAACCTCCAAGTGAGGAATGGGTACAAGTTGTGGTAAAACCCCGTGAGAAGTTGAAACTACCGTTTGTTGAGAAACGGTAGAGTGGGTGAGTTGGGTTGTGCATTGCATGAGTGGGGATCTCATGTCTTTTTCAATAGGCGGTGGCAACATATGCTCACCCCTAGACGATGTGGCTACCCAGCTAGACTCGGCTTGGAAAGGGGTTTGTACTTCTTTTCTAGCCCCTATCTCACGCTCATCAATTCTTTTATCTCCCCCAACACTCAACCTCACATCCTATTTTTCAACTAAATCTCCCTCAGCCATCCTTATGTCACCCTGAGTCAACAAAGGACTCGAGCCTCGATCAGGCATATCAGCATCATGGGCATCATTATCATCATCATCATCATGGTCATCATCAGCATTTGCTTCAATACTATCTTCAGATGAGGAGTCATATCCCATAAGTCGTTGAAGACGTTGTGCCAACTCATTCGGAGAGTAGCACTGTGCATCTGAGATATCCACCAACGGTTGAGACAACTCAAGTAACGACTCTGCAACCTCCTCTATGTCAGGAAAGTCACCCACAAATTGCTCATTGACCGGAGATAAAGCAAAATCATCCATCTGAGCCTCCACATTCGTGTGCAAAATCGGAGACGTAGCTCCGTGCTCATCTTCAAGAGTAGCAAATACATCATCCATCTGAACCGCTGAACTTATTTGCCCAAGTTGAACTGCTACATTGAGAGTGGATGAGTGAGCTAGCTGATCAGAATGGACCCCACCGGTACCCCTCTCGGTATTTTCCCTCAACACACCCTGACCAAGATCCCGTGATCGTTGGTCCCTAGGAACTATACCCTCACCACTAGGAACTATGACACCTTGGGTAGGTCCCTCCGGCTCTGGTTGGACCATAGGTGGAAACCTAGCCCTATACGCTCTCACACACGCCACATTCTGATCAGCATAATCTAAAAGTTCAGAAAATAACGGAACCTCCGGAGGAAACGCCTTCTTCGGATATCGAATAGACTGCATGTCATGGATCTTGACCTTTTCCGCATCTGACCGTCGTGGAAATATCTTGATTCTGATGCATTGCACTTGCAATAATAGTACTGAGAAACCTCGGGTATGGCAGGTGCTTTTGCTTTTTCGCTAGAAGCTCTTTCAGATCGTAAAAAATCAACGAAGCATAATCATAATGCTTGTTGAATAAGACTCCATAAAATAGAACCAAAAACGATTGCGTCGCCGTGTCTTGAGCCGTCCGCTTGCCAGTCAAACACTTACTGAGAATTGTGAACAAAGTGTTGTATGTCGGAGGTAAGTGGGATTTGTTGAACTGAGATGGGGCATTGATCGCCTGCAGGTGACCAACGGATTCAACACCAGCCATTGCAACGTCCAATGATACAAATGGTTCAAACTGATTTGCATTTGGACGACTATTCGCTTCCGGAAAGCCTAGTACACGACGAAACTTGTTGACTCCAAAACTGATGTTGTAGTGATCTAGCTTAGCCGTAAAATGATGATTCCCCGGATCAGCATGAAATTGCAGCGTGTGCCATACTTGTTGCACATATATCAAAGGAACTGCAACTGTCTGTGTAAGTACAGTGTACAGTGGATGATTTCGTAAAATGGCAGTAATCACCGGAGCCTTCAGAGATGCATTTGGATTGAAAGGAACATTGTTCGATATCGATGGTTGATATAACGACGGACGAAGCAGTTGTCTATCCGCATCAACATTCGGATTACGTGGAGATGATTGTACTGAGATAATATCTGAGATCGCCATATCATCGGAGTCTGGAAAATTGTAATCTTCCATTTCTGTAATTCATAAAAATCATTAGATTTATCTTTTATGCTTAGATTTTACGAAAAACAAATTTACGTGTGAAAAAAGAAATTCACACAGTGTGGGACTTGAGAAAAAATGTACCAATAGAAAGACCATTGATCAAAATAATGAACTTGTATTGTTTTAAATATATATAAGCCTTCCAGTTGTTTAAAATTTTAAACTTCAATTAACCATGTTTTTAACCAATATGTTGCATGTTCTTAATAATGAAGGACTTATACATATTATGTTTACTAAGTTCAATACATTGTAGAGTTGAAGGTCAATCTTAAGGTCAAAAATATGAAGTCCAATGTCTCAAGTCCTTATGATCCGGAACAACGGGTCATTCACACGTTTAGGTTTAAGATTTCAAGAATACAATCCCGAGATGTTAACCCGTGTTTTAAGATAAGTTGATACAAACATTTTTAACCTACTAGCCTAATCGGTATATGACCGAGCGAATACCTATAGGCTTCGTAGAACCCTGGATACGTATACAAAACACACACGACACAAAAATACAAGGCAGGTTCTTGAACTTGGCAGCAGCAACTTGAATAGATCCGCACGAGTTTGAAATTCCAGAAAGATTGGAATTGTGAATCGAAACAACATATTTATAGGATAGAATGGAAACTGATATCTTAGTCATGATGACAAGGACACGTGGCAGTCCACAATTGGACCTACCATGTCTCGAGCGGTATATCAGGTTTTCAAAAAATCCGCTCGAGACAGATGAAGCGGCTTGAGATACATATCTCGAGTGTATGTCTCGAGTCCCACTCGAGTTACTTTCAACAGAATACAAACACATGAATAACAAAGACTCGAGATGAATAACTCGAGATGAATAACTCGAGTTAGGTGACTCGAGTTTGATGACTCGAGATACATGACTCAAGTTCATGGTGTATAACAGAAATAACTAACTCACACTCGAGTTGGATGACTCGAGATGTGTAACTCGAGTTGCTCAATAAGAATGGCTTGAGTAGTGTGACTCGAATTGTATGGCTCGAGTAGTGTAACTCGAGTTGTGTGTGCTCGAGTTGTGTGACTCGAGTTAGATGACTCGAGTTGTGTGCTCGAGTTGTGAGACTCGAGTTGTATGATGCTAGTTGTGTGTGCTCGAGTTAATGTCTCGAGTTGAATGACTCGAGTTGAATGACTCGAGTTGTTTGGCTCGAGATGTGTGGCTCGAGATGTGTGTCTCGAGTTGTGTGACTCAAAAAACACTACTGAAGCACAAGGCTCGAGTAACTTGTAACGTTCACATCTCGAGTCAATTACTCCCCCTACGATGAAACATCTGTAATACTCCCCCTAAAACTGTGTATACCTGAATTTACCTGTTCGAAGCAAAAAACCACAGCAACTGTACTCACCTGTATCAGATAAGCTCCCCTTGACAAAACCATATACTCAGAAACAAACACATTAGGAATCATAAGGAAAAAGAATAAGAAAAATACCAAAAACAATCAACTTGAAACAAAAACAACAAAAAAATAACAAATAAACTACATTTCAAAATATACATAGAAGCTCAATGACCATACTGAATTCAGTATTCCATTATACTGCTATGTATAAGAAGAAATATAGATTATACGATCTTTTTGTCAATCATACCAAGTCTAGATATGAGAAATTTAAAACGTTTCTCATCTAGAGCCTTAGTAAACAGATCAGCAAGTTGATATTCAGTATTGACAAAATACAGCTCTATATTTTCTTTTTCCACATTGTCCTTTAAGAAATGATACCTGATATCAATGTGTTTGGTTTTCGAGTGTTGAACCGGATTAGCAGAGATGGCAATTGCACTCTTAGAATCACAATAGATGGGAATCTTTTTGTATTCAAGACCATAATCACGAAGGCGACTGCATCCAAAGTACTTGCGAACAGCAACTCGCAGCAGCAACATATTCAGATTCCGCAGTAGAGGTAGAGACACACTGTTGCTTTTTAGAAGCCCATGAAACTAACTTATTTCCCAGGAATTGCAAATGACCTGATGTACTCTTCCTGTCCATATTGCAGCCTCCATAATCAGCATCAGTATACGCTTGTAGCTCAAATCCAAGACCTTTTGGATACCAAATGCCATAATAGGGAGTCCCCTTTAAGTATCGAAAAATACGCTTAACTGCAGCTAAGTGAGACTCCTTTGGTTTGGCTTGATATCTAGCACACACACATGTTGCAAACATGATATCAGGTCTGCTGGCAGTGAGATACATTAAAGAACCAACCATACTTCGATAATTCCTCAAATCTACATCCTTTCCTTCATGATCGGGGCCAATTGAATTACCCGTAGCCATTGGAGTTCCTATCGAATGACATCCAGACATATCATACTTCTTCAGTAAATCAAAGATATACTTGGATTGATTTATGAAGATGCCATCTGAAAACTGTCGCACTTGAAGACCAAGAAAGAAATTAATCTCTCCCATCATACTCATTTTAAATTCTTCAGTCATGACATTCTCAAACTTTTTACACAACTCCCGACTAGTTGATCCAAAAATAATGTCATCAACATAGATCTGAATGACCACAATATGTTCACCATCCTTCATCAAGAACAATGTTGAATCCGCCGAACCTTTCTTGAAACCCTTGGAAAGTAGATGTTTAGACAACTCCTCATACCAAGCACGTGGTGCCTGCTTTAAGCCATATAGAGCCTTGTCTAGAACATAGACATAATCTAGATGTTCTTTATTTACAAATCCTTCTGGTTGAGCTACATAGACTTCTTCTTTCAAATGACCATATAGAAATGCTGTTTTGACATCCATTTGAAAAACAGTGAAATCTTTGTAAGCAGCATATGCCAGAAACATACGAATAGCTTCAAGTCGAGCAACAGGTGCAAAAGTTTCATCGTAATCAATGCCCTCTTGTTGACGATAACCTTTGGCCACAAGCCGAGCTTTGTTACGAACAATTATGTTATTTGCATCTTTCTTATTTTTGAATATCCACTTCGTATCAATAACTGATTTAGACTCAGGTAACTTGACCAACCGCCATACTTTTAAAGCCTCAAACTGATTGAGTTCCTCTTGCATAGCAGTAACCCAATCAGAATCTTGTAAAGCATCAGATACACGTGTTGGTTCAATGTTACTCAAAAATACAGAAAAGTTGCACTCATTTGCAGAAGCAGCTCGTGTTTGAACACCATAAGTAGGATCACCAATGATGAGATCAATAGGATGATCCTTTGTCCATTTGACAGTATGTGGTAAAGGTGTTTGATTATTTACAGAAGATGGTTCCAAAATATTGTCAGTTGATGTAGGATGCATAGTAAGTGGTTCATGCCCTTCAGGAATAGAATCATTATGAACAACTTCATGAGAAGACGACTGATCATGAGAATCTATGATAATATCTAGATGAAGAGTATCCATAACTATGGGAGATGATGAAGGTGAGGAGACAATACTAGGAAGATCTGAACATTGTGTAGATGATGTGGGAGAAACTTCAGATGAGGGAGTAGTCGAACTCGAAGGAGTAGATGAGAGACCTACATTAGACAAAGATATTTGATTAATACCGTACAAGTCATCATAAAAATACTCAAACAAACTGTCTAACTCAGTGGATGTAGCAGGAGGATCAATGGAGCTAGTTGTGGATGAAGACGCATCTGTAAACACAACATTGTTAGACACAGTATCTGTATTAGAAGATGCAGTTGAAGACAATTCAACAAACGGATCAAATCTAACATTTACACTTTCATACACAACTCTTGACTTTTTATTAAAAACACGATAAGCAACTGAACAATCTGAATATCCCACAAAAATCATCTCATCAGACTTAGGTCCAAACTTTCCCGATTCTCGGTTTCATTAAGAACAAAACAAGGACACCCAAACACTTTAAAATAATCAATATTTGGAATTCTTCCAAACAAAACATGATAGGGTGTTTTTCCAAATCTCCGATGAATAATAGATCGATTTTGTGTGTAGCACGCAGTATTCACAGCTTCAGCCCATAGGTACTGAGGTAATTGACTTTGAGCCAACATAGACCGAGCTGCTTCAACTAACGTACGATTACGATGCTCAACTACACCATTTTGTTCAGGAGTTCGTGCGGCAGAAAAAGTTTGAGTAATTCCTAATGAATTGTAAAAACCTTTTAATACTTGATTTTTGAACTCCGTCCCATTATCTGATCTGACAGTCTGAACAGGTAGTTTAAGTTGTACTTGAACAGCTTTGATGAAATTTATTATTAAATTCGAAGTTTCATCTTTTGTTTTCAAAAACCGTGTCCAAGTATATCGTGAATAATCATCAACGATGACTAAAACATATTTTCTACCCGCTAGACTGACAGTTTTCATCGGGCCACACAGATCCATATGGATTAAACTCAACGGAGATTTGGACCCTTGTTCAGGTTTTGGGGGATGAGATGCTCTTTTCATTTTTCCTTGAGCACAACCTGAGCACAGTTGATCGGGTTCAAACTTGATCATTGGAATGCCAGATACTAACCTTTCTTTGACCAGTCTGTCAAGATATCTGTAATTCAAATGAGACAATCGACGATGCCAAAGTAAAGATTGATGAGATGACTTCTGAGTGATGAGACACTAAGATTTCTTTGCAAGCATATGTCGAAGTTTGATCGTATAGAGATTAGTTTTCCGAGTGCCAACTAATAATTCTCTACCCCATTCAGTTCTGACAGCACATCGACGTTTATTAAAATTTACCTCTAAATCTTTATCACAAAATTTGCCAATACTGAACAGGTTATGATTCAAACCTTCGACATGTGCTACATTATTTATTGTAATATCCTTACACACAATATCTCCATGACCCACAACTGGTGACAGTTCATTATTACCAAATTTGACTGAGCCTCCATATTCTTCTCTGTAATTAGACAGAAGCTCTTTCCTCCCAGTCATATGTTTGGAACACCCAGAATCGAGGTACCATTTATGACTGGCCTGCAATGAGGAAATCAGATGGATTTAGGAACCCATTTTAAAATGGGTCCACTCCGTGCATTACTCTTAAAAGTACAGGCTATTGAATCCCAGTAATACTTTGTTCCTCTAAGCATATTAAAAACATGAAATGGAACATATGTAGGAACAGAAGAACGAAGAGTCGTAGAGAAATTAGATTTAGTATGATGTATATTCTGTGAAGAACGTGAAGCATGAGAAACTGAAGAAACAGATGTAGACCTTTTATTCATAGAATTGAATTTGGAAGGTACATTATTTTTAGAATTCAGTTTGTTTCCCACACTAAACTTGCTATTTGCATATTTCATACTAAAATCTAATTTCTTAACATTTCTCTTCGTTGACCTCTTCTTTCTTGACTTCTCAAGGCTCACACTGTTGGAACTTCCTGTAGAAGGATTAGTACAGATATCAAAAGGTTTCAACTTAGGTTGAATAGTTGGAATGACTTGTTCAGTTTCCTCAGGAATCACCATGTTCGGATTTTGCTTTTTCAAATCAATGTGATGCTGGAATTTCCGTAACATAGATTTTACTCCCTGAGAGAACTGAACATTGTTGATGTATGCATGAGTGACTGGAGTATGAACAATCTTTTGGTTTTTCCCAGCATAGTGATGACCTTCTTCATATATAGACAGTCTTTCAACTAGTCTATCATAGTTTTTGGTTAAGGTTACACATTTGCTGTTCCAAAATATTGTATCACACTTTTGACGAGAAAGTTCTGTCTTTAACTGTTTAATTGTGTTTTGAAAACTGTGCTTTTCCTTGTCATGTTTCTTTTCTAAATAAGAGATTTCATCATGAAAATGGCAAACTTTTGATCTTGTTGCTGAGTACACAGGTTCAGAATTTTCAAGAGATAGCTTCTTTGATTCCTTTGAAGATTCACCCAATTCACTATCACTTTTTGACAAATCAGTTGAAGATAACCCATTTGTCGGTGTTGTTGAAGATGACGGAGCAGTAGATATTTCATCAATTATGGGTTGTTTTGAATTAACAGAATTAAAATCATAAGGAACCTCAACATCATCAGTTGACATTGCTGAGGGTTCTTTGTATTCAAAATAACCTTTATTATTAACAACACGAACAACTTTTTCCTGCTCATCATCAACACCCTCTTTCAGATTTTGGTTTAACCCAGAATTATCTTGAGAAGAATTTCTGGTTTCTACTGATGTTGACACATTACAAATTAAATCATTTAGAATTTCTGACACCAGTGAAATTGGTTCAGAATCAACATCAGTAGTATTCCAATGAAGAAAATTCTTTGACTTATTTAAAAGATTTGAGTTCTGAATTTTCAAATCTTCAATTTGCTTCTCAAGCTCTGAAACTTTACATTCCAACTCCTTGGTTGATATGTATGGTTTCACAATTTTGTTTGATGATTCTGGGTATACAAAATATACTGGATCATCCTTAATTGAATTGGATTTAATCTTCAGAGTATCATCATTATACACAAACTTGACCTTATGATATTTAGAATCATGGTACAGAGAATCATGTAGTTTCATATGTTGCATCTCTGAAAATTCTTCCTTCATTTGAAAACCTTTTAACGAAGGAAACCTCTTACTCATTAACATGCTTGTAAGGTCATAAAATGCTGCATTTTCTTTAAGAGCTTTTTGCAAATGATTTGGATTTTTAACTCCAAGAGTCTTTTTCAAATAATTTGGATTTGTGTACCCAAGACCTTCTTTGGAGTAATAATCTCTAAACTCAACTTGTTTATTCAAGAAAATTGTATGCTCAGTTTGACCTATCTTATGAAGTTTAAAATCAAGATCTGAAATCATCTTATTTAGCTTAGAAACATTTTCTTTTTCCACACTCAAACTTATGGTTAAAAATCAATTTCCAGCTTTTGTGACTTATGTTCAGCTCGAATTGTCTCAAACTCATTTACTGATTTTTGCAATTGTGCACATTGAGAACTTAATTGTTCTTTTTGTTGCAACAAATCAGTAATTTCGTTAGTTTGTTTTAAAATGACAAGTTCAAGTTCTTTATTTTTGTTATGAATTAATGTTGTCACTTCAAGCATTTTTCTATTATGATCATCAAGAGAGACAGAACGTACCGTTGAAGTTTCTCCTTCACTCTCTATTTCTTCATCAGATTCTGATTCTTCCTCCATTAAGCCCATAAAACACATCTGCGCTTGATCATCATTGTCAGAATAATCCAGCCATTCTTCATCATCAGCCATCAACACCAATCCTTGTTCTTGCTTCTCTGCTAGTTCCAACTTCTTCCTCAGCAGTTCCACTTTCGACATCTTAGTAGTACACCCTTTAGCAATATGACCTGTCTTTCCACACTTATAGCACGTAATACCAGCTTGGCCTTTCTTTTCCTCTGTTTTCTCTGGAGTATCTTTGACAACCTCCTCTTTCTTCGTTGCATATCTGTCAACATACTGATTTTCAACTCGAGGAGGATATCCTTGTGAACTTTGCATGTAGTTTCTGTTAAAACCTCGTCCACCTCTTGTAGAAAATCTTCTATTGTTTGACCCAGACCTATTATAATACTTCTTCTTATAAGCCTCAGTTAGACTCAATAAGCTTTGCAGCATTTGATCTCTTTCATCTTCATCATATTCATCCTCATCCTCTTCTTCCTCATCTTCAAAAACTTCCAACACTTTAGCTTTCCCTTTCTTTACTTTATTCTTTGCTTTCTCCTTTTCAGCAAGCAATGCCATAGAATCAGCTTCAGACTTTTCTTTCTTCTTTCTTTCAGCAGCAATTTCGTTCACCTCTTCCTCGAACATTAACAAATTCTCATACACTTCATAAACTTTCAATTCATTTAAAACTTTGTGTTGCTTCACAAATCTTGAAAATTGCTTCCAGTCTGAAGACAAGTTGTTGATGAACTTCACAATGTAATCCATTTCTGATCGAATGATATTATTTTTCTTCATATCATTCATCAGTTCTACAAACCTGTCATAAGTCTCTTCTAGTGTTTCATCCTCCTTCATTCTGAAATTTTCATACCTATCCATCAAATTTGTTACCCTCATTTGATTTCCAACCTTAGAACCCATCATTATCTTTTGTAGCTGATCCCAAATAGATTTTGCTGACTCATCATAACTATCTAACTTGCGAAAGATTTCATTCGGAATTGCTTGAATTAGACAGTTTTGAGCTTCAACATCAATCATAAACCTTTCTCTTTCAGCCACATCCATCTCTGAATATTCTTTTGGCAATTGTCTTCCATCAAGTGTGGTAACTGGGATAGGATGAGGTCCATGTAAAATCGAATGAAGAATTTTATCTCCATCTTTCTTTCTCCTTATGTATAGCTTGAATCGCGAGACCCACAATTCATACTCATCTTTGAATAGCACCGGTGCTTTGATCTCTGATCCCATTGACATATCATCTCTCCGATTTGCTAGACTCATCTTTAAAACGGATCTTTGTTACTGATTTTATGAGAAATATCAGTTTCGAGAATGTTTGAAGAATTCCAACAAAAACTTCACTTGAGATGCACAAATGACTTGGCTCGAGACAAATCACTATTTAGCTCGAGTTACACAACACAAGGACTCGAGTCACTACTTGGTCATGGCTCGAGACACAAACACAACTATGCTTGAAATATGGCTCGAGATACGATCAGTATTCTACTCGAGATGGCTCGAGACACACCTTCAATTGCACTCGAGATACTCTTCTTTGCTCGAGATACACAACTCGAGTCAAGTTTCAATCCTGCTCGAGATACTCTTCTTGGCTCGAAATACCCAACTCGAGTCAAGATTAAACACTGATGCTAGTCTTGTAATCCAACTCGAGCCACCTATACTTCACTCGAGATATTAACTCGAGCCAAACACTTATACTGCTCGAGAAGTACAACTCGAGCCAAACTCTATGTCACTCGAGATACTTAACTCGAGCCAAAATCAACTCGAGCTAAACTCAATTCGAGCCAAAAATCTCCTTCTGCTCGAATTCTACCTACCACCTAACTACCACTCGAGACATATGAAGATTGACTCGAGACATATGAAGATTTACGAACAAAACTCGATTTTCAGCTTATTTTCACTAAAAATTAAAATCTAAATACTTCTTAATGATTCCAAATCACTTCTAATGCATAAAACTTGATATATTCATGAAATTACACACAATTTCATGAACAACCAAGTAATATGTCTTCAAATTTGCTCCAAAAGTAGAATTCTTCAAGTTTTCTCCATTTTCTTCAAATCTTCAACAACTTCACATGATAGATCTTCATCCAATCAGCAAATCCAGCTCTGATACCACTTGTAAGTGCAAGATGAATCAATCTAGCATGAGAAATGATAGATCTAGTAGAGAGAGAAAGTAGAGAGAGAAAATGTGAAACTCATATGTCATTGATTGTAAAAGTCTTAAGGTACAATACAAGGCAATGAGGTATTTATACCTCATTCCTAGAAAAGATAAAATGTTCACAAATGGTCCCTCAACTTCTATTATAAATCTAACACTAACAGCGTCTAATAATGATTCTATGGTTGATGGACTGAAATTTGATTTGGATTTGATGTCTAATGGTGATTATTTCCATGTTCGTTGTTGTGCCCACATTCTTAACTTGGTAGTGCAAGATGGTTTGAAAGAAATAGATGAGGCTGTTTTTAAGGTGAGGGAGTGTGTCAAGTATTGCAAAGGTTCTCAGAGTCGAAAGCAAAGGTTTAGGCATTGTGTTCAACATGTTGGTATTGAATCTACTAGAGGGTTAAAGCAAGATGTGCCCACCCGTTGGAATTCTACATTTCATATGTTAGATAGTGCATTGTTTTACAAAAAGGCTCTTCTCCATTTAGCAAAGACCGATGCTAATTTTGTTCGTTGCCCAACTTCTGATGAGTGGATGAAGATTGAAAAAATTTGTAAGTTTTTGCAAGTTTTCCATGAAGTGATTGTGAAGTTTTCAGGTTCTAAGTATCCAACATCCAATCTGTACTTTCCTAATGTTTTCAAAGTAAGATTGCTATTGAAAAACGAGATGGAAAGCAATTATAGATTTTTGAAGAACATGGCCGAGAAGATGAACTTGAAATTTGACAAGTATTGGCGTGATTTTAGCACCATCATGGGTATTACCGTTGTCTTTGATCCTCGATACAAGTTTCAAGTCATTGATTGGGCGTTCAAGAAAATATATGGGTCTTCTTCCACTGATGAGTTGGATTTGTTTAAGGATAAATTGTTTTCCTTGTTTGATGAGTATGCATCATTTTATGCCATGTCTACGGGTAATCAAAGCTTATCTCATGTTGCCACGAATACTATGTCTGATGCCGACATGTATATGATGGTAATAAACTTACTTTATTTAATTTTTTGTTTGTACCTTGGCTAAAGTTTGCTTTTTTATTAGGATTTTGATGAGTTTTCTAGTTGTGAGTTCACTACCGGTGGTAAATCTGAGTTGCAATATTACTTGGAGGAGCCGAAATTACCTCGCGTAGACGATTTCCATGTGTTGGAGTATTGGAAACCTCTTCAAGCACGATATCCCATTGTTTCTTGAATGGCTAGAGATGTTTTGGCCATCCTAATATCCACTGTTGCTTCTGAATCGGTTTTCAGTATCGGAGGACGGGTAATTGATGCCTAACGGAGTTCCTTGAAGGCGGAAACGGTTGAATCATTGGTTTGTCTTAGAGATTGGGTTTTTAACGATGGTAAACATTTAATTTACAGTTTTCTGCATTATTTAACATACTCTATTTTTAACATATCTTTTACTTTCTTGTTCATATACCATCAATGCATCCAGATGAAGAGGACCTATACAATCAGCTGTTGAAGTTAAAGGTTGATGATGAATGTGAAGATGAACATAATTCTCCAAAGATTCAAAGTCTTCAAACTCAACAATGTTGATTAGGATATGGTTTCAACAAAAAGGTTCTTGGGCTATAATATTTTTATGCTTTTGTATTTTGGGAGTTGTAATGTTTTTTGCTGTTGTTTTGGTACTACTTTCATTTGAATTTTTGTTGTTGTTTTGAACCATAACATTTGAATTTTACTACTTTCATGTGAATTCTTGATTTGCAATTCTATTGTTTTAAAATTCTGTTTGAAAGTCTTAAACGGGTTAAACGAGTTATATGGGTTAGCGGGTCAAACGGGTTAGCGGGTTTAACGGGTTAAGAAAATAAACGGGTTAGTCGTGTCATGTTGGGTTAGGCAGGTTAAATCAGGTCGTGTTCAGCTTGAGGTTTTCTGACCCATTTAATAAACGTGTCGTGCTCGGGTTGGGCACTCTCAACCCGTTTAATTTTGAACCCGACACGAACCCGACACGATACGACACGTTTGTCAGGTCTACCGTAACCACTTCGTTCCTGGATCTGGTTCAGCGAGCTCAGGAAGAGGCCAATCAGGATGAGAACTAGAACAAGGAACGAGTTAGGGGCCAGCTATTGCTGATGGTAGAGTGTGGGTTCCTTTGGCAGGCGGTGCTTGACAGACACTGTTAGAGGAAGCACAAAAATCGAGATTCTCTATACATCCCGGGGCCACAAAGATGTACAGAGATCTGAGAACCGATTATTGGTGGCGGGGGATGAAGCGGGAGGTAGCCCGCTATGTGGAGTCTTGCTTGACCTGTCTGAAGGTCAAGGCGGAGCATCAGAGACCGCACGGTAAGATGCAACCGTTAGAGATCCCTGGGTGGAAATTGGAGAATATCACTATGGATCTGATCACCAAACTACCGAGGACACTGCGGAAATTTGATGCAGTCTTGGTGATAGTAGACCGTTTGACTAAGAGTGCTCATTTCTTAGCCATTCGGGAGAGCTTCACTTCTGAGCAGTTGGCGGAGTTGTACATGAAGGAGATGGTGAGGAGGCACGGGGTACCGGTATCGATCATCTCAGACTGGGACACCCGCTTTACTTGAAAGTTTTGGGAGTGGTTCCATACAGACACGGGAACCCAGTTGCATTTCAGCACGGCTTACCATCCATAGACGGACGGACACAGCCAGCGTACGATCCAAATGCTAGAAGATATGCTTCGGGCCTACGTACTTGACTTCAGAGGTAGTTGGGATACGTATCTACCCTTGGCAGAGTTTTCGTATAACAACAGTTATCACTCGAGTATCGGGATGCCGCCGTACGAGATGTTGTATGACAGGAGATGTCGGACCCCAATCTATTGGGGCGAGGTTGGTCAGCGTGTACTCGGGAGCACGGAGGTAGTCCAGTAGACTACGGAGCACATTCAGAGGATCAGGGAGCGACTGCGGACTGCCCAAGTAGGCAGAAGAGCTACGCGGACAGGCGGAGATCGGATCTAGAGTTCCAGGTAGGCAGCCGTGTCTTGTTCAAGGTCTCACCCTGGAAGGGGGTGATTCGTTTCCGCAAGAGGGGCAAGCTTGGGCCTCGTTACAATGGACCATTTACGGTCCTAGCGGAGTCGGGAAGGTGGCCTATCGGTTGGAGCTACCAGACGTGCTGGGTCAGATTCACGACACATTTCATGTCTCTCAGTTGCGCAAGTGTCTCGCCGATAAGACACGCATGTGCCCTTGGATGATATTCAGGTCGATGAGAGTCTGAATTATGTCGAAAAGCCTGTTGCGGTGTTGGAGCGGAAGGTGAAGCAGTTGCGGAATAAGGAGATAGGGATTGTGAAAGTGCAGTGGCAGCATCGGAAGGGTTCCGAGTGGATGTGGGAGCCGGAAGCAGAAATGAGAGAGAGGCATCCGGAACTCTTCTCAGGTTGATTTCAGGGACGAAATCTTGGTAAGTGGGGGAGAGTTGTAACATCCCTAACTCTTTTATTTATCTAGTATTAATTGTAGATATTATTTTGTAGAGTTGGAATTAAAATAGGATAAGGACACCTGGGTTTCTTTTCTTTGGGATTAAGTTAACGGTGAAAGCTTAAATGGCTTTATTTAATAAGCTTAGATATCCTTGATACCCTCATAATCATCCTAATAGCTTGGATAGAAAGAAATAGAGAGAGAGAGAGAACCGTAAGAGAGAGAGAGAGAGAGATCGGAGGAGATTGAGAGAGAGGAAAGCAAGGGCGAGGTTTCGGACTTCGGTTTTCGAGCTCGAAAGGTAACTCTCTAACTTTGGTAGTTCTTTACGCTAGGGTTCGTGTCCTAGGGTTTCCCGGCTCCACCGCCGTGGCGACGGTGGTCGGCGGTGGCAGTAGTCGCCGCGGTAGGTGTGTGGGTTGTGATACGGCGGAGAACGGCGCGCCGGCCTTGGCCGGTGACGGGGCTGTCGCTAGGAATTGTCAACGCCACTGCTATTGTTTCACGATGGAGACAGCCGGAGGGGCGACCCGTGCACGAACGCTGGCACCAGCCGGTGGTTGTGGTGCGGGTTGGTGTTTTGTTGCGTGGCGTGTGGTGTGTTTAGCCAGCGAAGCGTTGATTGTCGTCACTGTGGTTGTTGTTTAGCCACGCCGGCGCTTGGTAGCATCAGGGGGAGGGGGGTTGCGTTGAGTCGGCGGCAGCGACCATTGCTAACGGCACTGGTGGTTGTTGCTGACGTGCAGCGGCAGAGGTAAACCACGGTGGCAGGCGACAATGCCCGGCGGCTAGGGTTCTACGGCGGCGCTGTAGCGGCTCGCGCCGCAAAGGCCTAGCCTGGCCATGCTCGTCGCGAAAACTGTCAAGGCCGTGGAGAAGGGCGGCGGCAGCTGGCTGAGGCTCGCTGTTGTCCACCGATGGCGGTGCGGCGATAGTCAGCGGTGGGTGGTCGTCGGCTGTCCGCGGTTGTGAGTGTGTGAGCGGGTCGTAGTTGAACCGTATGGATCGCTTGACGCGAAACCCCCGGGTTTTTCTTTCGTGCGTGTTGGGTTAGCTGGTTAGTTATAGGGTTTTGGGAAAACCTGATATGTATCATGTGTTAATTAAATTACAGATTTGCTGATTTTTAAACTGTGATCAGTTCGTGTTATTTGTTGTGCGATTAAGGTGAGTTACACTGCGTGTAATTTATGATATTGTACGTATATGTATACGTTATAGTGTGGTACAGGGATCCACATGCCCTTGGTGAGTTGTGGGGGCCGACCCGTGTCCTAACTGACGGGAGAAAGGGAATCCACATGCCCTTGGTGAGTTGTGGGGGCCGACCCGTGTCCAAACTGACGGGAGTTTTATAACCTCATGAGAGTCATGTATTGTTTGGATTAATTGATGTGTTTATGCATTAATGTGTTTGTGTGGATACCTATATCAGTATGTGTGCTTGCAATATTATGGATTATGTTCGGTGCTAGCTCACTAAGCAATTCGCTTACCCTTTTCGAGGTTTCCCTTTTTCCAGGATCTGGTTTAGGAAAGGATAAGGGCAAGGCCCTAGCTTGACTTCGATGGCGATGTTTCCGGCGGGCCCTTGACTCTTCGTTATTATTAATAGTTGCACTGGAAATTTTTCCTAATTAATTATTTTGATTTTTATGTGGGATTTCTAGGTTAGTGGTTTGATGTTTTTAACAGATTTATTTTTAATTTATTCTAGTTAATAAAATTAGTTTTATAAATCCTGTTTTCGGAAAGTGGTGTTACAAAGAGTTAGAAACTGAAGTATATGACGTTCAACCATAAAAATACCAAAGGTGCCACACCCTTTGGCTTTGTTCATCTTTAAGTCCTCCAGATATTTTGAGAGGCATTTAAAAAACCATTCTCATTCGGCTGCCATTTTATAGGCAACCTCCTTAAACCCTTTTAGAGTGTTTACAATGAGTACGTCACTCGATTTGACTATCAATGCATAGTTTAATTTTATACATATTTAATTAAGCTTTATTATATATATATATATATATATATATATAATTGGATGAAATTTCAAAACATTTAAAATTATGATTATCTAATTAATTCCAATTAACTATGTGATGACACACTTAATAATTAATATAATCGATTTCATAATTAATTTCAATTAAAATGTGAGAACACATGCTAGATATATATAATGTTATATTCCATAATTATCCAAATGTTAAATTTGGTATTTTAGTAAGTTAAGAAACTAGCCAAAACAATTTTGGTATCTTTTCAATGATTGCAAAAATTCAACTTTGGGTACTTTAACAAGTAAGGAAACTAACCAACAATTAATTAGGAATTTAACATTGCATAAAACTCGTCATTCACCATGAAGAAATCGAAATTTAATAGGCAAGACAAAAAGAATTGCTAATAATATATAAACTTCTTACGCAAGTTAAAAAAAGGTTTCCAAAAACAATTTTTGTCCTTTTTTTAGGTTTTGACATGACACCAATGCCATAAAGTAAAAAAATCAATTTTTTTCATTACCTTCAAGCCTAGATTTCGAAAACCCCATAAACTAACACAAACAGATTTTCAAATTAAATTGACACATCTTTTGAGTTAAAATCCAAAAACAATGGCTCTGATACCACTATTAGGTTTTAATCAAATCTACTACAATATTCAAGCAACGAAAGCATATTCATAAAAACTACGGTAAAACAACAATTAATAACCATTAAGGATGCACATGTTCTTAGAAACTTAACTACAAAAGAACGATCAACTAAACTTACTTGAAGAACTTGGTGGAAAAATCAAACTTTTGATATTGCCTATTGGATGTCAAGGACCAATAGTATGAATCCCTCTAGTGTCTCACACCTAAGATTACCAAATACTAACAACCAAGAATGCTCAAACCTTTTGGTGATTTGGAGAGGGAAAGAGGAGAAGGATGCCATAAAGAGAAGAGAGAATGAATTAATTGATGAATTAGGTTTGATCCCAAGGCGCCTGTTTATAACCTCTTGACTTAGGCTTCCTAATCCTACACGAACTTCCTAAGGCAACAGTCTCCCACTTGGACAATTTATTAACTTTGTGTGGTCAATACTTTCAAATAACTAGCAGAGAGCAAACCATCCAATGAAGCCGCCAAACTCTAATAAAGATTTGGTCCTAAGATAAGTAATAGTCTAGCCTTAAATGTGTGCACATTCCCATCCATGTCGGTCTTCTTTTTGAAGATTCGCTTATTCCCAACTGTCTTGCGACCTGGTGTATGAAACATGGTTGTACATAGACTGAATCTTGCTATATGTTAACTCTTTCCACTTGGCAGCCTCAAGGCCTGTCATCGCTTCCTTTTAGTTAGATGGTTCATTTGCACTATCAAATGTCTTATCATTGACTAGTGTATCTCCTTCTTTTGTAATATGAAAACCATAATAATACTCTGGAGCTTGACTAACTTTACTAAGAGGGTGTTTGGGATTGAGTTTTAAAACCGCTTATTGACTTATTGGCTTCTTCAAGAAGTCAATAAGTTGATAAGCTTGTTTGTGTAATCCAAAAGTGTTTTTAAAGCTCCGTTATGACAACGGGATGAAATGGAGTTTTCAAGAAGTCACAAAAAGCAATAAGCACTTTTGCTCAAAAGCACTTTTGGACCTCAAAAAGCAATCCTAAACACCCTCTAACTCTACTAGTTCTGCAAAGAGGTGGTGGAGTTGTATTAGTTTCCTCAACATGTGATTCAACCTCATGTTGGGGGCTAGTGTCAACTATATATAGGTTCATCATTGGTTGTCTCTTGAATTTCCTCAAGATCAATATTACTCCCACTATCCTCTTTGGAAATGAGCTCCCTTTCTAGAAAGACTCCCTTTTTAGCCACAAACACTTTGTTACAGAGGGTTTCTAGAATATATATATCCAAAGTTTTTGTATGGATAACCAACGAATAGACATTTCTCTACCCTTGGTTCCAGGTTGTTGTTAGTTTTGCGATGAATGAAAACTTCACAACCCTAGACCTTTATATGTGCTAACGAAGGACGAGCCCCGGTCCACATCTCAGAGGGTGTCTTTGCAACCTTCTTAGTTGGAACGAGGTTTAAGATATAAATTGTAGTTTCTAAGGCATAGCCCCAGGATGACATTGGAAGTGTAGCACGACTCATCATGGGTTGAACCATATCAAGTAGTGTTCGATTTCTTCTCTCAGCAACACCATTAAGTTGTGGTGTTCTAGGAGAAGATAATTGTGAAACTATTCCATAATTCCTTAGATAGTCGTAGAATTCATGACTTAAGTAATCTCCACCCTTATCGGATCAGAGTACAACATCGTATCTCGTATGGGTGCACCAAATAGGTGAAAACAGCAACAACTTATATTACGATTCAAACTATCCAAATTCAAGCCTTGTCGGAGTAACAAAACCCTTGTTAACATTTTCATCTTCTGCTCTGGATGTTTCTTGATTTGTGGCGCGATCTTGACAATTATCTTCCTGGCTCAAAGTGGGTTCATCCGCTTGTGCACCATTGCAAAATAATTCTGTGAGCGATTCATTATTGTGTCCAAAATCCTCATCGTCGGGGAATAGGCGTGTTGCCTTTGATAAGCGCTACTAGTACAAAAGTTCACATTTGCCACGGTTAAAAACCGTGGCCATAGGCCTTTAGTCACGGTTTTTCATTTTTATCAAAGCGTAGCCTATTCTCCCGTGACCATTGATACCCTTTTGGTCACGCTTAAAATGTGTCACCAAATGAAATGAAAAACCGTAGCCATAGTTTGAAAACCGTAGCTATAGACATATCCAATTTTTATGGTATTGGAGCATTTTACCTAAAACCGTGGCCATAAAGTACCTTTTGCCACACAAACTCACATTAAATGTAGCATTTAGTTATCTTTTGGTCACACAATATAAAAAAAAGCATGACAATAAACTATCTATAGCCACATAATTTTTTTAATGTAGCCGATGATCGCTCTATAATCATGTATATTTTTTTGACGTGGCCAAGGCTCGAACTTGAGACCTCATCTTTGATAAGGAATGGACCAACCACTAGGACAATATTGATTTTGTTAAAATTATCTCATTAAATATTAAAAACCATGGGCAAATTCATGACATATAGTTACACTTAATTTTTAGAAACGTGGCTATATGTATCTTTTTGCGTCACACACATAATAAACAATGGCTAATTCAAGACATATAGTTACACTTATATTTTAGAAGTGTGAGTATTAATGCCTTTTGGTCATGCGAAATATTAAAAATCATGACATTTAACTATTTATTAGTCACACAATTAATTATGTTGAATCGTAGCTATTGGTCAGCTTTTAGTGACAATAGAATTATTTTAGTCTTGGTTTTAACTATATTAATAGCTACACACATTTCATATTAACTGTGACGAAATCATCACATATTGCCACGCTTCATACAATAAACCGTGGCTACTGGTTATCTTCTTGTCACACAAAATAATAAAACCATGACTACAAATACATGTGACTTATGGTTACGTTTTACAAATTTTCGTGGCTAAATATGTATATTCTTTTGGTCACGGAAAAATGACTTCATGAGGCCATATGTGGTCTAAGGTCACAATAATAATTGTCACAAAAAAACCGTGACTATATATATGTCTATGGCCACGATTTTTATATGTTACTTGCCACGACAAAAAAATTGTGGCCATAGGAATAATTTAGTCACGGTTTTGTTTAAACCATGACATTATGTTTAAACATGTTTTCTAATGGTCATGGTTATTGAGTTACATCGTGGCTAAAACAATACTCTAATTTTATTTATGACTTTTAGTCACGGTTCTAGACCTAAATGTGACTAACATGAATTTCAAAACCGTGGCAAAAAAACATATTTGTACTAGTAATTAAGATCCCACTTGGTTTCGTAAATGGTACCAAACATTTCCTCAATCATGATAATGTACTCCTACATAAAACATTATGTAATTATTATACATAAAACACAATTTAATCATAAAGCTAGCATCTCTTAATATATTACCTTTTTAGATAATTTGTGGCTAAATCCTTAAAAAGGAATTCAAAGTAGTAATCCTTAGCATCGTCATCTTCTGCACTTTGTTTAGATGACTGACCAACTTCTATTACCTTAGCGTTTCCGATATCATCACCTTCGTTGCTCATTGAGTTGTTGCATATAGAAGAAGGTTGGCCATTCTCGACATCAAATCCATTTTCTTTGTTGATGGGTGGAGGCACACAACCAGATTCCACATCCGGGTCTGCATCATATTCCATATCCTCTTCTATGGCGTCCACCAAATCTTCATCTAGATCTACTACTCTTACATTCGGCATAATTCTGAGAGTACGCAATTATGCAAACTCTAATCCGCCAGAATTTAAACTTGCATTTTGATGCTCCCTCAACAATTTTATAGTCCAAAAATGCAATGGATGTACACGCTCATCGACATTTACTCCAACGGGTACTGTTTCAATAACGTATGCCAAACTGTTGTACAAATAAAGTCTTGAAGTATGCATGGTTATGTTAATGTGTTAAAGTCGCAAGATATATTCAAAAAGTGATATTAAAAAAAACACGAGTAACTTTACCGTGAGAAATGCCAACGGACCCCATAGTAGCTGTTATTAATTTGATGCTGCCATATCTTTTTACTTCTTCCTGCACAGTCTAGAACATGGCTTGACCAATTAATGGTGGAAATCATCTTAACGCAACTAATCTTGTGCAAAAATTGCAGAAAACAACATCCCTTGGGGCTACATTCACACATTAAATTTACGAACAATACCATGAAATTCACTCTAAACTCATCATCACAGCAAGCTGATTTTTTAATCCTATCTATAATGTCTGTTGGCCTTACTTTCTTGTTTTTGGAAACCAACTCCTCCAAGCTTTATAAAAGTTCTTGTTACAGGAATTAGGCACAGTCGCATTCAAATCAATTCCAGTTTTTGGTAAACCTAAAGTTCTGTGAACCAATTCCTCGGTGGGCCTAATAATCTTTCCTTCAACCTCTAGTTGCATCATGTCCGGGTTAAAATTATCAACAACGAAATAAACCAGTATACCCGGTATGCCATCTAACGACATATTTAACATATTACCCAACCCCATTTCTTCTACAGCAACCTTTTGAGATGGTGTCAACTTCTTAACGGGGTCATAAAGGCCCTTTGGAGAAGTACGTGTCTGTATCCCATCAACGACTGTTTCATTTGCCTCAACATTCTGTTGGCAATCTGCGACATGTTTCTCTTTTCGATTCTTTCTTTTCTTCTTGCAACCATCTGGGACTGCAATTTATGAATACCATATAAATTCAGATATATTGTTCATGATAGGCAAGGTAAATCAAATCAACCATATAACCAACTTTTTTTCTGCACAGGAGGAATGGCGAAGTCATCATCATCTTCTGAATCCACAACTTGTGTAATTGTGTCTATTCTATGGACTATGTTCACATTATTAGAGAATGAAACCTTCCGAGTTGAAACTCCGACTACGTTGTTGTGGTGCGGAACCATCTATTTCGATTAGGTTGATAGGAGTCCCATGATGTATGCCATCTCTGCAGTTTTCTTTTCTTTTGTATGCCTTCCGAAGTATTCCCTTTAAAACTACATAATAATCCAATGTTGGTTAAAAATTTAACATTTTTAATTCAATATGTGGCTTGTTTATAAATGTTTCTAACTTTTTTAGTTACATGTACCTAGACCTGATGAGGTATTGTTGATACTAAAATCAATTCCGATTACATGTGGTCTGACTGGTGTATGGAGCATATATATAGTTAAGTCAATTGTAAACAAATATTACTAAATTAAGGTGTTGTTATAAATAGTTGCACAAATCTGCATGTTTTGGCACGCCTTTAGAATTAGAATTATCCTCTCATGCTTTCCTATAACTTGGATGAGCACGACTTATTGAATCTGTAGCAAACACATGCATGAAAATACGATCTTGATGTACACGAAATACAATTTGATATAATAATAGCCTAATTTTGTTACCTAATCCGATTGGGAGTTGATTTTTTTTACTTTCCTGGATCTTATTTGCATTCAACCTAGCAACTGTTAATCGTAACACAACATTAGCAGTATCATTCTGATGTGAAATTAATTGATGTCTATAAATATCACATATTTACAATGACCAACATACAAAAACCTGAATCTTAATGGATTTCATTTAATGACTTTGGTTTAACTGATGTAGTTGACCTTTTGCTATTCTCATTAACAGCAGAGCCTGTAAACACATTAATAAAAGCAATATAAGTTTTAGAAGATGTTTAAGAATACAAAGCCATTCAACTTAGGACATAAAATATGATGGTTTCACACTACCAAAAAGATAAGGATACTGTATCTCGGAAGATTATATGTGAAGATGATGTATTTAAATATGACAAAAGTAGCAAACCTGTTGGTCCCAAGGGGTACCTTCAAGTAAGGATTAGTGTTTGGGATTATAGAAGGGGGGTTGAATATAAACACACAAAATTTCACTTTTAAATTCTATGTTTATAAACACTTTGAATTTACAGATTGTTGCGGAATAGAAAAGACTATGTCTAATCTAAACAATCTAAGTTATCTTTCACTGTGCACTAAGTGAGAAGGTTAAGAAAAGATAAGAAAAGAGGGATAAAGAAAGAAAGGATTAGGGTAGAAATATGGATGAAGAAGAAGTATGGAGAACATCTTCTTCACGTCCATTTATACCCCATGCATTAAATGCATGCAGACCTACTATTGTGTACGTGTCACACTTCTAGAGGTTCTTTGTACTATTTACTATAAACAATCTCTTTTGCATGTTGTGCAAAAAGGTGCTTATAAGTACGGAGGGAACAGTAAAGTGACTGTCCTTGTGTACTTTTTGTGTCAGTAAAGGCGTGTAATCCTTTTGTACATTAGGTAAAGACATTTGTTAATCTTTCAGGATCAGGATACTGATCAGTGAGGAATGCCCTAATACTGATGATGATCAGGGGTCACTATATCCTGATGGTCTTCAGGAAGTCATACGAATTTGAGCAGCCTGCTATCACTGAGTTCCGTCTTCAGATCACGAGCATGTTGTTCCTGTCATCAGCTATTTCTTCGACGTCGCTGATGGTTCTTTGAGTATGATCTTAATGTCTTCAGGAGGTCTTCACTTTGATGGTCAGAATGGTAGGTAGAAAGAGGAAAGATCATACAAGAAGTTAAGCATTTGTGATAAAGCGATAAGCCTCAATATCATAACACTTATTTGAGTGTGTTTAATCATATATGATTAAGCTTGTGTATCATGATTTTAATCATATATGACATTGAAATTGTACGCTTTCTCATAAAATGTATAGTTTCGTGTAGTGTGTGTGTGTGTGTGTGAGAGAGAGAGAGAGAGAGAGAGAGAGAGAGAGGATTGTGTGTGTGTGTGTGTGTGTGTGTGTTAAGGTAAGAAAAATAAGAAGGGATTGGACCTCTGATCACTTTTAATTTTGCATTCACTCATGAACCCCGCTTTTCATGGGAATTGATCCATTGCATCCCGATGCACCTTAGCTCTATTGATCTTTAGTTAGGATTGATCGATTCAAAGGTCCAAATCCTTTTCTTACGTTTCTCAACATAATTTCCCATCTTATTCTGAATCTATCTTATATTAAAAAAAATCGTGTTAGAAGGTGAGCTAACATGAGAAGCGTGAGAAGTGAATCTGAACCCTTGACCACTTTTTAATCTGAAGTCCACCCATGAATCTCACTTGATACGAAGATTGATATATCTGGTGCATCTCGGTGCATCTCATTCTAATGCACATCCAACTATTGATAACCATTTCTCACGCTTCTCACATTAACTCAATTTCTCACCGAACCCATATCCTATATACACATACATAAATACATAGGCATGATCAAACAAGAACAAGGTCAACAAGAAAACAGTCAAATCAGAATTGGCTTTACGCTGAAATCACATGTGAAAATAGAATATGGTCAATGCAAGGGGTAAAGCGGACGACTTTGCCCTCAAATGTCTCGACCAAACCAAACGTGTTTTTACACATAATTCTAACATAAAATCACATGTGATTTCGTGGTTCTTGTGTTCTCTCATTTGATCACCTTCCCTATTACTACAACTCAAAAGGCTTTTACATGATAACTAGTGAAACATCGTAACTTGTTACAACTTACAGGGGACCAATTACGATTTACGAGTCCTGAGAAGAGAACCAGATTGATAGTAGGAAGTATAACCCATAGAGAACCCGACCATTTTACCAATTTGTCCATCTCAAAAGCCAAAACCCCAACGTTTTCCAAGTTTATAATCTAGTAAGGCCTAAAGATCCATATGCAAATTTAAATTGGTCAAACCTAAAAGCCTAATATTCATTACCCGACCCAATATGCTTCATCAATTGTAGGGATGGACATCTAAACTGGGTACCCACCTTTGGAATCAGAACCGTTCAGAAACTGTCGGTTTCCGAAACCGAAACCGACGTGATTGGTTTTGATTTCTAAAGTACGGAACCGATCTGGACTGGTTCCGGTTCTCATTATTTTGGAACCGCTAACTGTCGGGTACCAGCCGGAACCGGTTCCGCTATATTTTAATAAAAATAATTTTATATGTTTATTATGTTTAAATGAACAAAATTGAAATTATTATTTTATCTTTTACGATTACATATTACACATATACACTTACACAACTTTCTTTCTCAACTTATTTATTCTCTTTTTTCGATACTTTTTATGTCATATTTATCAATTGAAGTTGTGTTGTTTTGTTTCTTTTCATTTAAAAAATTGTTGGTAACTATTTATATAATTATTAGCTTTTAGTTTATCGGATTAATTTTCATCGTTTGTAGTATTTGTTTCGTTATGTTAAAACTATATAATAAACAGCAATTAACTTTTATAGTACAAAAAAAGTTAGAGACCAGGTACCCGGTTTCGGAACCGGAACCGGAACCGGTGGTTCCAAGACCGGTTCCCAAATATAAAAAAGCAATCCAAGTGGTTCTGTTTCCTTCATTCTAGGAACCGTCGGTTCCGATACCATGATTTTTTGTCATATATCTTCCTTTGCTCACCCTAAATCACTTGTACATTCTTCTAGAAGAATAAGGTATTGTTTGGTAAAAATAAGCTCGCTTATAACTCAGGTACTTGTTTGGATGGACCGTAAGCTGACTTATAAGCTAGTTTTTTGAAAAGTTATTCTCACGAACGTTTTGGTGACTTATGAAACTAATGATTATTTTACTCCAAATATACCCCTACCAAATTTTACACCACCAATTTTAACATTCTTTTTGTTATTTTATAATCATATGCTACCTTATTAGCCAGGGGTGAGCATCGCAACTGGGTATCCGCCTTTGGAACCGGAACCGCCTCGGAACCGGGTCCGCTATATATATTTTAACAAAAGTAACTTTACATGCTTATAATGTTTAATACACTAAGATTGAAATTATTATTTTCCTTTTTACGGTTACACACCCACACATATATAGAAATTATTGTGTTTTTTTATTGTTTTTATTTCAAAAATTGGTCGTAATCATTTATATAATTATTAGCATTTAGTTTTCATCATATAAGTATATATCGCTTGTAGTATTTCATTATTTATTGCGTTACGTTTGGAGTTGGGACTATATAATAACTAATAATTTTTTTTTATAATGTAAAACAATAAAAAATATTTGAAAGAAATAGAGACCGGGTATCCGGTTTAGGAACCGGAACCGACGGTTTCGGCACCGGTTCCAAAATATAAAGAACCGGTGCAACCCGTTCTGGTTCCATCTTTCTAGGAATCGCCGGTTCCAATTCCATCTTTCTTGGAACCGTTGGTTCGGCTTACGCTTCTGGTTCCATGAATTATTAGCTAGTTTTTCCCAAACACACCTTGTTTATTAGCTACATTATTAGTAATAAACTACTTTATCCGGCACAAAAATTTAGAGAAATGGACACCACAAAAATTTAGAGAAATGGACACCGCACATCTCCCCGGCACCATTATCCGGCCAAATTCCGGCAATGACGTTACTCATCGGAGACTCAAACCGCCGGGGAACTCCGTCTTCTTCCTCAAGCAATTCAGAAACAGAGCTCTACTGGATAACAATAATAATAGTAATAACAGAAGTCGCATTATTAGACTGAGTTTGGTAGAACAAATCCCGCCAAAATCAACGAAAATCGACGTCGAACGGTTGGTGGATTTCCTGTATGAGGACCTTCCGCATCTCTTCGACGATCAAGGAATCGATCGGACGGCGTATGACGAGCAGGTCAAGTTTAGGGATCCGATTACGAAGCTCGACGGTATAAGCTGCTATTTGTTCAACATTGCATTGTTGAAGCTGGTTTTCTCCCCTAATTTCGAGCTACACTCGGTGAAAAAGGTAATATAACAAGTTCTGAGACATTTGGTATCATTCTGTTTGTTGAAATTTTATTACAAGTTCCACTACAGGTTGGCAAATCAATGCAGGTTTCATTCTCTAGTAGAAATGTAGAATAAAAAGTTATGATAATGAACTCACTTCTCTTACTGTAGGCTTCATCCTCTAGGAGTGTTATTAGGTGATGGTTTGAATTAGTATAACTCTTCTGAATTGATTCAATACGATCGCAATTTAATATAAGCTGGATATAGGTTAAGACAAAGGCTGAATTCACAAAATGATAACTAAAACTCGGACTAACCATTAAGGCTGTGTTTGGCAAAAATAACCTAGTTGATAAGCTAGTCCATCTAAACATGTACCATAAGCTAGCTTATTGAAATGCTACTTGGAGTAGCTTTTTGTAGCTTTTTCCAATTATACATTGTTGTATTCAGAATCAAACAATCAAGATTTAAACTTTATGAAGACTTTAAATAACTCAAATTAATTATTTAAATTACCAAGTTGTCTAAGAAACTGTATAATCCTTCACGATCGATAACAGTTCAAGAAAGGTAGAATGAGAGTGTCCCGTTATCGGACTATGTAAAACAATACTCAAATTAAAACCAACCTGAAAGTTTGCTCGAAGTATGGAAGTGAGAGAACCGCACGGAATAGACTCCTGTCCTTAAAGGTGTTTACGTCGCGTAATCGCTGTCAGCCTCTAGACGTAACGACCCAGGATTAATGCAGTCGACGATCGGTATTTCAACAGCGATGAAAACCGAAGTTGGAAGAAGCAGATGACAGAAAACGAGAGAGCAAGAAAGAGAACGAGAGAGAGAGCTTTGTTGTTGTTTTCGGATGATCAAAAAATAACCTGCATGGGGCTGTATTTATAAGCCAACCATGCAGCTCTCAATCCCCAAAAACGTGGAGAGTTTGTTGGATCTGATAAGTAGCTTAATCTGGAAGAAATTGGATCTGATAAGGAAGCTTAATCTGGATGATAAGTGATAGAGATAATTATCCCACATGTTGGATAATCTGATCTCTATCCCTTTGGCTAAGCAATCCTATTCCAACTCTATCTGCTTATCAGCTAAGTAACCCGAACGGGTTTGGGTCGCATACCCGGATCTGTGATCCGTTTACCCAAAAACAAAAAGTGCGTCTACACGTGCCACTCGCGGGCACGCGGCTCGCGCTCACGGCTAGGCGCGCGTGTGGGGAGGACCTACTTGACCCCCACCATTTGGTTTGAATTATAAGGGATGGGAATCCCTTATAAACCCACCTAGCTTTTCTCCTCCTTCCTATGTGGGACAAAGCAAAACTTCCCAACACTCAATTTTTACATAAAAATTCCAACATACATTTATTAATATTAATTATTATACCCGAAAATACCCTTTTTGGTTATTTTACATACTCATAAGTTAGTTTTTGCCAAACATAATTTATTCATAAGCTAGCTTATCAGCTACTAGCTAACTTATTAGTCAACAACTAGCTTATCAGCTATCAGCTAGTTTGACAAACAAAGCCTAAGACAGAAACTAAGGGTTGCATGGAAAGAGGAGTTCTAGAAGCTAATCTCTAACAGACTCCCCAAAATTTCTCTAAAATGGAGAACTAAAAGTCAAACTATCTAAAAAGAAAATTTTACATTCATCTTCAACGGATTCTCCATTTAAAAGAATCTCACATTGATTATAATATTAAAATAATTTATTCATCTATTAAAATATTATTTCTATATCTAAGTATCTCTTGGTGCTCATTTGGTAATAACTTTTGAAGTGTTCTCCATATTTGGAGGAAAACCCCCATCTCTCTCCTACTTTTTCCATTTTGAAGATAGTTTTAGGGAAGCCGTTGAAGCAAAACATTGGCTCAAAACCCTTAGTTTTATTCATTTTGGAGAAGTTGTTGGAGATATGGATGGATGACTCTTAGTCCTTGGCTAGTTCTTCATTGTGTGATTGATACATAGTTAGAGGCCAGCGTAGTTCGGTAGTCTACACGTTGTGCATCAGAGAAGATACAATTGGTGATGAATGATGATGTTTTGAAAATAATGAACTCGAGAGAGGGCTGCAGCTTGGAGATCTCCAACTGAAAGGATTATCTGGAAATGTGAGAATATGTGGAACACCATTAGATTACTCTCCAAAAGAGCACTCGGTGAGAGAAAAAGGAGGTTCCAACATATACAGAGTATAAATGTCCCAACTCTAGCTAATACCGGACACCTTTACACCCAAAATTGTCCCAAAGTGGCAGGCCCAAAAGTGGTAGACCACCTTCTCCTTAGATACCATTTGAAAATATTTGGAGACGTATTTTTATTAATCCTAACTAGCTAAAGTTTAGTACAGAGATGTGACTTTACTATCATGGGTTAAGTTCTGGTGAGACCAAGCCTTTTTAGTGAGACCGGTGAGACCAACATATTTTACTTGAAACTTCACATCAAAACATTTGTGAAGGTAAAAAAAATAACATTCATCGTTAAAACATACTAAAAAACACGATTGAAATTTTTTTTTCCAAAAAAAGATTAAAAAATGAAACCTTCACAGCAGTTTTTTTTGTGAAGGTTCGCATTATATATATGTAACCTTCACAGAACTTGAGTTGTGAAGGTTTCGTTTTTTAGCTTGTTTTCGATATTTTTTTGCATCGAAAGTGATTTTTAGTTCTGCGTATTCG
The DNA here is from genome assembly GCA_030169165.1 of Centaurea solstitialis. NCBI lineage: Eukaryota > Viridiplantae > Streptophyta > Magnoliopsida > Asterales > Asteraceae > Centaurea > Centaurea solstitialis. Next base: position 39,465,249 of record CM058047.1, read on the forward strand.
AGTTTTATGTACATTCACGGTGTTTTTTTTTGAAGTTTCATACGTTAGGTATTGGTCTCACGCGGTCTCACGGTAACAGCTTGGTCTCACCTGATCCTAAGTCTTACTATCATAACCTTAGTTTCATTCTAGTTGCTTTTGGATGGCATCTTGCATCCCCGTAAATGAATCCTGTTGGATCCTTGTGAAACCAGTTATCAATACTTATGCACGAGCACGATTCATGTCATACCAATATAGAACTTGTCAGGGTAATGGCTTTTCTGATATAAGTTGTTGGAAATTGACCAAAATAATCAAATGGTTCCTCCTACTCACTTTTTTCCAACTTCAGAAATATACTTTTTTCTGAATCTGGTGGGGTTGGCTTGCCAAATGTCCATAGGGGGTTGCGGAAAATGACCCACCAAATTATATTTTGATGTAACAGGTACATTTCGCAAGTTGCGAAATGGACACGTTTACACAATACACATGCAAAATCTTGGCTATTTTGGTCATTTTCCCAAGTTGTTTAACATATTATATATTTTCATGTTGCGTGTATCTTTTGTATTTCATGCTGTTTCCCAGAACTATACTTAATTACATTTTATTTGTAAATATTCAGTTATAAACTAACAAGATAATTTATCTTCATCAGAATGGTTTTAGGCTTGCAAAAACTATATACATACACATACACAACATGCATCCCTGTATCCTTAAGTTTTTAAACCCACCCATAAATCTCCTTATCCACATATCGTTGTGCCTATATCCTTGCAACATATCAAGTTCAAGAAGAGGTGGGACGGATGGTTTGTACCAGATGATATCGAGCTATCAATTACATAGACCAATGCTGATGAAATTATCTTTTGGTAGTTTTTCCGTAAGGTTTTCATGTTTGATTCCTTTTGATTTATTTAGGAGAACCTCAAAATCTGTTGGAAGGTTGTGTATTTAAAAAATATGTCAGAAGGTTATACTCGTAGGTCGTAAATAACCAATCTGTTTTGATTTAGATCTGTGTCACTTGGTTCTCTACTTTTAGCTTTCTTTTCTTCTGAATAGACAGGACCATACGAGTTAACTACAAGGTGGACGGTGGAAATGACGTTTTCGCTTTTACCGTGGAAGCCATTGTTAGTACTTACAGGAACTTCAGTTATGGGCATCAATCCAGAAAACGGAAAATTTTGCAGTCATGTGGTACACTCACTTTTATCCCCTACTCTCCAACACTCATTTATGTTCGCAAATTTTGGTCCTTTAATGTTTGTGATTTTAATGAAATCATTGGTTCAGCTTATCTAAAGTTTAAGAGGATGGTCCCTGTCAGAATAATGAATGAAAATCTGAGAGTATCATTGAGTTAATTTTGTGATACCTGGCAGATTTGGGTCGAAATATAACTTACGGAAAGCAAGCTCTAACACAATCTCATTTTTTATCTAAGCTATATACTCATTGTTTCTGTCCATTATCAAGATTTCCTCTCAACATTTTAATTCATTCCTCTCTTGTTTCATTAACTTCACAGGACTATTGGGATTCTTTAAAGAACAATGAGTACTTTTCTTCAGAAGGGCTCGTAGATTTGATAAAACAGGTATCTACAATTTATTACCGTTTGATCATACGTTCAAAGATTTATTTAGTTGTGTCTCCTGTTATCCAACAGCTGCAGATTTACAAGACTCCAGATTTGGAAACACCCAAATATAAGATACTCAAAAGAACGGCAACTTATGAGGTTTGTTGATCCTCATCCTCCTAATCGGAAGTTTTGCTAATTCAAGGAAAGGGTTTACTTCCTGAAAATGTATCGAACTTGTCACCTTTTGCTATTGTATGTATCCAATTTTGAACTACCATTTAATGTATTTAACTTACCAAACATACTGTTTTATGTATTGGGAAGCCTTCTACACAAGTTGTAGGTAATTTTCTGAATTTTGATTTTTTTTAATACTAAAATATTAGAGTAATTTACGGATTTGGTCCTTGATATCAGTCAAATTTTACGAATTTGGTCCCTAAGTCTCACCACCACCTCCCTCTGCCGCATCGGTCATCTTCTCCGGCAAACTCCAACTATCTTCTCCGGCAATGGTTGTTACTGTGCTGGTGGGTGATGGTGGTGGCCAGAGGTGGTTTTTACGGGGATGGTGGTGCAGCAGTGGTGGTGCGGCGGCAGGCGGAAGAGGGAGGTGGTGGTGCGACTTAGGGGACAAATCCGTAAGATTTTAACAAACCTCGGGGACCAATTCTGAAACATTTAACATGGTGACCTGCTAAAAAAGTTGTTGACCTGCTATCAAAGGTGACGATACATTAAATGGTAAGTTTTGAAACTTTGGTACATTAAATGGTAGTTTTCAGAGTTCGTTACACACGAGCAAAATGTGACAAGTTTGATACATTTTGGCGAACTAAACTCTTCAAGAAAATACAATGGTGCTTAATCACATTTACCAAAAGTATATATCCAGGTACGAAAATACAGCCCCTTTACTATCGTTGAAACGCAAAGTGACAAGCTTGCTGGATCAGCAAGATTTAATGATGTAGCAGGGTGAGTCTTCATTTGTTCTAGTACATGTGTCTGATACAGATTCCAAAAATAACAAAGGAATAAAAAGAAGAAGATAACTAACAAAATCGTTTATTTAGGAATGAAAATTACTAAGATAGCTAACAGAATCGTTTATTTAAGAATAAAAATTACTATACCAAAACAAACGCACCAGGGAAAACCTCTCTCCAAGCAACCCGCTAAGAGCCCTAATCGACTGAACAATTGCAAAACTGAATACCCCTATGCCAAAGGCATTACCCCTATTTATTAGACAAGTACGTAAATTAAACCCTAACCCTAAATGAAAACAAGACAAAATTGGGCCCAATCACTAATTCCCTTTCACTTATTGGGCCTTGGGTCATTCACCCAATTTAGGATCATAATTCGTAACAATATTCCCTCCTGCAATTATAGTCTTGTCCGCAAGACTTGTATCCAGAACCCGAATCTTGGACGACAGGACCTCCTCCCAGGCATCCATTGATCGAACTTCTCCTTCCGTATCAAGGTGTTCATCATCAACCAATAATAGAACTCGCATTGTACCTTCTGAACATTTATGCGTGGGTCCAAAGGTCTGACTGCATCGGAAGCATAAACCCTTTTTTCGACGGTCCTCCCATTCTGTACGATCGAAATTCTTGATTGCGACTTCCCACCGACGATGGATCGACTGACGCGAGCGAAGGAGATCGAGACATAGACGGCGAGCGACTGGACTCTAAACGAGGCGATGGACCTTTGTCGACAGAAATCGAGCTAGAAGGTTCGATAAACTCGGAACGGCCCATCGAGATAGGCCGAACATCAGCGATAAAACCTGATCTACCTTCTTTGTTGCCCAAGGAAGGGGATTAGCAGTGAATTGACCACCCTCCTTTTTCAAAGGAGATCTCCGTTTGGGATCAAAAACCCTCCCAGAATCGCCCTCCTTCTCTACTAAACCAGATTCGTCATCTTCCTCATCCATAGATCGCTTACGGAATTCGGCTTGCTCTCCTTGATCGGCATGAACAGATTTGATTGCCGCCTTGATCTCTGTCACATATGCCTGGAGCTGTTGAATCTGTGCCTCGTGAGCGTCGAGACGACTTTGTTCTGAACGGGTGGTTGCTGGCATCGTGAAGATCCGGCAAGCGGCGGCAGGTTGGACCAATGATACAAATTCCAAAAATAACAAAGGAATAAAAGAATAAGATAACTAACAGAATCGTTTATTTAGGAATGAAAATTACTAAGATAGCTAACAGAATCGTTTATTTAGGAATAAAAATTACTATACCAAAACAAACACACCAGGGAAACCCTTTCTCCAAGCAACCCGCTAAGAGCCCTAATCGACTTAACAATTGCAAAACTGAATACCCCTATGCCAAAGGCATTACCCCTATTTATTAGACAAGTACGTAAATTAAACCCTAACCCTAAATGAAAACAAGACAAAATTGGGCCCAATCACTAATTCCCTTTCACTTATTGGGCCTTGGGTCATTTACCCAATTTAGGATCATAATTCGTAACAGTGTCCTATGAAAACTTCAACATATCTTGTTTTGGTAAATAGACCAAACCAATCTAAACAAATCTAGTATATCTGTCTGAATGTAAGATGTACATAGACCTTTTCTATGTCTCCCCAATAAGACCCAAAAGTCTTTCACCTAAATTTACTTGGTTGCCCATCACCATCATCACATATAATTGATTGGTATTGATTTGGGTCTTCAATGTCCCCCTATTTTGTAATTTATTAAAAGCATTAACACATTTGACTAACAGTCAAACATTCATCTTAAACCATATATATAGACAGCTAGACACAATGTTACACACTATGCAGGTATATATTTGGGAAGAACTCAAGGGTGTTTTGGCTTTTACCACCACAAAAGCTAATCTGAATGCTTTTTTTAGAATTCCTTTTCCCACCGCCATAAGTCAATAAGCATTTTTGGACCTCAAAAAGCTTATCCAAACACTCTCTTAAAAAAACTAGCTTTTTGAAAAGCTATATAAAGTAACGTCAACATGCTCTAAGGGTTTTTCCCACTCCTTCCAAATTACGTCTCTTTACTTTTTTTAGTTAGTTTTTTAACATGTCTTTTTAGATAATTTTACATAGTCATCTAGTTTCTGTTAGGCATGGATTGGATTATCAGTTAGCTCATCAGCCAACAACTAGCTTATCAGCTTGTTTACCAAACATAGTCTTGGTCAAGTAAATCTCTCATGATATTATATATTGGATAGGAGTCATAGGACCTAAGCATTTTTCATCCTCCAGTTTCCGAGATCCTAACAAAGAAGCAGTTGGTTTGAGGACCGTTGAAGGAGGGTTTGCAGCTGTATTGAAGTTCAGTGGAAAACATATAGAGGATGTTGTTCGTGAAAAAGAGAAATTACTCAGGTCTAGTCTTCTTCTAGATGGTCTCGAACCTAAGGACGGATGTTTACTAGCTCGCTACAATGATCCTGGTCGAACCAAAAGCTTTATGATGGCAAGTCTTTACACAATATATATTTATATTTTTTAATTTTGAGTTTTAAACTCTTCCTTAACAATTAGTTTCCGACCTCTGTATATGTTTGTTGTGTGAATTGTTGAATGCAGAGAAACGATGTTCTCATTTGGCTGGAGGAATTTGCATTGGACTAATCGTGTTGCATATGATAATCACTAACTAACATGATCAATCTCGTCTTGGAGGGTTGATCTTTACAAGACCTGTATGTTGCTCAGGTTCGATGATACAAAAACTGCAAGCAAATCCCTGTCAAATACATTTTATACAAGCAACATGGATATGAAAATGAATATAGGGCCAGGTTCAAAAATGTGCTCATCTTTCATTGTGAACATGAGGACCACTAACATCGCACCACTTGGCAATATTCAGTCCGAATATTCATTGTATTATTCAGACTGAATAATAGTCTGAATAAAGCTTAGGCGCACGATTCAGAGTGATTGCGCCTAAGCTTTATTCACTCTGAATGAAGCTTAAGCGCGCGCTTCAGAGTTCATGATATTCAAACTGAGTGAATAAAGCTTAGACGCCGATGAATATTGCCACGTGGCGCGATTTTAATGGTCCTCATGTTCACAATGAAAGATGACTTCACATTTGAACTTTCCTCTATGAATATATATATATATATATATATATATAGAGAGAGAGAGAGAGAGAGGAAAGTTCAAATGTGAACCACTTTTTGGTTGTGAACGTGAGGACAACCGAGAGCGCGACACATGGTGGCTTTGAGTGTGGTCCCCCCCCCTCCCCCTTTAATTCAATGCCCTCCCATGAATCGATCCTAGTCATCCGCCGTGGACCTGACGTGGCGCCTAGTTATCCGCCACGTGTCGCACTCTCGGCTGTCCTCACGTTCACAACCAAAAAGTAGTTCACATTTGAACCCACCCCTATATATATATATATATAGGGGCAGGTTCAAATGTGAACCACTTTTTGGTTACGAACGTGAGGAGAGCCGAGAGCGCGACACGTGGCGGATTACTAGGCGCCACGTCAGGTCCACGGCGGATGACTAGGCGCGATTCATGGGAGGGCATTGAATTAAAGGGGGGGGGGGGGAGACCACACTCAAAGCCGCCTTTATTGACTAGTCATCCGTCACGTGTCACGCTCTAGACTGTCCTCACGTTCACAACCAAAAAGTTGTTCACATTTGAACTTTCCTCTATATATATATATATATTCTTGTACACAATCACTAGAAATACATTCTGATTCCATGGTCAATAGTTGATGTCATTTTAAAGCTGCCATATTTGGCAAACTAGCAGAAAAACTAGTTGTTGGCTGAAAAGGCTAATTGTTAACTCTTAAGCTAATGATAAACCAGTCATCTATGGTAACAGCTAAAGGGAACAACTGGCAACTAAGAGGTCAACCAAAACATGGTAAAGATTACAAAACACAAGAACACTTGCATCACATGTGATTAAGAAGATCAAACCAAGAATGGTCGCTCTTTGATGTGTAATCACATGCTGTATAGTTGTTCTTGTGTTTTCTTACTTTGCCTTGTTCCCATATGAACCTAATGCTAAGCGGCAAACATGGCCAAAGATTTCGTGACAACTTACATGCACCAAAAAAAAAACTACTAGCTTTAATTGATTACCAACCAAACAACTCATGTAAACAGAAACTGTTAGATGCAGATATTGTATCCGAGATCACAGGGCATGAAGCTGAGAGTTTATATAGTGAAAGTCAAAGTCAAAGTTAATTCATTGTTTGTAATAGTCAATATTGTATTTGTAATTGCTACTTTGTAATAGTAAGGGTGTATTGTGTAATAGTTGTAAAGTGTGAGGGTTTAGTGTGTAAATGTTGCAAGGGTATAAAAACCCACTTTGAGTATTATTTTAGTTAGGAGCTTAGAATGTCTTATTCATGTGTGTGTTTTGAGTATGTGTTCATAGAGAATTAGAGATTCATATTGTAAACACTTTGATTCATAAATGACAAATGATTGATTGATGATTAAATCATGGATTAGAGCTTCAACCATCGACACCAACTATATCAACTAGAATTAATAATGGTCACCCGGGTAGTCTAATCTTTAGACGATTTGTTGATAAGCGACTTGTGGATGTGAGGAATGACTCCACCACCGGCTATGGTTCCTTTGATCAGAGTGTCAAGCTCCTCATCGCCCCAAATCGCAAGCTGCAAATGCCTTGGAGTTATACGTTTCACTTTAAGATCCTTGCTTGCATTGCCAGCCAACTCAAGAACCTCTGAGGTCAAGTATTCCAAGATGGCTGCAGAGTAGATGATTGTTGTGGCTCCAACCCTCCCGTTTGCAGTCGTCCTCTATTTCAGTAAACGACGAATTCGGCCAACTAGAAACTGCAGATCATGGAAAGTTTACAATAAAGAAACCATAGTTGTTGTTCATCTTACCAACAAAAAGCTTACACTACCACATTTGGTAATTATATCATAATTAAATGCAAAGAAATATTCACATCCACATTGAAAGCTGATTTATGTTAAAAGAAAAAAAAGAAAAAAAAAACAATCCACTTGGCACCTATCACATTTGGGTGCACATTTGGTATGCAAAACGGTATAGAACAAGACAAAAACTTATGGACCCATGACATGATAGAGACTGAGTGAGATAAAAATGCATTTTTTTAGCATGGGATCAAAAAATCAAGAAGGCGGTACAAGATTGGTAAACTATAAACTACTCGAGCCAAACTAAAACCTTAAAGCATTGCACAAGTCTTTCACCAGCCTACTTTACAGTCACCCGTCCAGTCATATCCCATGTGTGCACCAAACGCACCCTTGAAGTTGCGACATTTGAATAGGTATATAATTTGGTGAGAAAGTTTTGCTACTAACATAGTTGACAGTGTGGATTGTTGGATCAATTGAAGTGCAATGAGCTGTTAAACCAACATTTGAGTAGACACCTAGTAAATTAAACCATATCTCATAAGCAGCAGTACTTACAGATACATGTCATATTTAGCGGTATGACCATTTATCAGCAAATTAGCTACTTGATACATTCTCAAAGTCCAACAATTAATACCTAATTTATTATCTATATTAATTCTTAATGTTAGATCTAGCTAACTACTTCAATTATGCTAGTAATCATGCAGCTGGAGCATAGTCATAATCTGCATCATCATCATCGTCCCCATCTTCCTCTAATGCCGCTGGAGCATAGTCAGCATCATCACCGTTTCTTTGAGATGCTGCTGGAGCATAGTCGTAATCTGCATCATCATCATCGCCATCTCCTTGTAACTTATAAGCGGATGTGGGATTAATGTAGAAAGCATCATTTTGATTGTTGATTGATCCATCTGCATGGTTTCTGAATGACCACCCTCTGATTGTCTTGGTAACAACATAAGACATTTTCCTTCTAAGGGGGTTGTAAAACTTAATTAGAGATTTATATATTGGTTTTAGTTTGAGTATGTATGAAAGAAACTGATGAAGGGCCATGCATATTTATGTATGGGGAAAGAGAATGAAGCAGACTGTGGGATTGTTTTGGCATGAGTGTTAAGTGTGGACTTCCCATTAAAGGGTGTGTCTAACCTACATAATAGCATTCATGCATGTGAAAAAGTTTCCTGTAATTAATTAGTGCTAGTGCTGAAAAGTAAAGCAGCAAAAGACTAAGGGAATTAATGTTGGTGGGGGCCTTGTTTCATATGTGTTGGATTGTATATATAACACTAGCTAGTTAGAAGTCAAGATCATACCAAAGGTTCCTCAAATTAAACAGCCACATGTGTATAGCTTTAAAATCAAAAAAAACCAAGCAAACTACGTAATATTCCACTCAAAAGTAAGGTCTCGACGTATGTGTTATAGTTTTAAAAAATTGTACGAACGTCCCTCTGTAGTAGTATTAATTAAATAAAGTAATGGCCGGCAATCGTGCCTAATGAACTTAAATGTAGTTCTTATGGCATCTTGGTTGTCTCTATATGGTTGCCTATTACCATGCCCACATACGTACATATATACATATACAGAGGTAGGATCAAACGAGAACAATAAGTATTTTAAAGAACACGTGAACTAAGAAAGTCATATATGATTCACGCGACTATGCTCATGACTTAAATCATGGCCAAAGTCACCCAAGTGGCTTTTTTCATGAAAATATATATGATTTTATTGATTCTTGTGTTTTTTTAAGATAGATACCGTTTTTTTTTAACCTGACCCTACATACATATATATACAGAAACAACAAACTGAATCAATATGTATATATATTATATATATAACCACAAAAATCACAGATTGAGGGAAGTTTTCGTTGATAAAGAGTAGAATCCAATGTTTTTCAGGAAAATACCAACTGATCACTCGAGATTAGGTACCAACCTGGGTAATGCGTCACCAGATTGAATTATCAAGAACAATTTACACACCAGTTTTTATGATGGTTTTGTGACTAACACTAGCTCTTGCAAAGTTAAGGTGTTGTTTGTTTTTTAAGAGGTATAAGGTCGGAAGTCTATTTCACATCTAAAAGATAAGAGATGGATAGCGCACCTCTTAAACTTTCAGAGGACGGTAAGATCGCTTTCAAACCTTTTAGACCTTGCACAAGACTACAAAGTAAAAACATCAGAGTTCAAGATCAGTACTCTTTCGGTTGAATTTTGACTTAGGAACCGTTTACACCAAACGCTTACTGGGTAAGCACTTACCGGTGAGGAAATTACCCTCACTTACCTTATCATAAAAACTTTATCGGCCATAAAAATTGGACTGATTGTAAGGGTCTTAAAACTAGGTAAACGATACGAGCGTCATTTCCCTCACTTACCGGATAAGAGTGTCGTTCCTTGGCTCTTATTGGGTAAGAATTGATTATTAGTAATTTCCATGCTCAATGGGTGCATAAGGTAAGTGATATATACCAAGATTTTATCCGTGCAAGTGTTTAGTAAATGGCCCATAATATCCTGGCTTACATTTCTTATTCATGATCTATATAAGTTCGTTTAATTAAATGTATATATTATACATATGTGTTTTGTGTGTTTTATAGTACTTATTTCTACTTGTTGCTCAAGTTTATCGATTATGCTAGAGTTCTGCAAGACTTTCATCGATAGACATTTCCTTCGTATATCTGTCGGTAAATTAAAGTGAAAGCTATATATATCCGCAAACGATTGTGAAAAATCAAGTATCAGAAATCCGTTGATGAATTTCATCCTTCAGAACCTGAGATGGATCAAATGACAATATACTGCAAGCCACACAATTTCGTCTCTCACTATATATATATACATATAAATGTCGTATCCGTTACAAACCGGATAGTTTGTACAAACTATACAAACCAATCTCGACCATACATGTAGATGATCAATGTTGTGGATTAATTCACTTCCTAGAATTTCTCTCAACCACATTTGAAAACCACCTAAAAATTAAGAGATAAACAAAACATAAACAAAATCAATGGTGAAGATTAGGTTTGTATAGTTTGTACAATCTACATGGTTTGCAACCGATACTTTCCCCATGTATAGTCATGTAAGACTGTTACATTATGGGATTTATATATACATAGTTCCATAAAACACAATACTAATAGAAACATGTAACAAGAAAACCAATACTTTAGGCAAACTATATTAGATAAAGTGTATATATTTGTCCTATTAACTAACTTCCCATTAACTAGGAGCCAGCCTTATTTTGGAGACATACTATTGCTGGTTGCTTTCACTTCCTGTATAGATTTCACATGACTAACATCTATATCTATCTATTGTATATATATAGGGGATCTGTATCTAAAACTATAGGGTTCCTCATTCACTTGATGATTTGATCAAGAATCTTGATCAATTCAATTGGTAGGAGGAGCAAATTAAATACTGCCAAAATCTTCCATGGATGCAGCAGGAGCATAATCATAGTCTCCATCATCATCGTCATCGCCATCAATGGCAACTTGATCATCGGTGTGATGGGTATCACCGTATATATAGGCATGATCAAAAACAGCATCATGATCATAGTCAATTTCTTCATCATGTACAAGATTGCACATAATCTTTACACAATGAAGCATTTTCTTCTTCGTATCGAGGGTAAACACAAGAAAATACGTTACTATAAAGATTCTTTCACTCTCTCAACTTAAGTAAATTATGTTTGGGGAAGACGGGAAAAGAAACCAATAAATAAATAGAGGAGAATGACATGAATGAAGGTGAAGTAGAAATAACTTGCAAGAGTCTTTTTCCATGATTTACGAGTATCTCCTACCTCGTCCACAAAAAACAACTTGGCGAATCTTGTTTCCTAATTCGTATTATTCACTTTCATTTGCGTACACAAAAGAGAAGACTTTGTTTAGGATGATGCCAACACATACGAATGGAGAGAAAGGAATTACGATCATGGCAGATCGTGTGTGATTCCCAACTTCCTGTGCAAAGGTGTGTGCGGCTGCATGAGAAGTGTGTCGCACACATGCCATATCGTGCCATATCGATGCTTTCTTGCCGGAGTTTTATTCCATATGATTTTACATGACGGTCAATGCAAGTTTGAGCGGACAACCCCATAGCGATCTCACAGTCGTGTGAATCACATGTGATTTTAGTGTAAATTCACATGTGATTTGACCGTTTTCATGTTCTCTTATTTGGTTATTGTTCTCATATGAACCTTATGTATATATAAACTTAGGCAACACTTTTATATAGGATACACAATTGTTTGGTTGTATAAACTTAAGTCTAATAATAAAGTGGTGTCTCATTCGTTACAACTAAACATTTTATATGTCCGATAAACTCGAATTTATTAAAGCAAGTAATTTTACACACACATATATAAACTAACTGTTATTTGCGGTTATAAAAACTGTGATAAACCATATTAACTTCCCCTGATTTCTATCCAACTAAAAACTAACAAGTCATAGATTAGAATTTCTAACACTCCCCCTTAATTACAAGGTATATACATTGAACAACATGATAGGTCACATGTGTGATTCCTATGGAAGGTGTGTGTGGGGCTGTTTGGGAAGTGTGGTGCACACATGGAAAATGAACAGGCCACATGGATGCTTACTTGGCACATTTTTTAACTACACTTCACAGATTGAATAGATATGAGACTACTTTTTGTGACATATCCATCTTTAGAACCAAAAGGAGCTAGAATATATGCTTCAATTCATATATCTTGGTGATCATGTATATTAGAAATTATGCAAAAAATAAGAGATAAATGATGATATTGGTTCCTAGAGAATGTCTTTCAATCATGCAATTAGGACCAATATAACAATACTAGGTTATTTTAGAATAAGAGAACATGAGAACCGTCATATTACATCGATTTAGCAGTAAAATTACATGTAATTACAGAACATGGTCAACATGAGGGTGTGTGGAAGACTTGACCCACAACCTAGGTCGTGACCGAGTCGCATCGTAATTGCATGTGATTTCAGTATTACATAACATGTGATTTGACAATTGTCCTTATCTCTTATTTTGACATTGTTATATGTATATAGAATTAGGTTCAAACAAGAACAAAACCAAATTGCAAAAATGAAGGAACCAACAAAATCACATGTGATTTTGTGCATGGACGCCCACTCGCGGCTCACCCACTCGCCTTGTTGGAGCGTGGCCTACACACGCTTTTTCCATCGCAGCACAAAATCACATGTGATTTCCTTGGTTCCTTTGTTCTTGCAAATTGGGTTGTTCTTGTATGAACCTCCCTCTATGTATATATATATATATGTATATATATTATAGACAAAAGTTTGATTGCAAACTCATTTTTTATTGCGAGCGTGAGGACAGCCGAGAGCGCGCCACGTGGCATATTCACTCTGAATAATTATGAATTATTCAAAGCGAATAACATTCAGTCTTTCCAGTTATAACATGTTATAGGAAAAACGCCAAAAAGCTTAACTGATCACATTGTCCGGTCTTTTAACCGGTTATGGAGCGGTCCAGCTATAACCGGTCCTCGACCGGTTCGGTTATCGGTTAACCGTTCGAGCTGGTTATAACGGGTTACTTACGACGATGGCCATCTCTAATCATATAATATGGAGTATGGACTAAGATCCATATCTGCAAATGGGCCAAATATAAAAGCCCAATATTCAACTAACTCCAGTTTGCTCTTGACACACCATATAATCACTTGAAACTCCAGTTTCCCTTTAGAGAAATGGCCACCGCACATCTCTCCGGCACCATTATCCGGCCAATTTCCGGCAATTATGCTACTCACAGGAGTTTAAAACCGCCGGGGAACTCCGTCTTCTTCATCAAGCAATTCAGAAACAGAAGTCTAGTGAATAACAATAATAATAGTAATAACAGAAGTCGCATTATTAGACTGAGTTTGGTAGAACAAATCCCGCCAAAATCATCGAAAATCGACGTCGAACGGTTGGTGGATTTCCTGTACGAGGACCTTCCGCATCTCTTCGACGATCAAGGAATCGATCGGACGGCGTACGATGAGCAGGTCAAGTTTAGGGATCCGATTACGAAGCACGACAGTATAAGCGGATATCTGTTCAACATTTCGATGTTGAAGCTGGTGTTTTCTCCTAATTTCCAGCTACACTGGGTGAAAAAGGTACTTATCTCAACACATATATGGTAATGTTATATAACTGCAGACAAAAAGTTCTAACATGGAAACTCAAATCTGATTGCAGACCGTTGAGATCTCACCATGTGGTATATTCACTATGAATAAAGAGTGAATAACAAGACATTCAGTGTTATTACATAATGTTGTATTTTATCTAATAAGAATAACACTGAATGTTATTATTCACTTTGAATGGTACGGATTATTCAGAGTGAATATGTCACGTGGCACTGTCCTCACATTCACAATGAAAAATGAGTTTTCATTTGAACCTGACCCTATAACTATGTAATTGCGCCATGATTTTAAACCTAGTACCTTTTAATTGCGAAATATGTATCGGTTGTGTAGATAATCTGAGACGAACATCGTTCTGTTTGTGTGATTTTTAAGCATTTTTATACGGCAAATTGAACTGAATGCATTTGGTATCATTCTGTTTGTTGAAATTTTGTTAGAAGTTCTACTGAGTAATTCTTATCAGAGAGTTCCGAATCTGTATTAGTGTGTTAGATTGAGTTCGGAAATGGTTTTCTCCATATTTTTTTTATTCAATTCCAATCTCATTAATCCAAACTACTTGTTAGCAAATCATTGCAGGCTTCATCCTCTTGTAGAAATGTAGAATAAAAGGGAATGATAATGAACTCACTTATCTGTTAGTTGGTTAGGAGTTATTTGGTGATGGTTTGAATTAGGTTGTATTTGGTAAAAATAAGCTAGTACATGTTTGGATGAACCATAAGCTAGCTTATTAAGAGTTTTTTTTGTTTTTCCAATTATACCCTAATTAATATTAATTATTATACTCCAAGATACCTTTTTTGGTCATTTTACCATACTAATAAGATAATTTTTGTCAAACATAATTTATTCATAAGCTAGCTTATCAGCTACCATCTAGCTTATCGGCTTATTATCTAGTTTGCCAAACACAGCCTTAGTATAACTCTTCTGAATTGATTCAACTGAAAGAAGTTATTTGGAAATGTGAGAATATGTGAAACTCCATTGTATTACTCTTCGGAAGAGCGGTCAAAAGAGAAAAGAGATTTTCCAACGTGTCTAGGTGTATGATTTTCCAACTTGATCTTTGGAAATGGTCCAAGTCTAGGTGTATGATTTTACACCCAAAGTGTCGGGACTCAAAAGTTGTAGACCGCCTTCTTAAAAATATCTAGAAATGTGTTTATATTGATAGTAAGTAGCTCCTAACTAAGTAAAGATTAGTACTAAGATGTGACTTCACTATCATACCCTTAGTTTCATTTTAGTTCTTGGATACCATCTTGCATCCCTATAAATGAATCCTGCTGGATCCGTTTGAAATCAATTATCAATACTAAGAACTTATAGAGTTATAAGGGCATGCACGATTCATATCATAACCAACATAGAACAAGTAACAACATGTCAGGGTAATGACTTTTCTGGTATAAGTTGTTAGGGAAATTGACCAATTGTAGTGTTCAATTCCATGCTTACGCAACAACTATAGCCATGCTTAGTTCAGACGGCCGTAATTTAATTACCGAATTGCCAAGGATGTAGTTTAGGCAAAGCCTAGATGAACCTTTCCAAACAAAAGTGTGTGTAAGTGTGTGTGTGTGTGTGGGTGGGGGGGGGGGGGGGGGGGGGGGGTTCATTTGGCTATTTTGGTCAATTTCCCAAGTTGTTAACATGTTATATATTATCATGTTGTATGTATCTTCTGTATTACATTCTGTTCCCCAGAACTATACTTTTAATTTGTAAATATTCAGTTATAAACTATCAAGATAATTTCTCTTTATCAGAATGGTTCTAGGCTTGCAAAAACTATATAGACACATACACAACATGCATCCCTGTACCCTTAGGTTTTTAAACCCACTGGTAAATCTCCTTATCCACGTATCGCTGCGCCTATATCCTTGCAACATAGCAAGTTCAAGAAGAGGAAGGACGGATAATTTGTACCAGATGATATTGAGCTATCAATTACATAGACAAATGTTGATGAAATTATCTTTGGCGTTCGATCCCATTTGAATTATTTGGGATAACCTCAAAATCTGTTGGAAGTTCGTGTATCAGAAGGTTATACTCGTAAATAACCATTCTGTTTTTCCTTTCAAGGGTAAATTACATGCTTGGTTTAGATCTATGTCACTTGGTTCTCTACTTTTAGCTTTCTTTTTTCTGAATAGACAGGACCATACGAGTTAACTACAAGGTGGACGATGGAAATGACGTTCTCGCTTTTACCATGGAAGCCATTGTTGGTCTTTACAGGAACTTCAGTTATGGGCGTCAATCCAGAAAACGGAAAATTTTGCAGTCACGTGGTACACTCACTTTCCCCCCTACTCTCCAAAACTCGATTATGTTCACAAATTTTGAGTCATTCAACGCTCGTGATTTTAGTGATATTACGGGTTCATTTTATGCAATTGGATTCAGAAAAAAAATATATATAGGATTGGTAGTTAAGCTATATCGTAGACTAGGAAGTGTGGAATGCACAATTGTGTAAGCTAACTAGAATCCGAGATCCCTAAATGGCGCCATAGCCCATATGGCGGGGGTCAAGGGTGTCGCGCCCCCTTGCTCCCCTAGCGGTTTAGAAGCATCTGATTCTAAAGTGCTGCCAAGCCTGAAGAGTTTATAGCTCTAAAGTACTACCAAGTTGCCTTCTGGTCCATGTAAGCAGTTTGCAACTCTTGTGTAGTTAACCGTCCACTAACTATTTTTCATCAATCATTCTCCTCTAATGAGGAATTATTCTCATAATTGATATAGGACTTACGGTTCTCTAAGTTTAAGAGGACGCTTTCTGTCAGGAATTATGAATGAAAGATCGCAGAGTATCCTCAAGTTAATTTTGTGATACTTGGCATATTTGGATCGAAATATAACTTACGGAAAGCAAGCTCTAACACGATCTCATTTTTTATCCAAGCTATTATACTCACTGATTCTCTCCATTATCAAGATTTCCTCTCAACATTTTTATTCATTCCCCTCTTGTTTTATCAACTTTACAGGACTATTGGGATTCTTTAAAGAACAATGAGTACTTTTCTTCGGAAGGTCTCGTAGACTTGATAAAACAGGTATCTATAATTTATTACCGTTTGATCGTACGTTCAAAGATTTATTTGCGTTCCTGTTATTCGACAGCTGCGGATTTACAAGACCCCAGATTTGGAAACACCCAAATATCAGATACTCAAAAGAGCAGCAACTTATGAGGTTTGTCAATCCTCCTAATCGGAAGTTTTGCTAATTCAAGAAAATATGATGGTGCTTAATCTCATTTACCAAAAGTATATATATATATATATATATCCAGGTACGAAAATACAACCCCTTTACAATCGTTGAAACGCAAAGTGACAAGCTTGCTGGATCAACAGGATTTAACGATGTAGCGGGGTAAGTCTTCATTTATTCTGAACTTCAACGTTTCTTGTTTTGGTAAATAAACCAAACTAATCTAAACATACCCAATATATCATACGTCCCATCTATCTGAACGTAAGATATACACAGACCTTCTCTCTATCTAAAGAGGTTATTGATAAGACCCAAAAGTCTTTCACCTAAATCTACTTGATTGCCCGTCACCAAACATCACATGTAATTGATTGATATTGATTTGGGTCTTCAAGGTGGTCTCCCCCTATTTTGTAATTTTATTGAAGGTGTTTGACACATTTGACTAGCAGTCAAACATTCATCTTAAACATATTTATAGACGCAATGTTACACACTCTGCAGGTATATATTTGGGAAGAACTCTAGGGAAGAAAAGATAGCGATGACGACTCCAGTTTTCACCCAAGCATTCGATCCCGAGATGTCCAAAATGTCTATCCAAATTGTTCTCCCATCCGATAAAGATATCAAGAGGTGAATTCCTTTACTTGACCATGTTTGGCAACCATAACTAGCTTATTTTTCTAGCTTAGTATAAAATTATCGCTTTAAATATTAATATAGTTAAAAAAATAGCTTTCCTATTAAGCTACTTTAAGTATCGTTTCAACAAGCTCTAAGGTTATTTTTTTAGTTGGTTTTTCAACATGTCATTTAGATTATTTTACATACGCATCTAGTTTTTATCTCACATAGACTTGTTTATCGGTTAGCTCATCAACCAACAACTAGCTCATCTGTTTGTTTGTGAAACATAGTCTTTGTCAAGTAAATCTCATGATATCATATTGGATAGGACCTAAGCATTTTTCATTCTGCAGTTTACCAGATCCTAACAAAGAAGCAGTTGGTTTGAGGACCGTTGAAGGAGGGTTTGCAGCTGTATTGAAGTTCAGTGGAAAACCTACGGAGGATGTTGTTCGTGAGAAAGAGAAATTACTCAGGTCTAGTCTTCTTCTCGATGGTCTCAAACCTAAAGACGGATGTTTACTAGCTCGCTACAACGATCCTGGTCGAACCAAAAGTTTTATGATGGTAAGTCTTTGCACAGTACATTGGATACGAGTCTTAATTGATAACAAGTTTTTTTACAAGCTGGCAAGATTCTTACCAATGACTTATTTTAAAGCAATTATCTAACAAAGGAATGGAAAACCTCAAAGAAATGGAAAATAGTAACACCCTGGTAGCCCTTCAGCTGGATGGTATTGACATGTACATGCAATTTACTTAAATTGTTTTTTGGTTTTTATGCACGTATGCATGTTACAAATTACTTGGCACAAGTGCATACCGTCCTGATGAAAGGCTACCAGGGTATTCTTCAATTTTCCATTTTTTATTTATGCACGTATGCATGTATAATGTGTGTGTGTGTATATATATCTTTTATTTTGAGTTTTAAACTCTTTCTTGACAATATAAGTTATAATATATTCATGTAGCTCATCATCTACTTGGAATCTTTAATTTTTTCTGACCTTTGTATACGTTTGTTATGTTAATTGTTGAATGCAGAGAAACGAAGTTCTCATTTGGCTTGAAGAATTTGCATTGGACTAATCATGTTGGCTACAATCAATCCCATCTTGGAGGATCGATGTTTATAAGACCTGTGTAGCTTTGCACAGGTTCGATGACAGAAAAACTGCAAGCAAAACCCTGTCAAATGCACTCTATAGAAACAACATGAATATAAATATATATTGTAGCATTAGTACTCCACTACTTATTTTCTTGTAGCCATAGTAGTATATATATATATATATAATACAACTAGAAATACATTCGGTTTTCATGGTTAATAGTTGATCATTTTATAAATGTCATATTTGGCAAACTAGCTAAAAAGCTAGTTAGTTGAAAAGGCTAAATTGTTAACTCATAAGCAAATGATGTTTGACTAATAAAATAAATGACAATGTAAAAGAAACTAAAAAGATGTTGAGAAATATAAAGGGTACAACTGGGAATGAAGAAATTAAATAAAAAAAACCATGGTAAAAGTTACAAAACACAAGATCATTTGCTCACATGTGATTAATAAACATGGTCAAACCAAGAACGCACGAGCAACTTACCCCGTGACCTAAGTCACAGCCAAGGTCGCCTCGTTCTTTAACAGTATAATCACACCTCGACCCAAGTCACAGCCAAGGTCGCCTCGTTCTTTGATGTATGATCACATGTGATTGACATAAAATCACATGTTACATAGATGTTCTTGTGTTCTCTTAGTTGTTCCCATTTGAACCTTATGCTAATTGACAAACTACCACAATTCATGAACCAAACATGCACCAGAAAACTACCAGCTTTAATTGATTACCAACCAAACAACTCATGTGAACAGAAACAGCCAACATTTCTAACAGAAAAACACGAGTAAC